>JAODKT010001744.1:14406832-14449225 GCA_027576195.1 Cossypha heuglini
ATAATATATATTTATATATTAAATTAATTTTTGTAACACTTGTTTTTCCTATCACAAGCTCACTTAATTTTAATGCCTTTGCAATAAACAAGCCTTATAAATTGAGGAAAAGAACAGGGTTCAGGAATGAAGCTGTTTTGTTTCAAGCTGGCAGCTAGCATGGACACTGCAGCTCTTTTATGGGAGTGTTCTGGGATGCACGTCACTGAGGTGACAGTGACAGAGAAGCTGCAACAGGAGAAAGTTGTCTTCTGACCCTGGAACATTGATTTGGAAGTTTACATTAAGAACACAGAAAGGTATTATACCTCAATGGCACATTAAAAAAGTGGCTAAAAGCTGGATGCAGCTTCATTGTGAATGAATGGGAGAGAAAAACAGGCCTCTGTGATGGTAAATTGACCTGCTCTTGTTCACTGAATTCATACTGTAATGGGCACTTCTAAGAAGGGCAAGGGAGATTCTGCAACCTGAGACCCTACTCCTGCTTGTAATGCTGTAATTTCTTATTCTAAGTTAAAGTGTGCCAGGGATACTTTCTCTCTGGGAAAGAGATTTCACTGAGAGGCAGAACACGATGTACATAAGCACAAAAAGCTGAAGTGTAAAAAATTTAAGCAGTAAGAGTGTTGGGGAAGCTGTAGCCTGGTTCCACTTTGAGGCGAGACTGAAATACAAACTGCTGAGACAGCTCGTTGAGTTCCACCAGAGCAGAACATGAACATACAGAAACCTTTCCAGAAGAGTACAAAACATGTATATCCTTGCATTGTGCCACCAAAAAAAAAAAAAAAAAAAGGTATATTTCAGAAGCTTGAGACAAAACACTGAATCCATTCAGGCTAACAGCTGTTGGGAGATGGGGGGAAATTAGGATTTCTTTTGTTTTTAATGGACAAAGTATAGTTCATGAAAATTCTGTTTTTCTTTCTTACCTACTTTTAGTAACAAATATTCCCTTGTTAGACCTAATTGACAGCACTTTCACATACTCCTAGAAAAGGGCTGTGGCATCATGTTTCTATTTTGAGGCTCCATTGCACTTTCGACTTGCACAAATTGCTGCCTTTGTGATTGTTCTACTTATAAATAATTTCTGGGTTATTGCATACATACAGAGGGAAACTCTTGATCACATTATTCTAAACTTCCAAGTCTAAGGAGAAAAAAATATAATAATTAAACAAGACGCTAATCCTGATGTTCTGAAAGAAATGTGGTTCATAAATAATGGAATAAGAAAAAAATTAATGATGCATCTACAATTGAGGCTGATAGCAACAAGATACCCATCTACCAAAATGGATTTCTTTAGACCTTCTCATCAGTTTCCAGCTATCTGAAATTTTTATTCAATTCCTGCCTTTTTTTTTTTCCTATTCATGTACATATTTACCATACTTATACGTGTATCACTGATTTTATATCTTCTTTTGATGTGAATGTTTTCTGACCAGGATCAGAAAAAGAAATAAGTCAGAAAGAGATTTTACAGATGCATTGAACCCAGAGCATAATGACTTTTATTTAAGCAAAAATTGAAGGGAAGAAATACACAATTGCAAAGACAAACTATTAACAAAAGACTTCTCAACACTCAAGGAAATTTCCCTTCCTTTCCTGTACTGGGCTGTACAATGTAAGTAGAGGGCTTTTTACAAAAATTACATGCTCTCTCTTGTTTGTTTTTCTTTCAAGACAACTAGGAGGCATTGCCACAAAATTAACTGGGGTAATGATTAAATTAACTGGGGTTACAAAAAAAAAGATAAAAATTCTACTTTGGTTTTGAGTTTAGATCTTCTCCCTGATCTGCTTTACAGAGTAGACCTGACAAACATCCACACTAGTGCAACAAAAGGGGTAAATTCATTTAAAAGAGAGCGAGAGAGGCATTTCAGCTTTTCTAACAAAGCATGTTCTCTGAACTACTCTCTGAGCTACAGCTTTTGAGAAAAAGTTCTTCCATAATGCAGAGGTATAGCCTGTGCTCTTTGTCTGTTGTAAGGACTGTTACATTCCTTAATGTGGATTAAAATGATCAGTTTTATGTCACAATGAAGTTTTGTGACAAGTGAAGGTATTATGTTTTCATTCAAGTTGCTGATAAATGTTTTAGTTATATTATTTTTGTTGGTTTTTTTTCTTTAATTTGCAGTTTGTAGTCAGCATGTTTAGGCCTACTAACCTTGGTCTCTTTAGCCCTTTCCATCTGTTCCTAGATACCTGACTTGACAGGTATTATTCAATACTTTTGGGGTTTTTATTTCCATACTTACTAGAAACATGTATGTATCACTGGTTTTGTATCTCCTTTTCATCTGGGTGGTTTCTGATCAATTGAGGCCTGAATATGGATCTATACATTTTTGGACAATCAAGAGAATGTCCTTGAGCTGTTTTTTTTTTTAACATATATATATTTTAAGACAATCTAACTTCAATGTGTAGTCCTGTTCAGTATAGTTAGAGTATTTTGGAATGCCAGTCTCAGACAGGTCTAAATTCTGAATATCTCATTTGCATATGGAAAATATAGCTAAATGATAATCACTGCAATCTGCACAGTTACTGAATGGTTTTCAGCTTCCACAATTCACTGCTCTGAACAACATCCAACTCTGGATTTGAGCTTTTTCACACAGGACTTTCTGTTAGAGAAAGTCCTAACAAGTTATTCTAACTTCTGAAAAGCTCTTAGAATGTTTTCTATGGTTCTGAAGTAATCAGAGAACTGCTGAGGTGGGATGGCACCTCTGGAGATCACCAAATTCACCCCTAGCTCTAAGCTGAATTGCCCACATGAAGTTGCTCAGGGCTGTTTTTCAGTCAAGTTTTTTTGTATCTTCAAGGATGAAAAGACCATTGCCTTTCTAGGCAAACTGATATACATACTAACAGTCATTAACTAATTACAGAAGCTGGATTGCTAGCTTCCTGCATTATGATCTCTGCAGCACCCAATGCATGGAGGTTTTTTTGGGGTTTGTTTTTTTTTTTTTCCCCTAAAAATTAGATAGAATACATTTTTTCCTGATCAGTTTAATTTGGAATTTCAGTCCAGCCAACATCAACCCAGGTGAGATGGATCACAACCAAAGTAAAAGTTTGACAGAGAATAAAGGCAAGGTGCTGCTCCTTTAAGAATTGCCATTCACAACCATAGCTGTGAAAAATAACTCAAAGCTATTCACTCAGTTCAACAGCTGATAATCCTTGGTACACAACACGGAACTGCTACTGACATTGTAAGAACTAAAGATCTAGATTTTGGTGTTGAACTTGTTTAGCCAAGGTGTTTGAGATTAATGCTTTGGATCCTCAATTGCCCATAACAGGTAGTAATGAAATATGCCTTTCCTACAAGACTTCAAATATAACTTTTCATTTTCCATTAAAACAAGAAACTGAAACCTCCTTTCTTAAAAGCGTAACTAGCCCTCCTAACTCTTCTTTGTTAAAATAGTATCAAGATGTATAGTTGTACTTTCAAAATGAGGAAGCATCAAGCCTGAATGCTAAAGGACACTCCTTTTGCTCTGATGGCATAATTCTCTGCCATAACGTAGATTATTGACAATTATATTTTCATTCAGTAACTGAAAGATTGTTAGGAAAGTTGGCCACTACAGATTTAAGCTGTAACAAAAGTCTCTTCGGGCTTATGCTGAAAAGCTTGCTAACAGCTGTTTGTCTTGTAGATTTCAAATAGAAAACAAATCACAGAGCAGCCAATATTTAACGTGGAGAGTTGCTAATTTGTCTTTTCCCCATGCTTTTCCCAAATCTGACACTATTCAAGTGACAGTGTATAAAACCATAAAGCAGGTGACGTTGCTAGAAGGCAGACTGCAAGGAAAAAAAGTGATTACCAAATCAAATAAGGAGACATTCATTACGAGTTTAATTCCCCTTTCTTTGACATTTCTTCCTCAATTTAATTAGTCTCTCCTGAGGCTCACAGTCGTAGAGGTCTTCCTATGCAAAAGAAAACTTGCTTGCCAAGGAAAATAAGTCCAACACTGTCCCAACTCTGCGTCAGTGAGACTGGATTCTATAAATAACCACCACAAAATTTACCACATTCTCAGCCTGCAAAGTCAAATTATTAAACCTGACATCTCCATCACATCCAGCTGTGGCACAATTCCTCTCTTCTTTCTGAAATCTGCTACTGTACCTTGCAGACAACAGAAGCACTGCAGGTGTGGACAGCTAGTGTTCCCCATGAGAGAGACTCAAAGTTAGGATGAGCTGATGCTCAATACAAGCTGCCAATGTGCACTTCAGTCCCAGGAAGCCAACCTGGCTTTGATGGATCCTGGGCTGCATGCAGAGCAGAGTGACCAGCAGGTCGAGGGAGGTGATTGTGCCTGTCTGCTCTGCCCTCCTGAGAGCACACCTGGAGCACTGCATCCAGCTCCGGGGTCCGCAGCAGGAAAAGGACACAGACCTGCTGAGCAAAGTCCACAAGAGGGTATGAGGATGAACAGAGGGCTGGAGCACCTTTGCTATGGAAACAGGCTGAGAAAGTTGGCTGCTCAGCCTGGAGAAGAGGAGGCTCCTGGGACAACTTACAGAACCCTCCAGTGCCTAAATCAGGCCTAAAAGAAAGCTGAAAGAAGTACTTTTTGAAAGGTCATACAGTAACTAGATAAGGGGTAATGGCTTCAGATTGAAGAGGAGAGATTTAGATTAGATACTAGGCATAAATTCTTTGCTGGGAGGATGGTGAGGTACAGGAACAAGCTGCCCAGAGTAGTTCTGGATGCCCTGGAAGGATCCAAAGCCAGGCTGAACAGGGCTTTGAGCAACCTGGTCTAGCTGAAGGTGTTCCTTCAAGGCAGGGGATTGGAACTAGATGACCTTTCAGGTCCCCTCCAACCTAAACTATTCCAAAAGTCTATACTATCAGCTCTGTTTCTAGAAGATCATAAGACATATGAATTAAAAGTTTAAATATATTCATAATAATAACCTGGTACTTCATCAACTTACTGCTTGTCAGTAGATGATGAAAAAGAGAAGACAGTGAAGTTAATCAAGCTTGTTAAGGGCCTGATTCTGCAGATCTGCTCCTGAAGAACCTTTGCATTAAGTCAAATGCAAGTAAAAAAAAAAAAAAATCACCGTTAGTCTAATAGTTCCTGAATTTTTAACTCTCATATCCTAACAGGATACCCTGGAAGTGTCTCTTTTTAATGTCTCAATTTCTACAGAGATTAGAAAAACCTTGAAGAATACTAGTCTCAGACTGATCATAAAAATCTAAACACAACCATTTTTTTTTTCTCAAGCAAAGTGCTATGATCTCTGAGGGACATAACTCCTGAATTTTGAACTCAGGCAATACTTTTATACTTTGAGCCATGCAGTCATGTTGGCTTTCATAAGATACTTTCATAATTTATAAAAAGATTTATAAACTCAGTCTTTGATGACATTTTTCTAAAGCAGAGATAGAGAAATATGAGCCAGTTATTACTGCCCTGAATGTTCTCAGTTTTACACAAGGTAACTAGATGTAAAATGTTGTTGCTGCTTCTAAAATTAGGCTGCTGCTTTGCTTACATTAATATATTCAGCTGTCCTGTCTGTTCAATTTTATCTGCAATATTTTTTCAATGCAATTTTAGTTATGTTCAGTAGTTTATAACTGTAGCTGTGTTACCAGTCTTTTTTGTAAGCCATTTTTCTGTGCTCCACACTTAAAAATATGCTGTTGCTTTCTTTCTGCTTTCCCTCCATGTTGTATAACAAAACAGTAAGCAGAAACAGCAGTGAAGGAATAAGGACTTATTCTAAAACAGAATTATATTCTCTTTTTGTATTGACCTTAGAGGAACAAGAGGAGTACTCAATTTTCTCTTTCCTGACTGAAGAAAGAACAGAATATTATATCTGATGACAAACTAGTAATGAAAGAGTCTGCAGCAGTAATTGATCTTTCCACTTTACTTCTCCATACAGCTATGCCCTAAGCATCAAAAAGCTTTCAAGTATTTTGTAACAACTTCTCCACTGAATAGTTCATTAGTTCTGTAAGCAAGCAAAAAAAATCAGCTAACTCTCCCGTACTGCAGTCTTCTCAAAGTGCACAGAATACTCACATTCCTCTCAGTGTGTTTGTCTATCATGGATGCTAATGCTGTAGGCATTTACAGCAGTTTACTAAGAAAACAGCCTATGACTTTGGGCATTTCCCTAGAACTCCATTATGTCATAGCCAGCTAGATATTCTTTGGATCTGCTCTTCAGTTGTTCACAGAACTTTCTATTTTGCTTGAATCCTCACTCATGCAGCTTATTTGTCTCTCTGCAGGAAAATTCTACTAGCTCAAGTAAGAGTCTTCTGTCTCACAGCAGAGCTTTATGTATCACACCTAGAGACCACTCAGAACATTAGCACAAAGAGGAGTCTCTCAAAAACAAATCCTTTTGGATTATTTGGATTCATAACAAATTTGAAAACAGGGATGCTGTCCACATCACTCCCCTTCTCCAGCCACAAGGTAGAAGAGGTTTAGTGGCAGGCAAGGAATTCTGTATTCCCACCAAGCCCCATAATCATTCTGGAAAGAAACATAGGTTCAACATGGTGTCTTCTTTTACTGCTATTTTACTATCCAGACAGAGGCAGAAGGAGAAGCCATCAATCTTTTTGCAGCTTGCCTCTGTCAGTAACTCTGATGTGCAATCTTTCCATTTCAAGACCAGACTTTCATGCAAACAGTACATCATAGCATTGTTCATATTGATTTGCCTTTTAACATTTTACAAATATCTGCAGAAAGAACAAAGCACAGATCCAGAAATCACTTTTCTTCTTTGTCATCATCCTTAGTGTAGCTGGTCTCAAGTATTTGTAAACAAAAGTATTTGTCTTTATGCACAAACTATACAGAGCATAGTTTAATTAATTTATCATTTCACAACCCTAACTGATTTTAGGAGGAATTCCTTTTTCAACAGTATATACTGAAAAAATTCTTTTGATAAATGCAAATACTTTGAGAATATGTTCATCCAAATTGTTACCAGTGTATACAGAGGAAAAAAAAAAAAGTGGTTTTAGATATGTAATCGTGAATTGAAGAAAGAATGACTTGCTTTTTAAGCTGACCTTGACATACTGTCTGCCCTTTTGTGAACAAAGTAGAGAAAAAAAATGATATTTACATAATTATGCTAGCTTTACACACACAAAAGTAACTGTACTGTTCTATAGCATAAAAAAAGAAGCTTCAGTTTTCTTAAGTAGTCAGGTCCTTTTTGCAGTGAACAGATGCTTTGGACTGAAATTCAAGTCTAAAACTTTCAACATCCTTTAATCTTTCATGGTTTCATTGTCTGTGTTGCTCACCTTCTCCAGGAGGCAGGCTGATGCAGAATCCCAGGTCTGAAAAGGCTTCCCTATATCGTACAGGTCAGCTAAGCACACAGCTTACCCAGACATAAAACCATGCTTCTGGCCTCTGTGTCAGGAAAAAGGTTTGGAGCTTTCTTCTGTCATACCAACTACATCTCTTCTGCTCTTCACTGCTCTACAGAAATTGGGCAGAAATCATAATCTTTGCCTCTTTTTTTGCCTTTGTTTCCTTTTCTTCTTTGTGCGTTATCCCTTCCTGCAGAAGTTGGCTGAAGTGTATCACAGTGACAGGAGACAGCTTAGTCGGGCCATGTATCCTTGAAGTGAGAAAATCCAGTTACAACCAACTGACTGAATTACTTTTTAGCAGCGTTTTCAGCAAAATTTATGAGTCTGTTTGTCTTCAGAAATATTTGTCTTTGTCCTCTTTTTCTAGTTTTGATTTGTATATTGGAAAGTCAGATAGACCTAAACAGTTTTCCAATTTGTCAATCAGTGACATTATTTCTTGACCTGTCTTACTGCTGTGATGACAAATGAAATAATCAACAGTAATATGCAACAGTGAAAAATTTGTCTGATATAAAAGTTCACAACCTCAGGAATATGAATTACAAACCAGACCCTTGAGATACAATTTTCTGTTGCCCTTACCACTCCCTTCTCCCTTTTAACAACTAGGTTTTTTGTTCTGCTTTGGCATAGATTTCTTTCACTCTCACTTTTCAAATTCTGTCTGTTAACAGCCTCATTTGGCTAACTTCATAGTCTCTACCAGTACTAGGTTTGTTTCAAAGTTAGCCAAAATAACTTGTGCAGTGGTTAAGAGGCCTTTGCATTTTTCAAAATTCTCATCAAAGTGACTACACTGACAGCTCATTTTTTGTGTTCTTTGAGATAAAAGGAATGTGGTTCACTCTGGATTAAAGAAGTGATCAGAAAATTCCTGATCTTGAAGTATTTGTATTTTAAAAACCTAAAAAAAAAAAGTTTAGACGCCTAGGAATTTTGTTTGTTTAAGGCAGGAGGACATAGTATACGAGAAGCCAGAATTCAACAATTCAACAGAACTCAAGTTGGGGGTCTATATATTAAACAGTATAGAAGCAAAAAAATTAAAACCAAACAAAATAAAACCCCCAAAAAACCCCAAACTTTCAGCCAAAGATACCTATAATAACATGTCTCCAGCAAATTTCAGCCAAAAGTTACCTGTCATGATACCTCACAAGCAGAGATTCAGCATTTTCTAATTGTAATCTGTTTTGGAATGCATTCCAACAATAATTGAAATTATATATAATTCTGTTATGAAACAGTCTTTACTATCAAAATATTGAGTGATTTTATTCTCACCAAAGCACTCAAGTAATAGAAAGTATTAGTTCCTGACACCTGCAATTCTCTTTAAAGATTATTATTTGATAACAATTAAGATTTTGGAAATGTTTTTCAATTGCCTTCTGTAAATCACCAAACCAAGATATTATTGCCACAAATCTACTGCACTCAGAAAAAAATTCTACGTACGGCATCTTACAGCTTGAGAACCTTGAATGCTAGCTTAAAACATGATTTAAATTGGTCAGCTGGATCAAAAAATCCATCTTGACCCTTGTTGCTTCAAAACTTCACATTTTTAGGTAGACTAAAGTCAGGATTTGAACTTGAGTGACAAGGATTATTCCATTTTCTTTCTTCAGGGCATGCATAATTTCTAATTTTTGTATAATTTATCTTTATATCAGCTAACTATGAAAGGATGAGAATGACAAGAAACTCCATGACATCATGCAACTGCTCTTTCAGTGCAGAGCAGGAGAAAGTGCTGTATTCATTTTCCCTCTTCTGACACAAGTACCAAGATGTCTCCCTCACTTTTCTACTTTCCACGAAAGAAAATGGAAAACTAATGATGATTCATGCAAGAATAAAATGTTCAGATATGGAAGGTGGTGGTGGTGTTTCTCTGTCAGAAAATATTTGAGCTGTTTCAGCATCTTTTGTATGTTGATTTCTTATCTCTGAACTTCTGAGTAATTTAGGATATAAACTTTCCTTAATCTTGTTTGAGTAAATTCTTAATCTGTAAATTTGTATTGTCAAATGCTGCTTGTTTAACTTTCCTTTTCAATTTATATTCTGACCTCACTGAAATCATTAGCAGAGTCACTTGCAACATCTGTGGAGCTGTGATTTTATTCTTCATGTTTAGTTGTTACTGCTAAATTAGTAAGTTAGTTTGCATATTAAGCTCCATTAAATCCACTAGGAAGCATATGTTTCATTTGTGGGACAATTTCACATCTTCAGCAGTAAGCTGCTGCTCTTATTTTCACTATTATAACTAAAAAGGTTGGACCTAAACAAAGCCAATTGCATGCTTAAGCTGTACATGTCTCAGCCTGACAGGATCAGGGCCTTAAATCCTGGCAGTCCCAAGTATGAAACATACTATGCTGTCAAAATTTCCTTCTATTATCTGATTTTGACAGATCTCACTAAATAAATCCAAACAAATACTTGGCATCAGGAACAAGTATGAATACTATTTTTGTAAAAACTCATTATAGTATTGATAGACAATGGAGTTTGACATTAAACTGTCATTTTTTCCGAGCACTTTTTTCAAGACATTTCAATAAATATTGCTTAAAATGAAAATGCATGTATCAATTGATAAATGTTTTTCAGCTAATGCCTAGTTATAAAAATCTTTATACAGTTGCATGTTTAGCAACTGGATTTATGTTAACATTGTGTAAATAAATATAAAATAGTCATTAACAATAGGTCATTTTGTAGCTTCGTGAGATTGAGGATTTCTGAAGAGTAGCTGAGGAGAAAAGAGGCTGCATCGTGACCTCATCAGTCATTAGCAGAATACCCACTGACTAACATGACCACAGAATTCACCACAGGAATACAAATTTAAATTTGAGGTGAGACGTGCAACAAGGGCATTCAAGTGAGGAGCAAAAACGGCAATGTTTCTCAGTTTAGACTGCAACTATCTCACTCTAAAAAACAAACAAACAAAGCAAAACAAAACCTAAAAACCTAACAAACAAAAACAGAATATGTAATGTGATTCTCAGTTTTTGATATTTAGGTAGTTAATTATGCTCTGTCAGCACTGAAGAAGAAATATTCAAGAATTCAATAACACTATTATGAAGTCTTTACAGAGATTTTTAAACTGAGTGAGCTTCAAGTAAATGGCTGGTCTCTACAATTTTTTTTTTCCTTGTGAGCACGTGTATGCATATATCCCTAACACTGGACAAAATTAACATGCATTCTCAAAATCCTGGGAAGTACTAAGGACAGAAAGGCCAAGTTACTTTTAAAATAAGAGAGAAGAGACATACTTAGTCTGGGGCAAGGAACAAAACAGAAGAAATAAAGGATGGGCTGGTCTCGAATAAACATGGGACAGGTTCACTTAAAGATGCTATTAGGTTGTCTTTGGAAAATAAGGGACAGCAGAGAAATGGATATGAATATGTGGGATCTAGGGTACCTTTATAACTGCTTTCACTTGAATCTCCTATTTAAAATAAACTATTCAATACATCCTACATTATGGCCCTTGTATTGTTTCTGTCATATGCTTTCCACCCCGGCCAAGACATTGATCAAAGGGCAGTCCAGCTTGCCCCTTGGCAAGCTCTACTGAAAATGTAAGGGAAGGAAACAGCATATAAATAGCATATCTACAGGCAGCTGAATATTAGGCACTGGAGCTCCCACTGCAAATTGGATGATCATATTGAGATGCATAGTACAAAAACTTTATTTTAGACATTATCCTATCAAAAAAGTAACTTATATAGTATCTGACTCTCTGTCCTAGTTGTGCTGTCTCATTTCCCAAATATATTTGAGGGTCAGCCTAAATGCAAGCTGGGGATGTCTTGTATTTTTTTCCATTAGGATTCTCATACAAAGCTAAATTTCATTACAGCTTAAATCAGTTTATTTTCCAATTCAGGCTACATTATATTTGCTTTTATCTCAAGTAATTTTTCTAGCCATTATGAAATACTGTAACTGGTGCAATACTGCTCATTTCCACTACACTCCTGATCTTTGATTTATGCTGGACTGCTTGCTAAAATATCCTCAATTAGGTCTTCCAAATTCACATTGTTAGCACTGATAGAGTTCTGGAGCAGTCACACGAGCCCTTCCTATCATACTGAGGAAGTGTAGAATTTCCTCAGTGAGGTGAAAGATGCAGGGGTTTTGTATCACTTCACCTGAAAACTGCTCTCCTCAGTCTTCTGGAAGAACGGTTTCAAGAGAATCACAAGTAATACTTTGTGCAACATATGCATACTATATTATTAACTACTAAAGTATTTTAATTCTTCTGATTTTAAGCATGCTTTCTGTTACATATGAGGGACCAGGGAGGCGTTTCAGACAGAACCACCTCAGTGCTGGTTTAACAAGTCGTCACTTTTGTCTGCTCCTGCTTTCACTCTCTCAGATGCAGTAATTGGCACTTTAATGGTACGTGCAAAAGAAGTCCTCTTTAGGTTTACTCTTTTAACAGATGCCATATACAAAAAAAAATACATTTACTAACTGTAACAACTTTAGAGGAGTTGTGACCTACTGCAATCTTAGCTCAATTCTACCGCATTTAGATAATCAGTAAAGGTAAAAAAGATAATATCCTAGAATACTTTCTTCTCATTTTGCAGTGGTTCTAGTTAAGGAAGGGAGCAGTGGTAAAAATAAGGTTTTTTGTCAAGGTGTTTGCTTCTAAAAACAAAATACATGTACTGCTTTCCATTTTAAGCAGCACATTATAATACAGGTAGACAACCTGATAAAAAATGAAACAAAATTCTCAGTGAGGCAAGTAATAGGTGAAGCTATCCAAGTATAATTTTTTCTGGGCCATGCACATGCATATCCATGCTCTGTCAAATTACCTGAGAAGTAATATTAAAAAGAGAGGTCTTTTTTTTCACCATTGTAAATACAAATATATGAAAACAAATAATTTTTCAGCACATTTAAATATTGGAACTTATGAGGTTAAACCTATCAAATGACCTAGCATGTAAAGCTTTCAAAAATCAGAGAAGAGTTGTTGATTTTCACAAAACAGTAAACAGTCCTCAAGCTGGAGAGGTCTGGGGGGCAAGATTCTCAACAACCAATAACATTTTGTGGTTGCAGAATTTTTAAGCTTTTATATGGCATCCTTCACAGCCAAACAAACAAACAAGATAATAAAAAAAGAGAAGCCATAACTAGAGGATGCTTGTATTTGAAAGGCAGCTCTACTTGTGAAAATAGTGGCATTTGAAGTGGCATATGAAGAACCAGGCATTGGCTTATGGCTGAAATGCATTTATGAGCACAGCTGTGCTTGCCCACCAAAAAAACCTGAAATTGCATGCTGTTTTCTATGATAGAGACGTGTCATGCCAGCCACAGGAAACAGCATGAGAAAGAAGGGCTGAGGACAAGGCTTTGAAGGCTGCTGGGGAGAAGCTGGCTCTGTGCAGAGATAGGACAGCCAGTTCAGTAGCCTGAATAGCAGTAAAGCATTCATCTTGCAACAAACAAACTTGAGAAATATTAATATAAACGAAAAAGCAGCAATTTTAATAGAACCTGTGAGTGCTGGTGTCAAGGAGGCACTAAGGGTGATGAGCAAAAGACAAAACCAGATCACAGAGGGCAGCTGGCAAGGATGCAGCTAACAAATTAGTGTGCATTTTATAACAAATAGTGTTTTAAGTCAGCTCTGCTTTCACATATTTCAACATCTGTATCGGATCAGCAAGGATCAGCCACTCTTCCAATCCTATCTTACTTATTTATGATGTATTTTCGAAAGAGGATGCTTTTTAAAGCTTTTTATAAGAAGAGCTTAAATTAATACTCTAGATCGGAAAGAAGTAATTACCAATGGGCTTGAGGTATTTTGTGGCAATATGGGGACAGAAGCTTGTGAAAGGTATTATCCTAACCAGAGACACCTCAGTTTCACAGAAATTTCATCTCCTAATTAGCACAAACGTTAGATCATGGACAAATAATAAAGCAGACATAAAAAGGCACTTTAACAGTCAGTCTACTGTTTGCTCATTATTTCCTAATAGCTTTGCCTATCCCCAGTTCAGAAACACTTTGCTTACCACCCTTATCCTTCATTTCAAGCAGCTTTCATATACTGGATTTTTAAGCATTTTGAGCTTTTTAAGACTCAGATATCCTAAACACATACCTTTTTATACTGCTTAAACTAAGAACTGGATCAATTTTGCATCACCCTTGAGGATTGCTATAGCACAAAGTATTGCTGTTACTTGTGGCTGGAAAATAGTGTACAAGCATCAAGAAAATGTGGAATTTTTCTGCTTTGCAATTCTGGAACACTTCCAAACGTAAAAGTGATTCTCATGAGAGGATGAAGAAGAAATTTCATGGCATTTTGACATATTCTCAGTCCTGTCATAAGCATTCACAAAAAAGTTAATTAATCTCAATTATCATATTTAAAACAAAAAAAAAAAAGTGGTGGAAGGGATTAATCGATCCTTGAGGATAAAAAGATCAATTCTAGTCACCCCCAACTCTGTACAGGGAGACACAGCTCTTCATACTTTGGTGTCAATGACGACATAAAAATCCAGATGCAGTCTCAAAGAACTTGCATATTAATTTTTTTATAAATAAAAGTAACAGTTTTCCTATACTATATACATATATATATCCAGCAATCAATAATAGGAACAGAAGTTGTGAAGGTCATTATTTCAGAAGGTCATTATTTCAGATTCAAATTTGAATTCTAAACCACACAACAAAATTAAATCAAACTGAACATTAGGCAGAATTGGTAACACTGTATTTAATGTATTTAATTAATCCTTTTGTTGGCTGGGAGCATACTGTTCTGAGAAGTGACAGTCATCAACATGGCCCTCATTAGACCTTAAGTAACATCTGCCTGATTCCAGGCGGGATCTTGAGCCCCACTAGGCTGTTGGTCAAGAGTACCAGCAGCACAGTCACATCTATATTCCTTCTGCATATGCCATTCAGTCTGAAAGCTGACCCGTGTCCTCTCTCTTGTCTGTAGTCTCAGAGACTGAGGAGGGATCATTCCATACCTCAATTATTATTCCCCAAACTTGTTTATTCTATATCTGATCTAGACAGAAAAATATTAAAATTAAAAGGAAGTAGCAGCAACTCTACGGTCAAGACTAACCAATGATTTTTCTGCTCTTATTAACCTTCAGTCAACAATACAGTTTGCTTCTGGGTCCATTAAATCAACTGTTCAGCTTTTACTTTTTGCATTGCAGTTAGGAGACATTTTACGTGCTATTTTAGTTGAAATGAAAGCCTAGAGATCATAAAGTCATCAGAAAATTGAGACATACTTTTAATCTTTTTGCACTGTATCTGTGTTATTTTGTCTTTGTTGAATAAATTACTTTGGTTATTTCATTTTCAGAATTCAGGGTAAAGAACATACTCTCAAACAGCAGTAAGTCAAAATGCAAAGCATTAAATAATTATACAAATTTACCAATACATATAATAGTATGTATTTGATATTTAAATGGTGATTCTCACATCTTAATGAGATATGTAGGTGTTCTAAGATTCTGAAACCATGCTTTGGAATCTTAATAGCAGTATGATAATACAGTCTATTGCTTCAGGCTTTTCTTCCCACACAGAGTAGCCCTCCTTCCCTTGAGCAATATTTTACAGAACTTTTATACTCTGTGATTTGTAGAAGTAGTGAGATTTCAGGGAAGGGAAGAAATTATACTAATTTATTGACCCATCCTTTAAGCTGAATAAGCAAGAAAAATTAGAAGAACATATAGATCCATGAGTGTTTTGCCCTGTGTAAGAACCCACGTGGGAACACTCCTGAATATTCAAAGGGATATTCTGATCTCATACAAATACATTTCTAAGTTGTATCAGCTAACTCTTTGTGGTGTCCTGTCCAAGGCAGCCCTCAAGTGCAGAGGAAAATAATGGGGAGCAAGGTATTCTTTAGAAATCTCTAAAGCTGCTATACACCAGAGACAAGGAAAGTTGTGAACAGTTGTATCCTCTGCTATTTATTCCCTAGGGCTGCAGATAAGGGAAGTGAAATTTCATTATTCGTGACAATCCTACTAAAGGCAGACATTTGTACTTGTTATTTCATTTGGCACTATTGCTTAACCAAACATACAATTTCTGTAGCTAAGTGAGGCTGAGCACCCAATCCTATCTCATCCTGATACTCAAAAGATAAAGTTCATAGCTTGGAAACACAAGTGTTCTTCTTTCCAGGAGCCAATATGAAATTTTCCTCAGTTTTTTGGATTCAGTTACTTGTAGGAACATCAAAATTAGAGGAAAGCCCTAAAACTCTTCTCAAAGCTTAACTCAAGTGAGCTAGAACACTTTATTTTCTCACAGCATCAAAACAGAAAGAATAACTATTTAATAATTAATCTTTTCTCCATAAGACTATCATCATTCTCAATTTCTCAGCACAATTCTTCTATATTTTATATTTTTATTATGAAATAAACAGAGCTTTTCAGAATCAGAGAAGAAAGTACTGAGCATATGTTAGTGATTATAGTATAGGAATGTATCTATTACATGAAAAGAAGACTCTCTAAATGCAGCCCCATCTCAGAACTGCACTGCTTTGATGCTTGGATATTCCCTTCAACTGTCAGCTGGAAGAGCTATTGCAGATTTCTAATAAATTTCATTTGAAATGGTCAAAGTAGCATCAGGAGTTTTCAAAAAGCTTCTGTACAATAACAAAAAGAAATAGAAATTCATTTTAGAAAAGCGTGCAATGTATAAGCGAAAAATTCTGAAATGGTGAAATGCAATAAAAAACATGAAAGAATACAGCTGACTATTAACAGAGAAAATTTTAGACATAATGTCTAAAACAATCAATGCTTATTTATTCTCAAAGCATTATTGTGTGAAGAATGAAAATGAAGTAACATTCAAAATGAATTTTTAAAACCATATTATTCACATGAATCAACCATTAAAATAATATTATCTTGATTAGAGGTAATTTTTCATTATTATATTCTCCAATTTACTGCATCAGTAAACCAGTACCTCATAGCTGTTATCATAATTAAGTTTAATTTCTATCTAGTGGTTAGAAAATGGTCTTGAAAAATAAAACCTGTGTAGAAATATTAACATAGCCTAAGCAGGCTCCTTCCCTAAAGGACCCACATCAGCACAGGTAAGAAATGCTGATGGCTGGGCTGATCCAATGGGGCAGTGATGGAACGAGGGTCCCTGTCCCTGGCGAGGAGTGACCTGCTGCAGACAGGACATGCAGGGGGTTTGCACTCTGTGAACTCAGGGAACACAGCAATTCCTGCTGCTGTGACTTGGGCAAGGCAAGGCAGTGCAGAAATAAAGACAGGGGACGAGAGACAGGGGGCAGACATACTGCCAATAAGGGTGACAATTGCACATCTGTTTGAAGGGCAGATCTGAACTGTAAGGTTGAAATATTTTAGAAAAGCATTGGTTCAAAATATACCAAATGAGCACAAATTGAAGAGCAAAGAAAGACACAAACAGATTTCTTTTTCTGCAACCAACCTTGATAAAGAACTTGTCCCCTTACATAACAAGATCCGTGGCAGCTGAAATTCAAGTAATATATTGCACAATGGTGGTGAAATATGAATGGTAATATAATGCAGTCTAATCAGTTCTGGTTTTAGTCAAAAGTATTGCTTTGGCATCACCTCGGTAACAAAGTCCTGCTTGTTCAAAAGCTGAGCTCAGGGCAGTACTGACTGTTCTGAACACCAGTGCTCAATTGCTGTTGTGGAAATATCTGACAAGTATCACTTTACAATGGTTATCTCCTTGCCATAGTTTAAAATGAAACATAATGAAAGCATCCAAGCACTGGATATGCAAAGGAGAACATATCATATGCCATATATGCTTTTCTTTGCTACACATGTTCTGGTCTCAAGTAACTAGTTATTTGTAGTTGTATATCCATTATTGCAACATGAATCTCACACAAATTAATTTTTTATCCTAGTCAGCGGAAAAAAAAAAAGTCTTTTCCTTAATGCACATGACTACTTATTAATACTTTCATCCAAGTTTGAAGCTTGCTTTCTGTCATGATACTTCTTAACACCTTCAAATAGAATTCTGAAATCTGGAAAAAAAAAATTTATTCAGATTATAAAGACCTCTTCTTTGTTTATGGACTTGATGCATTTAGAGGGGGCTTTTTTGAAGCCTGTTGAAATACTAACAGTGCCACAATTATCATTTATCTCAAGGAACATGACTCTGTAATATAAAGAATTAAACCTCAAGAAATAAAATTAAGCTCTTGCAGACTACTAAAACCAACATTTCTACAACACGATGAGCATAAAGAGAACATGAAAGTTTATCATTCATTAAATGTGAACAGGTACATGAGTGCAGACTGATACAACCCTCTCATAAATAGAAGTGAGGAAAATGTATTAAAAGCTAAAGATTTGGTGTGGCCCGAAATACCAATGAAGAATATTATATTTAATAGAAAATGCTGAGATCTGAAAAAAATGCTTTGATTTTATATTGCAATTACACCTTGGGTAGAAAAACAACAACAACAAAATATCATGGAAAACTTAGAAAATAAAATAAAATGAATATGCTTTTGCATATTGAGGACACATTTAATTATCCTAGTGTTATCTGTCTTGTACCTGAAATGATAAAGAAACCAGACTGTGCAGCTCAAGATTCCAACAGGCCAGTAGGTGCAGTGATGGACACTGGATCAGTCAGCCATTTCAAGCTGCATCCATTTTCAACACTGACTTCAGAAAACTATCAAAACAATTTCTCTTTAAAGCTACAATTGCAACAGAAACCAGCAAAACGTGAGACATACAGAAAAATATTTGCCAGTAGCCATTTCTGATCATAATAATGCTTCCCATAATTTTAAATTCACTCAGGAAGAGAAGCCAAAATAAAGCTGTACAGAGACAGAACTGAAGAGACATTTGAAATAAACTGCACTCAGCATAAAATATAAAATGTGATCAATACATTCTTTTAAAGAGAATGCAAAAGGAATGGGAACATAAAGGACTTTATGATTAGTTAAAGGGTGAACAAGTCCAGCATATTTTTGAAGGACTGGGGGAGAGGAGGCTTGTGATATGTGGGCAGTGTTCGACATAAATAACATTTCAAAGAATCCAAAGGAATAAGAGAAAAGAGTCTCTGGAATCCAATACTGAATTTTGTCCAAAACCATACAACTGCATACACAATTGTGATGACCAACACAGTATAAAAATAATGCTTATCTCACACGAAAAGGTGTAAGAAATGGAACAAATAATATTGCTTTGTGAATTTTCTAGGCAGGCATAAATTTCATCATCTGCCATAATGTTGTCTGTTGCATTAGCGAAGATAGATTGCTATTAGTCTGACAGAAAAAAAAAATCATTTTAAATTGAAAAAAGATGCATAAGCAAGCCTCTTGCCAAGACAAACTTAACTGGATTTTAAGACTCTAAATAGGTAAAATTCAGAGAAAATTCTAAAAGCGCATTCATGAAAAACAAAGTTCATAAAATAAAGTTCATAAAATCACATCAGTTGGAAAGTACTTCTAGAGGCCGTCTGGTCAAACTCTTTCCTCAAAGAAAGGTCACCTTTTATCAGGTTGCTTAGGTCCACATTTAGTGAAGTTCTGAATATCTCCAGGAACTGAGATACTGCAAGCCCACAAGCTGGAACCCTGTTCCAGTATTTCACCAGTCTCCTAGTGAAAAGATAGATTTATCTGAGACAAGTCACTCACTTCTGAGAAGTACCTTCATTCTGCCATGAATCTTCATGCTATGAATCTCTCTACAGTGTAAGCATTAGTATTTTGCAATCTTTGGATTCAAATACAAGGGCACCTAGTTTCTCTTTGTTTTCTTGGTCTCAGGATACCACACTTAGTGCAGGCATTTGTCCTGTGCCTTTGAAAGCAATGTATTCTCGTTCCCTGGAGAAAACAGAAATTTTTATTAAACTGAGCTTGCACGTAAAGAAAGGTTCATAGTTTAGTGATGTACTTGATCTTTTCTAGCCTAGGGGATACTGTGATTCTATTATAGGCAATCTAAGTTTGTTACTGCAATTCACGTCCACTAAATGTCCTCTGATTTGGCACCTGAGAAAAGCCTAACCACATCTTCCCAAAGACTGACAGAAGTTAGGCAGTTGTAGACAGTAATAGGGTCCTGCAAAGCCTTAAATAAACCCTAAATGGTGCCTCAGCTGCTTCTTTTACTTTTTTGCCCCAGACCCTCAACCATATTGATGGCCATCTTCTGCTTTTTGCTCCAGTATGACGTCTATCTTGTCTGGCACTGGGGAACCCAAAGTTAGGCTCAGCACCCTAGGTTTGGTCTCAAAGCTCGCTAGATGTGGAGTCAAACAGGACAAGGATTACCTCCCTCCATCTGCTGGTTGTGCCCTTTCCCCTGCAGCACCAGATGCTGCTGGCTTTCACAGGTGCCAGCCCCAGGGTGGCTCCTGTGCAGCTCACCTGTGTGTCTCACAGCCACAGAGCTGCTGCCCCAGCAGGCAGTGCCGGGCTGGGCTCCTCCTGACAGCACCTAGATACCACTGCACTCACACGTGTCTCCTAAATGGCAAGATTAAACAGCTGAGGGAGAAGTTTAACTACACCTTGCAATGCATAAAGACTCTGCCAACAGAGGAGCAGCACATTTCAAAATTAACAGATTCATCAGCTGAAAGATCAGAACTGAATCAACACCGGCAATATTAGAGGTGAAACCATAGCTTATGAACAGGCCCAATTGAAAAGGAAGATATTTTTGGAGAGAAATGAAGCAAAGATCAATAGATTTGGAGAGCAAATATTTACTTCTATGAGCCAATGAAGCAAGTTCAAGAGTAAAACAGAGCACACATTTGTGCTGCATTAACCCCTTCTGCAGACAACACTCTTCTTGAAGCTGTGACTGCCAGCTGAGGTCCTCAGCTGCGGGCTGGGAGCAGAACCTGACTAGCAAGAGGCTCAGCAGGATGGCTAAGGGTTTACTGTTTTCAGGTTTGTTTTCTGCGATGAACACATTGAGAGAGTTCATTTTTTATTCCTGGCATCCTTTACTTTTACATTTGTAAAACACTTGTGTGTTCACCATTCAGATTGTACCAGCTGTTAGGAGACCCAGCAGGAAAATGACCCTCTGGAACCTGCTGTGTGTCTCCAAGATCATGCTCAGAGGCAAACTGCCAGAGAGGAATGGTTTGCCATACGTTTACAGTGACACCTTGAATTGGACTGGATACAAAACTATCTTAATTTTAAGTTTGAACTGAAAGTATTAAAGCACTACTCTTAACCACACCTAAAAAAACCCACAGCCACATCCTCCTTTTACTCGAAGATAAAGTTCTGAAAATATTTTTTTGCACAAAGGATGGCAAAATTGCTTCCAAATATACCGTAAGTGACGTTTACTTTCTTCATTTATTTTCTACATGCTAAGTAGACAGAACAGAGTGTACTACATGTTAGCTCAAATATTTCTCTGTCAGGCCTGAGTCTAATATCAACTTTTTTGCCAACAGGAATCGACTGTAAACACTATGTTGAATGTCCTATAAGTCTAAGCCTGAGGCATCCTTAACATTGCTGAAAACTATATGAGCTCCAAGTCAGGTTCTTCCTTGTGCTTGTTATTACCGTAAGTAATTTAGCCAAAACTAAAATTCAGCTACACTCTTGTAGTAATTTTGCATTTAGTGTCATTTATTTGACAGATTCAGACCAACAATGATTAAAATTTTTATTCATCTATCTGAGTCTCTTTGCATATGCAAAATAAAGTATTAACCAAATCTCTAGCCATGTGATTTGGGAGCAAAGACTTACCTTTTCTTCTTTTTTTTTTTTGAGTCATTATTTTCCAATTAAATCTGCAGTAAGAAAAAAGTGTGTTTGTGTATACTCTGGGTAACTTTCAGGTTCATGATGACACATTTTACCAGGTGTTTCCAAGACTGAAAATCCCCAGGATATCTACAATAATTATTAGCAATTTTAGCAATTAATATTAATGCATTTCAAAAATTACCTAGCTGTCTTGCTGTGCTGACAGGTTAAAAAAGGTTATTCTGGCTTATCAATAGTCCACAACATTGTATTTTATCTCTATGAAATCTAGAGCATCTCCTCAAGCTTAAGACAATGTCATGGTATTATTTTTCATCTTTAAAAAAATATTACCAAACAACCCCCCAAAACCGAATTAATAAGCACAATTTCTTTTTTTTTTTTAAGTCTTATCTCAATCTGTCATGTGCTACCTCATGTTGAGTTCTTTTTCCCTTTTCACTGGAGGCTACTTTCCATTCAGCCAGTTTTACAGTTCTAAAGAGAAGAATGGCACTCACACCCAGACAAGAAGCAGTATGATCACATTTGCAAGTTTCAAGTTCAGTTTTCATCAGAAGTTTATTTAGTCTTCATGGAGATGCATAATAATGATACAATAAAGCTGGAAAGTCTCTGGAACACCTGAGCAACTTTCTAAGGAACTGGAGACTGTGCTGAATCCTTTAAAACCTTATTGGTACATGTCCTGCAAAATATAGCCTGCTCAAAGTACCATAGGAAAATGCTTTGGTCTAATTACTGAAATATTTCTTACAGTTTCACATTAGAAATAAACCACACCGATATGCAGAAAAATATAAATTTATCTTTTCTAAGGGCATCAAGAACAACATTTTTTCAAATCAATCAGCTTGGGCAAAGCTGATACTGAAACAATTTTGAAAGCAGCAAGAGAGTTGAAGTATTTTCAGTCTTTGAGGAAGGGAAAATGAATGAAAGCATAGAGTTAAGGAGAAAAACAAGTGCTTTTTAAATACTTTGCCATCATACATCAAAATACTAAACCAAGACCTGCTAGATTGTCAGTATGATGATGTTAAAAAAAAATTGACCAGGAGCCCTTTTAAAAATGTCAACCACTTCACATCAAGGTATTCTTGAATCAAAAATGCTGTAAAGAGCTATATTATAGCTCTATTATTGTAGTAAGTAAAAAAAAAGAAGAAATGTCATACACGTAATATCACAAATTAAACAACTGCACAATGTTCTCCTTTCACTAAGAGGTCTAAGATTTGATTCTGATTGCTGGTTGTTTTAAGTTCATTGCTCTGAAATGGAGCTAATAAGAAGTATAGGAGGGAAAAAGATGTTTCAGATTCAGTCTTAGTGTAAAAAGACTGACTCAGCTCCCTTGATTGCATTCGATTTCAATTCACTTGTCTCCAAATGAAATAATCCCAATATTCTTAAAAGAAATTATAATTATATCATTAGTCTTTATCCAGCAGATAATTCAACAGTGACTATTTTTTTGAACATTAAGTTTCAGAGGCTCCCTCTTTCCAGGAAGGTTAATTACTCTAATGTGTTTATCTAGTTCTCTATCAGTAATACCCTATGTCACATGGCAATATCACTTTAAAAATAGGGCAGATTAAACAAATCTCTTTACTTGTCCTGTAAAAATATTGGTTGTGGTTTAAAATGCAGTTTCATAAGTATGCCATTAATGGCTTGTCTTCCAAAACATTAAGGCATATGTAACTATAGCATTATGTTCTTCATAAACCCTGAGGCAATGTTGAAAGAAGATAAACAGCAACTCAATTCTAACTGCTATTGGCTTAGTCTAAACGTGCTCTGAACAGATAAGATCAAAATTAAGCAATACTCAAATCTGCCTATGCAAAACAACATGTACTTGCTAAATTCTACCACAGATTGTATCTGCAGATTTCACGTTTAACATTTTTAAACAGGAAACAAAGTGTACAGGTATGAAAAAGAAAACAATTTATACCACATTTTAAACGTTTAGCTTTGTTGTGTAAAGTGCTACATGGTCTAACAGGTTCTTGCAGGATCAAGCCCAGATCTAATATCTAAATCAGCCAGTGCTTAACATGCATGCCCAGCTTTTGCTTCAGTGTCTTGAAGCTGAATTGAAATAATTAATGTGTATAATTTTAAGCACAGTTCTGGGCTCAGGAGGGGGTTGCCCACCACACCAGCACCACCACCTTCTTGAGAGAAATGCTCAGTTCTGGCCGTGGAGAGAGGCTACCACCTCTGCTGGCACAGTGCTTGTCCCCATGGAACAGTTTGGAAAGGGGGTAAGAATGTTTGATGTTAATAATTAGTTAGGGCAATAAGGACAAGGATCTTAGAAGAACTACAAAAAGACATTGAAATGAGCTAGAAAATAAAGAGTATCATTTCTATTTCGGCCTAAAGTAACATATAAGGTTAAAAAAATTCCTTACCTTTATAGCCAAGATGATGAACACTCAGCTAGCTATTGCACAGAGGCAAGACCTTGGGTGATTGTAGCCGTAGAATCATAGAATCAACAAGGCTTAAAAAAAGACCTTCAAGATAATCCAGTCCACCCATCTCCCCAGCACTGCACCTGTAACCCCTAAACCACTGAACACATCACACAGTACCAGAGCCAGAAGCCCCTTGAACACCTCTAGGGATGGTTACTCCACCACCTCCCTGAGTTACCAGTTCCAATGCCTGACCAGCCAACGGTGAAAATATTTTTTCTGGGATCTAATTTGAATCTCCCCTGTCTCAGCTTAAGGCCATTTTTTCTCTTTTCCTCTCACTATAGGCACAGTAAAAGAGTCTGCCCCCCACCTCACTACACCTTCCCTTCAGGTAGTTGTTGAGAGTGAAGTCCCCCCCAAGACTCCTCCTGAGACTAAACACTCTTAGCTCCCTCAGCCATTCCTCATAAGACATGTTTTCTAGCCCTTCACCAGTCCCACTGCCCTTCTCTGGACACAGTTTGTCACACCAAACTCCTTCTGGAAGTGAATGTCCCAAAAGTGAACGCAATACTCTAGGAGCATCCCAGCAATGCTGAGTACAGGGGGAATGATCACTTCCCTAGTCCTGCTGGCCACACTACTCCTGCCATTTTTCTTCCTGGTCACCTGGACACACACTGGCTCATGTTCAGCCAGCTGCCAACCAGTACCCCCAAGTCACTTTCTGCCAGTGAAAAGAACAGTCTGATACTCAGCTCTGGTCGAAAAAATCTACAATATGTTTTACTTTACTAAGAAAGAAATAAAGACCAAAACAAAGATTGCTGCTCTGTAGTATAACCTGAAGCTTTCTTGCATTTTAGATTTTTTTTACCTAAATTGGAGACAGAATGTTCAGGATGCAAAAAGATTTGGATTCTATTACCCATTGTCCACTATTATTCATATCCAGAACAGTTAGTCTTGCAAGACAGAATACTGGACTGCTATTAGCAACAGGAAAAAAAGCAAAAATGAGAGTCTCAATGAAAAATTGTTTTGAAAATTAGTATCTTTACCTCAAACACTCAGTGATTACACTAGTTATATTTTTCATTTTCTATGGCAACTTTCATTAGTTTTCTTTCAGAAATAACTGAATTTAAATAAATGTTCTTATGAAAAGTGGATAGAAGTTAGTGTTACAAAAAAGACCAGTAAATGAAAAGTATTGTCTTGGACAAGGGACAAACAGCAAAATTTCAATCATTTTACTATGATAATTTTATAGAAGGCTGATGGTTTTCAAGAAGAAAACATCCACATTTCTTCAGATGAATTTTATTGCATGTGTCCATGCAATTTTGACCTTGTCTTGAGTCTCTAGGCACTAAGAGAAATAGAAAACAAATAATAATGACCTTGGAGCTTACAGTGATGTCTCAGTGGGTGAGCTATTGAAATGCAGATCAAGTTATTAATAGCAGTTATTAATTATATTATGGTAGTCACTGCAAAATCTAGCTGAACTCCACAACTATGCTGGCATGTTACAGACAAAGAAAACGGTCCCTGCTGTAGGAGAATTCAAGATTGAAAATGTAGGTAAAGCAGAAAAAATGGTCAGTCTAGACTTGTTGAATCAGAAGTGAACCAGAATGATGTCAGTAATAAACATGGAGTTTAGCAGAGATTCATGTTTCCACCTCCATAAAGAAACTAGAAAGTAGAAAACCTGTTGGGGTACTGGAGTTGAAACCAAATAAAAGATGGGAATTACCCCATTCCTGAAAACCTGGGTGCTCTCCAGTAGTGCCAGTAGCCTTCTACACACAGATTGCTGTCATTTTCCCCCAGCTGCCTCAAGACATCCTAGCAACAGCCTCCTCAGCACCACAGCATGTTTCCAGGTATGATCCTGTGGCAAGAGAAGTACACATTATGATAGGATTCCCCAAATATCCTCCTCTAAGGGAAAATGGAGAAGGAGGCATCACTGCAGGGATTTGCAACCAGTTTTTATGTTCTTACTCACGATTTCAAATACTGAAGTGGCTCTGAAAAGGTTGGTTAAGTGACTACATTAAATGGTATCACAGGGACTAAAAAGACAAGTACAGATGAATGGCTGCAGGAAGAACATTATGCCTTTAAGAAGGTGAATACTGACAAATCATTTCAGGGAGAATTAACCTTGCTTTTCTGTCAAATACATTGCACTTCTATTCACAGCCATCTCTTTGCATCGCAGGAATAATTTGCCAGAACACGGTATTTTAAATTCATACTAGAGAACACTAGAAAACAGAATTGTTATTTATAGCTAGGAGTACTTGTACCAGAAATATGACTGATTTTTTCTGGCCAGGAAACACGAGAGCACGTGACACATTTATTCAGTAAAAAGTCAGCTGAAATTTGAAGACTAGCTTTACATTCTCTTCCAGCAGATGAATATTTTTAAAAAAAATAATCCAGCGAGCAGTTTCTGGTCAATAAATCTGGAGAAATGCCACATAAATAGTGAACATGGAAAATTAGTTTTGACTAATTTTGACTACTTAATACTAATCTAGAGGAAAAAATTACTAATCTGTGTGTCAGGATCTTTAAGGAAGCAGACGTGGTTACACTATAACAAGACTGTTCTTCAAATAGCAGCAGGTCCCATTTTGTCTAGCTGTGGATCGTGCTAACTCCAAATTTGCACTGCAGTATAACCAAGCCCAGTCAGGCATTAAATAAGGAAACTAGCATTTCTGGAATCATTTATAGATGGGGAAATTAGTGCTTCTAGAACAAGCTACATTTAGTTGAGGAAGCAGTAAAGAACCCATGAATTATTCCACGTGAAAAGAGAGCTTCTAATAAAATGCATCTGAGGTAATAACAGTCTACGCTGTAACAACACAACGGTAGGCATGAAAACTATTGTAGAGTTTTATAGCTTCAAAATCTATGCTGCTGCTCCTAAGACAGTGTAAATCCCTAAGTATGGCTGGAAGAGGAGTTTTGGCTTGTCTCAGACGGAGGAAAGCAGATGGACACCCCACAGGGTTCTCTCTACATCTTGTGCAGCTTTCTCCCTTGATATGAACAAGCAGAGTCCTCATTGTTTTAATGATAAACTTAGCATTGTTTAGAAAATTACCTAAGCCTACTTTCAAAAACATAAAGATGTGTTTCCTTTCTCAGAATAAAACACTGTGTTTGTTGCCATGTGTTTGTTGCTCAAGCTAAACGCAAAATTAAATAAGCAATGCTATAAGTTCACATGTGATTTGAAATTTTGATTAATAAAAACCTACATAAAAAATGCATACATTACAAAAACTGAAAGTGTTAGGCAATATTCTAAGACAAAATGTATGTATTTATGCATTCTGGATGGAGCCTATACTATTTGTACAGTTACACAAAATAATAGCAGCTTAATTTTGTAAATTCAAATGTTCCATAGATTAGATATGTGTTAGACAGGCTTATTAACAAAACTTTTGCGTACAGAGTGAAATCTACGTTTTCCTTTTCCTCTGCCTTCTAAGAAAATCACAACAGTTCCTGGCTTAAAAATAAGTGAACAGTTGCAGTCATACTCCTTATGTTTCTTTTGCTGCTAGTCAAGAAAAACAGAAGTCTACATTTTTATTACATGATAGTGTCGGAAGTATTGGTGCAAAAACAAAAAAACTCTGACACAGGGTAAATTACAGGCACTACTCCCTCAAAGATGTTGCCAGAGCCTAATCTTGCTTTTCTTATAACTTACTAAAAATATGCATACAATTAGTGCATAATTTCCCTATTTTCACTGAGAGGCTGTAAACCTGATCAGTGCCATTCCATTGACCCTACAAGTAAAATTATTAGGAAGCATGTATTTCATGCAGGTACACTGGGATATGTTTTCTGTTAATTGCTCTGTACTGCTTTATAATTATGCTTGCTTTACTTAGATTTACTTGTAATTAGTAATTTTTATTAGGCCAGATTATTCAGTCTAGCCCGTAATACTACATAAAAATAGAAATAAGTGTATTAGGGAAATACTTTGGGTGTGCTGAAGAACCTGTTTAGAGTGAAGTGATAAGGTTACCCTCAATTTGCCTCTCTAGCAGGTACCAATCCTGCTGCACCTGGAACAATGTGACTTCGTGTCATCCGATTAGTGAGACATGCCTCCACAGGAATTAAGGTGCAAACAAGGCCACGTGCTGAAGTAAACAATATGGATTTTATTTAACTATGATTGTGAGGTAGAGGGAGAGAAGGAGATGGAAAGGGAAGAGGAAGGGGCAGAGGGAGCACTTCAACATCAAATAAACTAATTTCAGGTAGGAATATAGCGCAATTAATGAATACAGAACACCATTTGATGCAAGATTTCCTAAGAACTTGTCAAAGGATTGTGTAAGAAGTGACTATCTTTGTCCTACTTAGTGGAGACAAGGGCAGAGACTGCATTATCATTTATAATACAAAAACTGAAGCAAGTCTTTGTTGCCTGCACTAGCAATTTTAATGTCCTGCTTGTGATATTGGAGTTTTTTCATCTTGCAGTCTTGTGATACTATGTTTTAAAACCATTATTAGACTAGAATTCATCATCTAGGTCTTAGATTTTGTTTAACTATTTGAATTAGACAATATTAAACATAGATTTGATTATCTCCACTGTCCGTTAATGAGCTAAAATAACTTATTTTTTGTTACTTCTGTGCAAATACTGAAAAACATTGAAAAAGCATATGAAAGTATGTTCAGTTTACTCATATCCATTTCACTTGCTCCTCCACAAGATTGATTTACTCCATTTACTGGAAAACTGATGAATGATGAAGCTTACAACTCAAGTAACAGATGTGACAAAATTCCAACCTGCAACATTAGGTGCCTAAAAAACTGCTTACTGTGAAGAAACCAGGACAACATATTTTACCCAAAGTTTTCATGATGCTATCTCATGAAGAGATTTTTTTTTTTTCACTGTGGTTCAGGAATAGTTTTGTAGCTTAACACAGAAGTGAATGGATCTTAATGTTAAATGAAGATAGAACTTAAAAAAAAAAAAATCTTACAACCTGGTCCATTTTCCAAAAATTCTTTATAGACGCAGTCAAAGAGGCTTACCCTCTCTCACTGATTTGGCAGTTTTAAGCACAAGATCATCTACTTCCACCCACAGCCTCATGGTAGAAGGCAGCCAAGGAATGGGCCAGAGTAGCTCCTATCTCCAGTGCAATGGAAATCAGAGTGAAAGTGAATAAGGCAGTAGAGAGGACAGAAAAAAAAAATAGGAGAAAAAAACAGCATTGTATAAAACCACTAGAAGTCTTATTCCTGAAATAATATTGAAACAAATAAATCTAAATAAGAGCATGAAGACTCAAAACCAACCTTGCATTAAAACCAACAAGCAAAGAGAGTTAAAGAGATAAAAGCAAAGCTCAGGTTGAGGACACAATTCTCAGTATGACCCTAGAAGCATGGTCTGGAAAAACTCCAAGAGATCAGACTGTCTGAAGGTAGGATTACCTACACCTACAGCATTCACCTGACCTGGATCTTGTGCAATACCTCTGGTTATTTATGTCTGAAGCACTATTTATTTCCTAAAGTTTTTTTTTCTTTTCCCAGACTGTTTAGTTCCCACATGACCATACTTCACTTACACAATTGTAAACGCACAAAAACAAAGGGTACTCAAATGCAATCTAAAGGACAACATAAAATAATGCCAAGATGATGATATCCAGTGTCAAGCAAAACACAAGTAGAAATCTACTTAATTTGAAGCATGGTGTACTAGCAAATACATCAGTAAATACATTACATTAAATACGTATATGCAGTAAATACATAGTAAATACATTTAGCCTTAACTAAATTACTCTATTTAGTTTTTCAACTTTTTGTCATTTTCAGTGTTACCTGCTGTCAAGTCAAAACTAAAAACTGAGTAGAGAGCATGTTCCAGCGTGCTCCAGAAATACCACACAATCATCCCCTGGTGTCAGGGATATAGTCACCTAACAGGAAATAAAATTCAGTATGGTTATGAAGATCATATAAAGCCTAAACTGCAGGATTAATTTATAAAGGCTGAAATCCTATTAAAGCTGCTTTCTTTCTCCTTAGGTTCTTTGAAGGTGATAACAAAACATCAAGGTGTGTAGGGTTTTGTGACAGCCCATACAGTTTTATTCTTTCTACTTGAAACAGTTTTAGTATTTTTAAAAAATGCTATCTACCTCTTCTCCTGATTCTCTGAAAACCACTCTGGTAGGTCTTCTCAGAGCAGCCTAATGCAAATCACCAGGAATCAATGTCTCAGATTTAGAGTCACACATCACAGAATAACGGGAGCTGGAAACAACCATCAATCCCAACTCCCAGCTCTGCACAGGACAACCCCAAAAAAATCACACCACGGTTTAAGAAGGGACTATTAGTGGCACTAGCTTTGACAAAAATATCACTAGCTTCTATCTGATTGTTCAGGAAATTGGTAACTTCATGATGACAGAGGGGAACCTCTGTTTTGGTCTGTGCCACAGGACATGTGCTTGAGTCACCATGGTACAGTCCATGCTGAAAAGCAAAACCCTACACTTCTCTGGCCTCTGTTTTATATTGTCTGCCCAACCACATCTGGGCTCAAGGCAAATGTATACACTTGGGGCACAGCATTTGGAATTATTTGGAATCCAGTTTTGGAAACAAAATCCTTGTCACAATTAACAACATAAATATTATGTATCACAAGTTTTCCCCAAATATTATCTTCATGATAATTTTTATATGATAGTTTTTTATTCTTGAAAAAAGCAGAGAAGGTACGAAGACCTTAAGAAGAGAAAAACTGTTAAATAATGTATGCTGTAATTGAAAAGTCAATCCAGACAATATAAAGAGTGTTCCAGGCAGTATAATGGCTTTATCTGTTCCTGAAAATGAGTCATTCTATTTCAGCAAATGCATGGTCGCCAGTCTTAGTCTGCACAAAAATCCGTTATGATTTTATGTAACTCAGTAGTAGATCTGATATAAAAAAGGATATATATTTCAGATTGGGGAGCACATTTCTTTCAAAATAAAAGAATACCACTTCCAATATTTTTTGGAGAAGGAGCAAGGAAGAAATTAAGGACTTGACAAAGTTGAAATATCCCATCTCTCAATTAAAATTAAAATTGTAACTGTATATATAATAGTGTAAATGAAAAATAAAGGAGAAATCAAATGTTGATTTTGTCACGCTAAAATGATCTATCGTAATTGAAGAATATTCTTTTTGTTTCCTCTTTTTTGTAAACTTGACATCATTGAATTTTGTTCTTTATTGAAGCAAAGATAGATTTCAAAATCACAAATTATGTCAAAAACCAGAAATGCTGAACAAGAGACAGCCACACAAACCCAATTGCTGTCTCTTAAAGTCACATCCTGAATTGTGTCCCTTCATTCACTGAGATGTCTTTGTCATCATCTTCTAAATGACTAAAAAATCCCAAAACCTTCATTTAGACTGTACTGAAATAATAAATAATCACAAATCCGCCTTAAGAAAATAATCACTATAAAAAGTCATAAACAACTTCTTCCTATACTGATCTCCCTTATGATTGGATTGCACTCTGAATCTAACGTGCATTCATGTCTTCTACCTGTCGATACATAAAGATAAATAGATTCTGCTAATTTATTTTTCCAAATGAATAAATATACCTTCAAAAGTAGAAGTGACAAAAATGAGCTTTGGGCTAACAAAATAACATTGCCTTTTAAAGGGGAGAAGGAGTGGGGGGGTAATCAAACATTTCATGCAACACATATCAAAAATCATGAGCACTTCATAGAGTTGAATAATAATAGACAGAAACAGAATTATTACAGTGTATTGGCATTGACCATTTTCTCAGCAAAGAGCAGCTGTTAATAACAACTTTTTCATGAGCTGCCAGCGCTGACATTTTAAAAGCAATTCTGTCACCTGTTGCTATAAACACCTTAGAATAATGTGACAACTGTCAAGGCTCAGGAAGGCAAATAGAGAAAAGTTGATTTTCAATGGCTATAAGATTAAAAAAAAAAAAAAAAGAAAAAATTGCAGAAGAGTTAATAAACATATTCATTTCAATTTGATACTGAAATTTTAAACTTTATATGCAGCCATACCATCTGTCTATGTTTAGGAATGAGCCAGAAAGTCATCGTCATCCCAAAAGCCTCTACAGCTGCAAACAAAACACAGAAATGTCTATGTACACTGCTAACAGGTCCAAGACATTTCTGCAGTGTAATAAAAAACAAATACTGAGGTATTTCTCCTGTGGAGCCTCAAGGCCAGACCACTTATATGAGATAAGAAATAGATGAATTATTTCCTAAGAACAAAATGGAACCACTTGATCAAAAGGGGAGTACGTAGTCATCTGATAATTGGGACCAGTCAGTAGGGGGTATAGAAGTGTATCCAGGCAGGGACTTTATCTGATTTTCCTGTCCTCAAAATGAGCTATCTCATTTACTGAACATTATACTTTTTGGCATCTCTCTCTCTCTCTTTCCCTTTTCCCCCTCACATCAATGAAAAATATTCAGATCTGAGGTTTTTCCACACTAAAGAGCTGTCAACTGTAGCATCACTCTTCCTTTTTTTTAAAATTATTATTTTTGGCAACATGAATTGGCATCGGCTGTGAAAGCTCACAATTTGCAGAAAATGCCAGCTCTAATTATCCTAGAGCCTTAACTTATCACTACTAGAATGAAGGCAAGATTGGCATGCCACTTGGGTGTGTTACAACACAAGGTCAGACATTGCTATTGCTGTTACTGGAATTATCTACAGTGCATAAAAATAGCAGAACAAGAAAAGAAAATCCCTACTAATGGATAAGGCATATTCAATCATCTAACAGTGGAATTTTCCTTCATTGGTTACCTCCCTACTACCTTCTCCCAAAGAAAGTAAACGTATGGACACAATAACATCCAAGCCCAAGCAAGTTACATACATGGAACACAAAATTCACAACAGACAAAAAATATTACTAATTTTAAGTATGTTTTTCCAAGAACTGAAGCTTGTTGGCCTTGTAACTACACAGCAGAGCCAATATCATTATTTTTGATATTTTCATATACATCATGGAATTGAAAAGAAAAACTAATTATGAAGCATCTTCAAGGAAATTTACAGCATAAAGACCCTCTGGGAGTTTCCCAGTGTCTCTTCCTTCCCCACACACTTATTCATGGGATTCCCTCGTAATTGTATCTTCAATACAAACAGTCAATTAAGATATTATTTACTCAGACCAACAAAACTTAACTTGTTTTTGAAACTCTGAGAAAGCTCTTTATAAAATAGTATCTGGCAGGTGATATGTCACTCCAGACATACAGACTGTTAAGAGCACTTGAAGCCTGTCTTCTATTTAGAATTTGATATATTCAGATTCAAGTATTCAAACTATGTTCACAGTATGCCATGTTTCAGCTTTAAAAGCTGCAAGTCTGTAAAATTCTCTGAAAGAAAGACTGTAGAAAGGAATGATGCTCCCCAGCAGAACTGAACATTTCACAACTTCATTAAAACTTGCATTTCTTTAAAAATTCTTTAACAAATTAAGAAACCTCATCCATTAATAAAAGATTTCATATTAAATCCTACTCTGAAAGAAAAATAAACAAAATCAAACAAATCAGTTTCAAGGAGCTTCAGAAATAAGACTTATGAAACAATATTGACTCGCCTGGCATTAGGCAGTTCCCACAGAAACATAATAGAAAGATGATCTGAGGCACACAGCAGCTCCCTAACAGCTGCAGCAGAGGCAATGGGGGACAAATCTACTTGCCTAAGAACTGCAGCAGTCTCAAAGCAATATAAATGTGGGGCATGTTTAACACTGGACTTGATGTGGGCACAAGGGAGCCAGACCAGCAGAGCATCAAGAGCTTGTCTCTAAGAGCCTATTCAAGTTCTTAAAAACCTGCACCCTGGTAGGTACAGAGGTTGCTGTAACCCCATTGATCTTACAGAAATAAACAGGATAAAAGGATAAAGACATGTGAATACTGGTGGATCAGGATCTGTGATAGCTAATCTGCACTACAAAGAGAAAGAACATTTTAGTGATCCTTTTTGGTGACTGCTGAGTCTCACAACCTCTTATCAATGGCACACCTAAAACGGCATAGAACAAAGTGAATTTGTAACACTTCGTTAAGAATGGTGCTATAGCATCAGGGAAATCACTGACAACAATTAGATGTAAGCACTGGTATATATTTAATATCATTGTGAATTGCTGTCAGCTATGTCAAGGTTATAAACCAATCTGTGTAACCCTGCCAAACCCCAACTGGTTCCCAATTTAAGAAGTGCTGACTGTCTAGAAATTAGCTGAGACAGGACAATATAACCTTGTACCTTACAATGCGTTTTTATATGCCAAGGACACCATCGCAAACAAGAAAAACGGGAATGTTCAGCTGCCTAATTTTAGGAATCTCAGATTTGGAATTCCACAGATAATTCATACTCTACTCCTTCAAGGAATAAGGGAAAAATGTGGCAAATCAAGAACCCTAAATAGAAGTCACTTTGGGGAAAAAAATCTTTGAAAGTTATTGATGGTTCATGGAACAAGCAAAAACACCCCATTGTCACAGGAGAAGTGCACAACCACAATGCACTTCTGCACTGAAACTGGATTTCAGTTGAAGAAATTGTAAACTTCGAAAGAAACATTAACTTGCAACAGATAGAACAGCAGCCTTTATTGATGCTGGTGCACTTAGCATGACAAAAAGCTAGAGTGCAATGTCTTTACATGCCAGCAAAGACAGTACTATGAATTTAAAAGATGTTATTCAGGGTAGAAACACATTTGAAGAATAGTAGAGAATAAAAGATATGTCATGTCAGGCATTTCCCTGAAGGTATGCAGATTTTTTTACTCTAGTCTTTTTAATGTTATGCTCCATTTTCTTGAGCCATTTTGGCTCACTGTTTCTTCTTATACTGATTAGATATAAGAGCAGCAGATCTGTGTCCATTTTAGACCACCTTTTATCACTTTTCAGCTACCAATAGTTTATCTCATCACACTTTCAATCAGTAAGTACATTAAGTCACCAAGCTCCTACAGAAACATGCCAATTTTATGTATTGTAATAAAACTTCACAATGAGCAGTCAAGAACAAAAGGCTCATTAAAATTCCCTTTTTCCATTTGAATTTTTTTTTCTAAAGCAGTCATAGTAAGTAGAAGATTGAGATTCTAGCAATGAGCTGAATCATCTGATGCTTCTGAAGTACCTCTATCCACTTAAGAGTTACTATAGTTATTTTGTTCTACCTACATAGTGATTTTCATCAAGACGTGTGAGCTGAACACTTCTGAACACTGAATACTCAACAAATACATGAGGATTCTTTCAAAAAGCATAACACAGAATACAAAATTCTTTTTCATGTACAAATACTTGATCTGCAATGGGAAACATTGTGAAGAATTAGAATCAGTCTTTTCCTGCTACTCTAGAAATAGTCTGAGAATATCATTTAAGGTAACTGAATGCTAGCAGTATTCTTGCAAAGCTCTGGCACAATAATGGAACATGCTCTACACTTAAACTAAACAGCAGCTTTAAAATAAAAGTTTAAAAAGGGCATATTTGTTCTTCTGTTCCACACTTAAAAGAGATTTTCAGCAGACCTATCTATTTTTCCACTCGCAAATGAAAGGAGTAACGAAATCAAGTCTTAAGAAGACTCCAGATATGTCACCGATAAAATAGAAAATTCTCAAATTTTCACTGGTCCCACCTCACTGAATTCAGCTGAGCTGAACTTAAAGATGGGTTCACCATATTCAAAATATTATTACGTAAAACTAAAGGAGCTCCAACTTTCCATTCTCTTCAGGGCATGCACCTTATTTCTCCCACAGACAAGTAAATTCCATGCTGTCATTGGCCAGGGCTTCAGAGTAGCTCTGATAGCCAAGCCTAAGGAAGTCCTGATTTTGAAGTGTTTGCTTTCCAAAGAGTAAAGAGTGTTTGTGCTCCCTGCCCAGTCTTTGGAAAGAGATGGGCATTTCAGGCAGTGCTGCTAAGAGACATAACAGGGAATGCGTATCTGCTGACAGCCATGGGAATGGGAACGCCAGGGCTGCCCTTTCTCCATGCCATGGAACAGTCATTCCACAAAACCCACACGCACCTCGCTGCCTCTCCATCAGAATGAGCGCTCCCACCCGCTCCATTAGGGGCTCAGTCTGGCACCAGGAATCAAATCAGGTCAGGCAGGGCAGTGTGCCAGTGCCAACTGCAGCCCATGCCAACCCTGCCTGAAGCCCTTCAGACCAAGGAAGGAAGGGATTATCTTCTTCAAGACATTAGTGGATGATACAGTGCACTTCTTTGGGTTTGTTTCCTTTCATAAATTAAAACACTGCTACTATTGGGGAAAAATTGTAACAAGGAATAAACTTCGTGAGTGGAACAATTCTACATCCTGTAGCTCTCATCTTGAATGGCTTGCAAGAAACCTCATTTAACTCAGCAAATACAAGTTTGGAAAACCAGTTTTCTCTCTTTTTTGCAAGTGTAAGAAAAAACCTGGAGCATAAGTCCTCTTGGCATGCTAATCTATACTAGCCTAAGTAAAAACTGTCACGAAAACCTCTCATGTTTTCCATCTTCAGTTAGACTTGAGGGACATAGAGATACCAATCCAGCAGCAGGCTCTAATGCTCCAGAGCACTACCTGAGCACACGTATAGTATAGTATTAAAGACAACAACATAAAGGAAGAGGTGTGGGACTGAAAAGATATTGTGGAACAAATGTTTTAGGGCATATTTTTCAGCTGGAGGTCACTCGAGTACAACTGTAGCTTAATTTAAAAATAAAATACAGTTGGATAACCTTTATCCGTTTCACATCAGAAATGTGAAAATGCTGAAAGATATTTTACAGATTTATATATCAACATTCTTAAATCATATTTTCAAGTATAAGTCATTCAGTGAAAAGAAAAATGTCAGGTCTCAAAATTTCATCTCTCTACCCTGGTAACCTACTGAATACCAACACATGCAAATGGAGAGGAGGAATGGTGCAAATACTGCACTTGCAACCCTTCAGTCCCAAGTGTAGGGATCACAACAGCCCACCTCAGCTGCTGCCTACTCCTGCCTGGTGGGGTCTGTGTGTGTCTGACCCTACTGATGTCCTCTAGGTAGCTGGACACCTGCTTCTGTACCTGTCCCAAACTGCCCTAAGGATCCAGACTTCTAAAGACTCATGAACACTCAAGTACTAGAAGAAGGCAATTGACCAGGATTCATAAGCAGCAAGAATATTAATTTTTAATAATTATTGCTAATTATTCAATTATTACATGATAATAATACTACCAGAAACCTGGAGATGCCTGTCAAAACTGGAATCCCAAAACATAAACACAGATTAAAAGATGGTCACTGTTAAGAAAACGAAAAAAAAGAACAAAAAAACCCAAACAACAACAACAACAACAACAAAAATTGAAAACAAAACTAAGGCTAGGTGAAGACTACGAAGCCATCAAGAAGTCATGACAGAAAATACCAGACGTTGTGATTTCCAGTCAAAATTCCTTTATTGCACTAAACTGCCCAAACTGTGCAGACATAGATAAGATTTCTGGAGAAATCTGCCACTGTTTCCTTAATAACAAGTACAAAAATATAGTCAAACAAAAATATTTACACATAAAATTAATAAAAGTTCTGTTCAAGAGACAGAATAGAAATTACACTGAACATAGTTTCTGTCTTAGAAATTCAGAGAGATATTTTCTTGTGAGGTCCCACCTTCCTTCTCACCACACTGATTCTGCTGAGTACTTGCAATGACAAGAACACAGTCAGGAGAGAAACAAACAGAGTATTCAGTTGCCAGCGACAGAGTGGGTATCACAGTAGTGGAAGAAATTCGATTGGGTCTGTGATATACCACCAGTCCTATCACTTGCATATTTTCACATAGCTTAAAATAAAATGTGATAGTCACAGAAGGTATGACAAATGAGCTTTTTGATACTGCTTTTCTAGACAGCAGCAGGTAACAAGAAGGACCAGTTATAAATGAAAAATGGGCAAGAGATGATTTGCCCTCTCTTGCCAGATTTTTCTCTTTCCCCTATCCTCTCATCTTCCCTAGCTGTAAGACACATAAGGGTTAATATAGTATTAAAATTTTGAAGTATATTTAGGACTGGAACACAAAGCTAGAAGTGATTGCTGCTTCAAGAACCTTAGGTCAAAAGATCAAAAAAGATGAAGTAAAGGAAGACTCCTCAAGTATGTATAATAACCCTGCAATTCCAACTTTAAAAATCTCGTACCTCTGTTATGACTCAGCAAAAAAATAATTGGTGGGGAATTATTTTGCACTACTCAGATGATAATCCACCCCTGGGCTAAATTTTCTAATTCTACATGAGCTTATAATCACTACTTCTAGAGGCCATTATGATACTCATCACATCAGGAAAAATAAAACAACAACAAAGAAAACAACAGCAAAAAAACTCAAACATTTAAAGAAAGAGGAAAGAAACCCATGGGACTATGATCGTGACTCATGTGGAACCTTTTAAATCAGGAGAGAAACAGAGTTCTGTAGTCAAATAATTCACAAAGAAATAAAAACTTTAACTATATATTCTTCCTTTTGTATTTCAGAGCTGAATTCATGAACCAAATATAGAACTGACCATTTTCCTTTCATTGTCTGTTCAAATTTATGAGAAAGAAACTGATTCACTACATCAGGCTGAGAGCTTAAATAAAAATATTGTGTCTACAATAAATAATGTCCTTATGTACGCTCACAACGATTTTAAATTTAGCTCTAATTAGGTTAATACAGACACATGTAGTTTTAGAATTAAAATTTAGCTGCAGACTTCAGGTCTTCAGCTGTTTTTCAGAGCCACGTTCACTTTACGCAATGTATAAAGATACCCATAGACACCTCCCATAGGAGTAAAAATGGGAAAGTAAAATGAAAAGGAAGAATGCATCTGAAATTCTACTGGAATTCATTCTGCAATTATTTTTAAAAAAAGATATCTCTTCATGGATTTACTTCAATGAAAAAGGTTATAGTGTTGGTGTTAATTCTAAATGTACAAAGCTCTGACACTCTCATTTATTGTGTCTTGCAGTTACAATACCCACCAAGAATGTCCCAAAAAAGACTGATTTTTTAAAAATTGCTTTTGAAAGACCAGGAAATATATGTATTTGTGATATGCAAGTGTTATCAGAAACATAAATGGATAACCAAAGCGGGCTAAGCTGTATATTAAGTTACCAAAATACTCACATAGGAAAAGAGAAAAAAACACCTTTATGGTAGAGGTTGATTTTGCCCTGGGCAAAATGAATAAATGATAGGAAAAAAAGAGTTCATAGGATTGATTCTGGAGAAAAAACAGTGTTTTGCTTAATTAATCTGAAAGTCCTTGCAAGAATTCAAGTTACTTGTTTGGGTTCAGTATTTTAAAACTTCTTGGTAAACAAAACAAGGCAGAGTTCTAGAATTTACTTCTTACTACATTTCAGATGCATTTTTTTTCCATTTCCTTTTTAAAGCATATCTGACATTATTTTTCCCCAGCTGGGAAACAATTCTCACGTGGGATGCCTAGCTATTTTTGAGACAGATGAAGACATAATTCATGTCTTTGGTTAAGGGAAAAATCGATCATTCTCATCGATTTGGTTTTCAATAATGAGCTTTGGAAATCCCACAGGAAGGTACTCCTGAAAAGAGATTCATTTTAAATTATGCACAGCAATATTTGCTCTCCAGGTTCAAGTTTTGGCCATAAATTTTGTATGCCACTACCTTTACAGTATGAACATACGTATCAACTCAACTTTCAGGTTTTAGTTGAGATAAGGGACTTCCTGTTTGTCATGAATCTTTGAATACTGGCAGTCACTTAAGGTAAATTGAGTACATGATGCATAGAGAATTAATCCAGAGAGATAAAATTTGTAAACAGGTTCATTTTTTTTTCAGAATTAGAGAGTGAAGTATTTTGATAGAAAGGTGCAATGAAGTTAGGAACCTTCATCTTTGAAGACGTATTCACAGAAATATGTACATGCACATTTGTCTGAACTACTTGTTCTGAACTATTTGTTCTCTCATGCTCTGGGTTTGTGTTGTTTGTTAGAGTTTTCTCAATTTTGTTTTTGTTTGGTGTGGGGGGTCTGGTTGGTTTTTGGTTGGGAATTTTTTTGGGGGGGAGGGCTGATTGAACAAGGTCCATTGTTCTGGCAAAGATTACAGCACTTATATGATAATTAGCCTTCAGACACTTTCATTTTTTCAGAGATGGGTTTCTCTCATGCATATACAGGGCTCCACTCCCACAGCTGCTCACCTGGAACGATCCACTTGGATTCAAAGCAGGATCTCAGGTATTGGACACCATTTGCATACCATTGCATACCATCCATACCATACACAACCCCAAGACTGAAATTACACCAAATACACCACATGGCAGCAGCTTCTGCCAGGTCAATAACAAGTTGGAGCATTTACTGGAAAGAAAGAAAGAGCACTACAAGACAGTGTACTAAGTTAAGCAGATGTATCGTTAAGCCTATTGGTTCTGAAAGAGAGGATGGGAAAAAAAGATGTGTTTTAAGATAAAAAAGCAACAAAGAAAATTCTATGAGCTTAAATGCATGGAAAAATCGCAGCAAAACACTTGCCTGGGTTAGGAAAGGAGAAAACGGTGAGAAACAAAGCATCTTTCCAGTGCAGTGTGGAAAGGAGAGATTAACAGTTCAATCACAGCCTTCATTTCTGCTTAGAAACAAAGAATTCTGACAATCTCTGAATTGGCCATTTCCCTCTTTTTTCACAACTACATTTCAATCATACACATGTGGGATAATACCTGTTGTTTGGAAAAAACTCCATGAGATTCAGGTTAGAAAGAACTCATTAAATATAATGAGCAAATGGTACAGCCACTTCTATACTGCCATCTCAGATCCTCAACCCTCTCTAAATAGGTTTATACAGTTGCATCTTACTCTCTAAATGGTAAATTCAGGCCATTTCACCCTTTCAAAACAGACCCTTTTTTCCTAATTAACTCTTAAAATGCATTCCATTGTCCTCAATGGGAGACATAGGACAGAAACCTACTTAAAGGAGTTGTGTCACTGGTATTTTACTGTATTAGAAGTTTGTCTGATTTGATCAAAATCAGAACATGACTCACTACCTATTGACATGCAGTGAATTCTGCATAATTTCTGTCCTGATTTATTCAATAGAATGCCCATGTGAGCTCAGGGACATGACTCACTGGGAGAATAAATAAATAAAAGCAACAGTGCATGGATGGTCTAACCAGCACAGCCCAGCACAAGTTCTCCAGATATCTCCATTTTCTACCTCTCAGAACTTTCTGAGATAACCAGACCTCTGCTACAAAATCCCACAAAATTTCACCTGCACAATGTTCTGCACATAAGAGAACCAAGAGAATACAATGGTGGGCCTGGAAATTATTTTTTAAAAAAGCTGTTCACTTAAACTGACAATTTTCTTCTCAAAGTAGAACATAGAATAATATTAAATTGAAATCTAATGAATTATCTTTTCATTCTTTAATAAATGATTACTTAATTTAAAAATTAAAATTCCCCTTTGTAGGCAAATGTTAGGAAAATGTTAAAATTTTTCATATCCCCTTTCTACACATACAATTTTCTAATTAATTTTTTTACTGTATAATTTATTCTGCAGCTTTCAAAGAGTAATGATGCACTGCAAGGACATCTTGTTGCTCTCTTTAATAGACATATCAACACATTGTATTAAGAATTATTAACTGTATTAGGAATTATTACAGTGGATTATATGTTTCCCATTTCAGCTGCTAGCTGGCCACATTTTACCATGTGCACTAGCAACCCGGCTTCAAATGTGTGTTTCAAAAGTTTATTTTAAATGTAAGTATTTTTAAGGTGGCATAAAATTACCATAAAATATCCCTAACAATTTCTTCCCAAGCAGCTGCATAAATGACTTCTTTACTCGCAAAGATCAGTAGGTATTATTATTAAAAAAAAAAAAAAAGAAGAAGAACGAAAGGATTCTACAAGGCATTACTGACAAGCTGAGACGATCTTTAAGCTCAATTACTGTTAATGAATAATTAAGAGTGATTCTGTACTGGTCACTATTAATACAAACTGAAAATGCAGAGATACCTGAATGAATTGTGTCTAGCCTGCAAGGAACAAAACTACAATTGTCATTCTTGTGAAATTTGTACCATTTTTAACTTTTAAAACATACGTTGGAAGAGAACTGGAAAGCCCCATTCACTGCTCCCTGCCTGTCTCATCAGTGCAGGAGGCAAAGGCAGCCTGCAGCCCCTGCAGCGTCGCAGCGTCCGAGGGGTGAACCGTGCTGCCCAAACAGCTCTCTGGCTGTCATCACCTCTTCTGACAGCTCCTCAGCTCCAGCAAGGGAGCAGGACACCGTGGGGAGCAGCCAGC
>JAODKT010001744.1:14449325-14472030 GCA_027576195.1 Cossypha heuglini
AATGCAGAGATACCTGAATGAATTGTGTCTAGCCTGCAAGGAACAAAACTACAATCGTCATTCTTGTGAAATTTGTACCATTTTTAACTTTTAAAACATACATTGGAAGAGAACTGGAAAGCCCCATTCACTGCTCCCCGCCTGTCTCATCAGTGCAGGAGGCAAAGGCAGCCTGCAGACCCTGCAGCGTCGCAGCGTCCGAGGGGTGAACCGTGCTGCAGACCGTGGGCTGCCCAAACAGCTCTCTGGCTGTCATCACCTCCTCTGACAGCTCCTCAGCTCCAGCAAGGGAGCAGGACACCGTGGGGAGCAGCCAGCAGCTCTGTCTTGCAAGAGGACTGAACATTCCTGACCTCCTCCTTGCCTGAAATGGGGTGTATACAGCAGGGTAATGGCTTCTTTCTGCTTCTGCTAGAAGTTTAAGATGGAAGAACAAGGATTTTTTTTTACAGATCTGCAGCCATGAATAGTATGTGCAAGCTCTAGCAAGTGCAAGCTCTAGCAAGTGCAAAAAAAAAATAACTTTATTGCCAGAAATGCTTAATAGTAGTGAAAAATTAATTAGACTTAAAAAAGAAAATCTGGTATAAACCTGTGTTATACTTAAGTGTCAAAGACATGCTGACACTGCTCTGATAATTTTCAAAACTGATTGACTGGCATTATCTACAAATGTTACTGCAAGGGTAAACCCACCTTCTTGGGTCTACAGCCAAGTTCCCCAGGAACATTACCATAGAAGCCAGGCAAACACTTACATAAAGAAGAAAACATTATCATCTAGTTCAGGGAAATTTATCTCAGGCTATGTTCTACATTTCCCTGGTTTATCTCCCAGGGAAAGCATCACCACCACACAATTACTCTCCTGGCATAGGCACAGAAGAAAGGCAGCTCAGCCTGCACAGTCTTAAAAAGGGGATAGAATGATGAAGCAAGAAACTTTACACTCATTACACTTCCTATTTACTCTCTAAGGGAATGCATTATTCTTTCTATGAAAGTGATTATGCCTAGAACATAAAGTAGGAAATTAAAAACCAGAATACTCAGTGTCTTGCTTGCATTTCAGTAATTGTCTTCTCTACAAATGTGCTGTTCTTTTTCAATAGTTAGTATGCTATTATTAGGACACCATGGATAATAATGCCTTTTAATTGTCTCTATCCATTATTTGTATTTCCCTACAGTTGCACAGAATTTAAAAGAATGAAAAATAAAAAACTTGAGTTTTTGTCAGTGATGTTCATGGATGTATGCTTTTTCTGCAGTTATACATACATTTCTCAAACAAATAATTTAACTTGAAATTTTTCTTTAAGAAATATTGCACAATTGAACACAATTTATCCACCTAATGTTAAAATATGCATGATTTCATGCAAACAAAAATGTTTACATTATATTAGATCCATCATAATTTCCCATTTGGAACACTACCACTTTTGTAAAGATTAGGTATTGTATTGCATTAGGTGCCCTGTTCAGCAAAACACAGAAAATAGCCTTGTAAGTTACATGTCAAAGAAGAAAAAATTAACAACGTGGTGGCTTACATATGTGTGGCTTACATCATATATGTATGAGACTGATGAAAAATATTTTTATTCACACGTTCATTTATATTGCGCAACACTTTATGATAGAATTTAGGTATCTTACCCTCTTATTTATGTAAGTTACCTTCAGTTCTATCCATATGTGCAAATTCTATTTAGCAAACTAAAACTACACTATCAAGACTTAGGAATATCAGCCTCAACAGTCTCAAAGAAACTGCCTTTACACTCTGATTTTAAGTGGGGGAAAAAGGGCTAGCGCAGGTTCTGGCTCTGTGCAGATAAAACACCTCGCTGTCATAGAGACAGACTATCCATGAGCCAACATCCCAATCGAATTAGGGAGGAACACCAGCACTGCAGATCTCACCCAGGAACAAACTGGCAGCTAGCACAACACATCCCCTCAGTGGGACAGGGCTGAGCAGCCCTCTGCTCTGATAAAGCTGCAGAGCTCATCTACTTCAGCAATGCTGAGCAAGGAGAACTCTTCAATTCAAAATGCAACCAAACAGCGTGTCTGGGCTTTTTTCCCCTGTAGATGAAATAGAGATGGTGCTGGTCAGCACATGCCAAGCACTTACTGACCAGGACTAGTCATCACGATGTGATAGGGAAGACTGCAGAACAAAGAGGAACCCCCAAGCAAACCTGGATGTGACCCCAGCCATGGGCTTCGTGGGGGAGAACACAGATTCACTAATTCATACACGTGGCATTTTCCAGGTATAACATTCCAAAAAGGGAAGGGAAAAAAAAAAAAAAAAAAGACAAGGCTTGTGTTTCTGTTTCACTTCCTCTAGAACTGGGGATTTTCTCCCACCTCCTACTTCCATCTTCTTAATGGCAGGAAGGCAGAAGACATCAATACAGAGGCTTCGTTGCAGAATTCACAGACTTTGTGCCACTAAAAGAAAGCGGACTTTCCTATGCCTTGAGTTACTTAACAAATATCCTCCCCTCACTCCTTAAGAGACAGACAACTTGCATTTGGTTCATGTATCTCTAAAAGACCACAAAAAAGTGTCCTACTTTCAGCTAATCTACTTCAAAATTGCCACTCAACCTGGACTGGTGTGCTTATTTGCAGTAACTAACTGATTGACAATTATCCATAACAACTATGTAGGGCCTAGAAAATGTATTTTAAAATACCTCATTGGATGGCAGGAGTTAAAACTGAATAAAAAGAAAGCAAAATATGTCACTTCTCATTTCCATAAGGCTAGTAATTTTAAAAAGTTAAACTGTAAAATATCATCATTGATAGGAAAACCCCATGTCTTGTAGACAGAGTCCTGTTAAAATACAATTAAATTAAATTAATAATCCAGTCAGTAAAGACAAGCGTTTTCATCCAACACTACCAAGTACCCACCTAACTCATCATCTCTCCCTTCCCACAGAACTCCCCAGTCAGTGATCAAGAGGAGAGATAAAAACCTTGAATTCTCACCTGGATTGAGGTGAAAGAAAAAGTTGATTGGCTTTTTTTTTGTAGGGGACAAAAGTCATCTGTGTACCTACCATAGAAACAGAAGGCTACTGAAGTAGGAGTTTTCCTCTGTTGCCTGGATAAGTCTTCTTTTACCATAATTTTATTTAGGAAATAATAATGATTCAACATCACAGAGACACATAATGTGTGTTTTTGTACGTTGGCAACAAACAGAACAAGGAGAGGACACCTAGTGGTGGTCTGTGATAATCAGGGCTGGTAGCATGGGACCAACAGATCAAATCTTTGATGCAGGACCTGATTCGGCAAAGCTCTCATACATTGAATCACTTTAGTAAGACCTAGCAAGCTTTTATTTATGCACCTTTCTGAATCTGCATTACTGTGATTATCAGAAATAAACCGGCAAATTTGGAATATGGTATGTCCATACTGGAATATGGATGTTCCGTTAAACACCAGAGCTTTGTCAGCTGGAGTGGATATCAGCATTTATGTAGGTTCATGAAACACAAAAAGTTTTGGCAAATGGAAAACCAGATTTCAGTACAAGTTAAACCAAAATAAGACATGGCTGCAATTCACAATTTTTGCACATTTTGCCATGTGATCTTTTGCAGAACATAACCTTGATTACATAACTTGAAATAAGCATTATTCTCTTTTAAAATGTTCTAGTTCTACAGAATCAGATATCTCAGGAAAAAAACCCTAATTTTTGGAAGAACTACTTCTATTTATGTAGATTTACTAGGTCTTGTCTGTGTTTAGAAAAGCTGTAAGCAAAGCTATTGAAGTCTGGGTTTTACACAGCTTTTGGTAAATATTGTTATTTTAAAGAACTAGTAAACTAATATCTCATAGGCAAATGTAAAGCAAACTGGCAAATCATTTGGCATGGAACAATGTATTTATTTTAATTGTTTGTGTCTTTTATTTTAATTGTTCACTGATCTATGAGCATATTTAACTAAGAATAATCGACTAGCTGCATGTAAGCCTATGCAAAAAAAACATTCAAGAGTCAGAAATGTAGGTATTCTCATAAAACTTAAAGGAAGAATTAGGTCGGGACCTCCTGTTCCGTACTTTTAGGAACATAAATTAAAAAAAAAAAAAAAATTCAAAACAAGGTCCCTATCAGAAATTACTTCAAAATTATAATTTCTGTAATCACCAATTTAAATATTATTTTTTTTCTTGCATATAATTTAGTTTAAGTAAATATACGGTATCAATATCTGAGTCTAAAGGACTGGAATATTAGAATTTGTAGATAAAAAGCAGTTTCAGGGAAGTGTGAATTTGCATATTCAGTAAATTATTTCCTGCCCACACATCTCCTGTCCCTTTCTTGAAGTGTTTCTTCCCATTTCCACTGAGCCATTCACTTGGGTAAGTAATTAACACCAGACTGATATGAGTATATCAATCAGCTTTCATATATATTCCACCACAGGCTATAGCTGTTCCATAATACTTAATGAGGAGAAAGCTCCTGCAATGCATATATTATTTACCTCAATATTACTTTAGGTTGCTGCTGGCAGCTTGATCTTAATTTAATAGACTTAAATGATGTGGAAATAAGTAAAGAAAAGGAACCATGTTTCACCAGTATCATGTAAGAATCTTTTAAATTTTTGCTTGCTCATCTTAAAGTTCAGGATATCAACCACCTGAATTCCAGATATGTGATATCCAAAAAAGAAAAGCTCAGTGTCAGCCTGCCTTTCTTCTTTGAGGATGTAGAAATCATCACACAACTTGGTTTGTTCATACATCAGTTATCCATGAATAACAGTTATCCAAGTATTATCTTGGCACATTATGAAGAATGAGTTTGCTGGCTGTCCTCTCAATATTTTTGACATTATGCTTGTTATTCTGGAACCAAATACATACATTTCAGATTAATCTGCACCACATTTGAAAGCAACGTTTCAGCTCATATGCAAAAACTATTAAATCCTTTAAACCACGCACAAACAGGCTCCAGTACGATGCCATAAAAATTAGTTAACAGTTGCTCCTTGCTGTCCACATGCAAACACACTCCTACAGAGAATGTTAATATCAACAGCAGTCTCGCTGACTACCCTGTGGGATCATCCAGTTATTGTTTCCCAGTAATCAGCTAATGTCATCCCTAGCCAGTTGTTTCGTCTGTTTTAAAACACTAAGATATTGTAACACACATTTTCCATGAAGACATATATGAAAATCCACAACCTTCTGCGTTTCTGATCTCTGCAAAACACTAAGCAAAAATAAAAACAAACAAACAAACAAACCAAGCCTACTTTTCTTCTTTCACGAATTTCATTTTGGGATTTATCAGAGCCTGATTCAGACTATATATTTCTTTCTGCTCATGCATGTGAGAATTATTTTCAAAATTAGCCAATGAACTTTTTGCTGCAGACTCAAAATAATGCCAAAAAAAGGGAAAAAATCCCTACCTTTAGATTCTTTTTTTACCTTCCTGTGAACGTATTTCACAAATTTTACTAGTGAAATTAAGGGTGACATTGCAATCAAGCACCCATTAGCTAAAGATAAATGGACCAAACAGCAACTACTGCTGATTTGGACAACATACTCTGGTCATTTTTAGTCTCACTTAGTGACCAATTCAGCTATTTTTATTTAGAATATCTGATTTCTGTTTGACAGCCGACAGAAGGGAGGGGAATAAAAGGAATTAATTTCTCTGCCTAGTAGGCCTTTATAGTGGCAAGCAACTAACTCAAGCTGCCAGAAAATAATATCATTGAATTCATTTCAGAAGGTTGTCTCCCTGTGAAGCACAGAGGAGACAAAAGCAGCTTTATGGCAGAATTGCAAAATATGCTTAATCATTTGCCTTAGTTGAATTGAGTACAAAACTACAGTGCTCTATTTCTGTGCAAAAATATCTTTGCAGTGCTTTACAGAGGCAAAAAAAAAGCAGCTTTACCAAATAAAGTAATAAAAAAAATAATGGCCTATTTCAGGGGCTTTTTGAGAAACTACTATAAATTTTTTAGACTTTTTATATTTAGCATCATCCAGCATTATGCTATTTTAAATTATAATCTGATTTTATTCAAGACTCTGCTTTTAGGTTTCTCTTAAACCACAAAGTGCATATTATACTAGAGATAACCAGCATAAAAAGTACCAAAAATGGTACCAAAAAGTCCTTCAATATTAACTTAGTGAAATAAATCTTTATCAAATATGTAAATCAATTTATGCAAATCAATTTTAATACTGCTTCCATGATAGTATTTTACAAAATAATTCTCCTTATACTTACTGCAGGAAAGGTTTAGACAACAGCATTTATTTTCCCTATAGCTTTAGCATTTATGTTTAAAATACCTGATGATATACAGAACTACAGAAATGAGGACAGGCAAGAAGCAAAATGGTGGTGTGTGCCAATGCATTGAACATTTCCTAACCATAAGTATGCCATAGTGGGGCATGCCATAATTTTCTGGAAAATCCCTATGCCAAATTGACAGGCAGCATAACACCATGTCTGGAAACAGTGAAGTTGACAGTTTAGAAGACAGTGACTCAAAATTTGAACTGCCCATTTTTCGTGAAGGCCAGTATTTATGATATTCAGCCTACATACAGCCTTCAAACAGTGAGTATTCCAGGAAATCTACTCAATGGTAAATGGTTTCAATTTCTTCTAAAATAGAAAAATACAAACAAATTTAAGTTCTCTGTGACTACAAGAGTATTAATAAATTTAAGTGCTAGTCATCAAACTCTAGTGCAGGTTTAGGTAGTTAAAAATTCTAGTATTCCTTTCTAGAGCCTTATTCTGATATATTTTGAACATTTGGTAACATCATTAGGAGTCCATCCATGCGAATGGTACCAATGCCAAGCATATTTTGGTCTCTGCCATTAGCAAAGAGAAGATGGTTACTCTGTGCTGGTTGTTTCCAAAAAGACCTTGCCACTAGCACGAGTTTGTAATTAGACCAGGTAGTGAGGAAAAGATGTATTACATTCTTGCTCTGGTGTAGCTCTCCACAGAGACTGACTATGAATGATGTTACAACCATAGGGATCTTACCTCTTCCCACTGGTGTATGTATCTAATCAGTCTTGAAAGGCGCAACAAACGTAACAGGCTGAGGATTTTTGTAAATCTCACAATACGAAGCGCTCTTGCTGTCTTGTAAACCTCTGAATCCATTCCTTTTTCTACAATGAGAAAGATATAATCCACTGGTATTGATGAGATGAAGTCAACCACAAACCAGCTTTTTAAGTAATTCATCTTAATGATTTTAGGGTCCAGTATTATCTCAGAGCTGTCTTCATTTACAGTCCCAGTTCTAAAATTCATGATCAAGTCCAATAGAAAAACAGTGTCTGATGCCACATTGAAAATAATCCATGGTGTTGTTGTTTGTTCTGTGAAGAATGTGATTCCGACTGGTATAATGACAAGGTTTCCAACCATCATTATGAGCATGATTAAGTCCCAGTAAAACCTAGGAAAAAAATGAAGAAAGAGAATGGTGGATGTCATGTGGTAAAACATTACAAAATAGTCTCTACTATGCCACCAATTTCACCACCAGATTTTGTTATCACTAAGGAAATTCTTACTGCTTTAACTCATTCAGCATATTCATGGTCAGTGAAGACCATGTAATTAACACACTTAATTATGTGCCTTCCTTCTCAAAAATATGCACGTAGAATAAAGTACTATGGCTTATCACTCCATGGTATATCACATACTGGCACGTGTGGCACTGTTCAGACTTATCCACACTCTTGGCAAAACATCTTTGTGCTTTTATACAGATAAAAATAATGTCTTGTGCCAATCAAAAGTGCTCTAGCAATGCAACAGTTTTCCTAAGATTTCTGTCCAAATGGAAAGCCAAATACCTAATAGATATATTAAATGTCAGTATCTCTTTTCAAATGTACTGATACCATTACAGGGCTGGAATAAAATTACAGGAAGAGGAAAAAAGCACCGAAGCAAAAAATAGAAACAATAATTAGATAACATAAAAACCTTCATCCACTTTTACAGCCTTAACTGAACTTTCATCCATTTTTACAACCTCACAGTCTATCTTCTTTCAGAGCAAGCTAAGAAATGTTAGAAAAAATAGCTGCAATTTGCATTGTAATAGAGAGGTGAACCACATTTCATCATTTTGCTCTGGAAGGATCTAAAGGCTCCCCTCTAACACTGTGGGAATACTAACCATGCTTGGTACAATGTGGTAGAGAAATGGCCTCCTAACTCTAGCATCTGTGATGGAAATCCTGAGTAAATACACCCATTACATAGAATATCTATCCTGATGGAAGATTTCCAGGGGACAGCAGTATACACTAGATTTTAAGCAAATTATGATAAATCCTAAATGTTAAATAGTCAAAGAAACCTATCCTAATGCAGTAAAAAAAATGTAATGGAACACAAGAAAGCCTGAACCCAATGCATAATCTCTTACTCTGCTCAAGAACATGATCTGGTCAACTAAAATGGATTTGGAGAGGTACAGAAATCAATCAGCAAGAGTTGCCCATGGACTCATCAGAGTTTCTCCAAGACTTGGGGCAGCAGTGGCTGCACAACAATCCCTGTGCTCTGTCCCTTTGTCACACCCAGGCCACTGCAGGAGACATGTCCTGGACACACCACCAGAACATCACTTCAACGCTGCCTTCCAGGACACTTCCATCATACTGAGACCAGCCTCCTGACATGCAACATACCCTCATCTTGGTAAAGCTTCAGGGTGACCAGCAAAAATAATAGTTTATCTGGCCACAAAAAACTTTTCAGAACCAAGAGGCTAGTTTTTGCTAGACTTGCACAGAGAGTATGGATTACATTAGATTTCAGAGATTGCTTCTGAAAGTTTTATTACCAAATTATCATAAAATTACCAAGTTATCATAAATTACCAAATTATCATAAAATCATAGATTGGCTTGAGTTGAAAGGGACATCAAAGATCATCCACTTCCAACTCCTGTGCCATAGGCAGGGACATCTGCCACTAGACCAGGCCCCTTAGAGCTCTACCCAGCCTGGCCTTAAACACTTCCAGGGACGGGGCGTCTCCACACCTTCTCTGGGCAAACAGTGCAAGGGCCTCACCACCTTCACAATAAAAATATTTTTGTAATATCTAATCTAAACCTCTTTCAGTCTGAAACCATTCCACCTTGTCCTGTCACTATATGCCCTTGAAAATATCCGTCCTTCTTGTAGGCTCCCTTCAGGTACTTAAAGGACACAGTCAGGTCACACCAAAACCTTTCCTTCTCCAGACTGAATAATCACAAAGATATAGCTTTTAAAAATTCCCTTTTTTCCTGTCTACCTTGGAAGCAAATACTTTTAAGTTTACAGAGTGATCATCAGAGATTATCAATTATTATCTGTAACTGTAGAACATGCTAAAGGAAAAGCAGCATAGGATTGAGAACAGCATGAGAATTCCCAGTTTCAAAACTATTTATTCCAAGAGACACCTGGAGAGATTCGATTTAACTATCATTTGAGAGAAGAGAGCAGTTGGCAATGTACCTCTAATGGTACTCAGAAACTCCACGAAGCACACTATAAAATTATTCCCTGTGCACCACAATGGGATTTTTGTCTTACACATTTTCAGTCTTGCAATAAATATGATAATAATAAATTTTACCACTAATTGCTAAAAATGTTTAGTTTTATTCAGGCTGTATATATTTTTGTTCAGCATATGATAGTATTCACCAGATCTGGCAAAAATTTCCCAATTTCTCCTGTAGCAATTCCTGTAGTATTTCTCATTGTGCTAGATTCCTTTTCAGTAATCTGGAATTACCACAAGGAACCACTAAATTCATACATCTGTGATCTACACTGTGATCTACAAGTAAAACTACCACAAACACGTTTAAAATGCTATCAACCAAAGTACTTCACAAAAGTGCAGTGGGAGAATAAACATCTTCAAGGAATCCTTAAAACTAGTAGAAAACAAATAGGAAACAATCACAAGAGGCGTCCTTGCACTTGTGGCTCAGTCCTAAGCAATTCAGATTGACCTTTACATTTCTCTAGCACAGGGAGCAGTTATGCAACAAGGGCTAACCAAAGCCACACAACAACCAGCCAACATAAGAGATAATACAGAACCAGGTGTTTTTAACCTACGGTAATCCGCGGTTTAAAGGATCATCGCGTGCTGTGATTATGCAAAACACACTGGTGTTCCTGGTGCTGAATGTCAGCCAAAGTGGTAGCATCAGGGCTAAAATAATGTTGTCTGCTAAGGACTTCTGTATTTTAGCCCACAATATAATATAAGCTGATTAGTTGGTAAGAAAAAACCCTTACTATTTTTTATTTAGAAACGAGTTGGACATTTTCTTTTAGGAAAATGCTTCCAAATGCCTTTCTGTTGACCATGTTTTATTTTATCTCAGGTGAGAAAAACTAGAGGCAAGTGCCTGTATTGCCCTTCTTTGACCTGTGCAGGGAAAGTAATACAACGCGTTCCTCGCCCACGGTTCAGAACACCGTAAATTCACGTAACAAGGAAGCTGCAAAGCCTCACGAGACAGTGCAACGAGCTGCCATTGACACACTGAGATAGCCCTCTGCTTCTAACTACTTCTAGGATTTTTTTTTCCTACTTTCCCTGCCCCAGTGAGGATGGTTATGAATCTACAATTTACAATCTCAAGAGTTCCACATTTATGTAAGGTATTATAGAATGTTGATGAAGAGCGAGGAAGAGGTAGGTTTATGACACAAAATTTTCAAGAATGAGGAAAAAAAGAAGGAGTGTAGGAGTAATGAGATCTTCCAAAGCTTAAAATGATAAGGAAGAACTGACCTCAGCCCCACAGCAAACAGCTATAGAGCTTATTGCTCAGCTGAAGCTAACTCAGTGAAGCTCCTACTAGATGCCATTAACAGAGGGTGCAGAGGTCATCATTGCACTGCACTGAACTATTCCTGAAGCTTTTTAAATGCTTCTAAGTGTCTCAGAGATATAATATTTTTATAATATTTTTTTTTGCCCTAAGCAAAAATAAAGTCAAGTATTAAAGTATAAACCCCAATTTTGAGACACATTATTTCAAAATTTAAAAAAAATTATTTTATACAGAAATATTAAGAAAACCTCATACTAATTAGTACTTCAGAATGGATTCATAGGCCTCTTTTGGTGATCTTTTCACTCATAATTTTTTTACTATATTTTTTAAAATTACAGTAATAACAGTGCTTTTTCAGCTCTGAAATATGATGCTAAAATGTTGTTTTATTCATTGCCACAAGCTGTCCTGGAAAGAATGAACAGCCTGTTTAAAAGGAGTGCCGACCCAGGCAGCGAGAAAGAGTTACTTAGTATTAATTAATCACTGTTTGTATTAGGCTGAATAATGTAAGACACTATGAATTCTAACAGGCATTTCATTTTCCACCTTATATCCCCAACCCAGAGAAAAGTGAGTCTTAAGGAAGGAAATTTCATCTCTGAGTTAATGCACTGCATAATTTGCTGTACATACAAATTCAGATTTGCTTGCTGTATTATTTCCTTTTTCTGCCCATCAACAGCAGTCTCAATTTCCTTGAATCAGCGTAGTTTGAGATATGATTATCCTTACAGCACACCCAGATTGAAGCAGCAGAAGCTGTCAGTGGTCTCACAAACCACACAGCAGAGCGAGCGGCATCTCTCAGGCATTGAGCGGTGTGAATGGAGGCTGCAGAGCAGCCAGGGCTTCACTGCAAAGCAGTTAAGCTTTGCTTAAGTTTACATTTTCCCAGTTTCAAGAAAGATAGTAAAAATTCTCTTCAGTGAAACTTCAGGAAATTCAGTCTAGACACTGAAAACAAATACTCATCCACATTATAAACTGGAAGGCCATTGAAAAAGATACTAACTCAGATTGCTTCTAAAATACTTCTGAGGCAAAACCTGATGCATCGCAGATTAGGTTTTCTGATCTCGTATGCAACATAATTTCACTCTACACATTCAGAGAATCAAGAGCCATAAAAAATTTCACAAGCTTTCCTAGAAGACTTGTTTCTTCTTTAGCTAAACATTGTGATTGACTAGCAGATGCTCAGTGAAATGAACACACTGACTTTCCTTTTTGCGCTTTTTTTTTGTTTTTTAATCTCACCTTCAAACACAGCTTTATTTCCTTTGCTATCATAGATCACTGGTTCACCTAACAGAGAAATCAATGTCCTATATAAAACAGAACCATCTTAGCAGAAATAACAGTAATTTTAAATTTCATTGTACTGTATGCTAGTGAATACTAAATTTGGTATTATTCGTATCAGAATTTCATTTTCATAGGACATGTTATCCTTCTCTGGTTATGCAACTCTACTGCTCTACTAAGAGGGAACAAAGCTAGACATGCCTGAAAACATCTTCAAAACACAGATAATTACTGGGATGTGTTGAAGGACAGGAGGAGGAAGAAGGGAGTGTTTTCTTCAGAGAACTAATTTCTTTTAATTGCACAGGTTTTTTTACTATCTTAAAATGAGGATATCCCCTTCTGCTCAACTATCCATTCTCATTCTGCCCATCTGTTTCTCTCTTACAAATACACACATACACCTAGAGGAAAACAAGCTTGTTCTGGGAAAAAAAGCATACAAATACTAAATTCATTCTATTTTAGTATGAATTATTGCATTCAACATCCTCCATAGAGCAAAATCTGTTTAAATGTTGCCAATCCATACTGGATTGTTTCGGTGATTTTGGGTCAGCAGCAATTTTTTTTATTTTAAAACTTCCAACCTTAGAATTCACTGTAATCTATCTCCGTGATTAATACAAAGGCATTAAAATTACTAGTGAAGTGCCACTATTTTATGATGGCCTATTTTGCATGAGCAGACAGGTCATTTCTACAGTTGTGCCATCCTTCTGCATGGATAAAGTTTTCCTCATCTGAATGTACCGCATTTCACAAAGCTTTAGGAGGACAAAACTTTGGGGCTGGTATTTTGTTTCGTTTTTAAAGAATAAACCGCTCTCCTGAAATTGTTGATTTAGATTTTTTATGCTACTCTATTTCTACTTTGACAACTTTAAGCTTATATTAAGTAAACACAACCAAGGAAACTTGGCAATGCTGAAATAAAATCTCTTTTGTGGCTCACCTCCTTTGATTGCAAAGCACACGCTACAGTAGAACTCTAAGAGGATATCCTACACACCCAGTGATGATGCTGAAGGGCAGAAATATGATTAAGTGACACTTTCTCAGGTGAAAATTTCATCAACGTTTCCTATTCTTTTTCACTTTACAGCATATCACAAGCTTAATGAACATTCATCGACATAGCAAGGTAACCTGCTAGAGCAGTAGAAAGGCTTTCTCTGCCTGAGACTAGTCAGTCCAAAATGAGGCAGAGGCAGATGTTCTCAAAACTGTGTTTTCCTGGTTGAGCAGTGCTGGACTTGGGAATCTTCCAGCCTAATATTTTCATTCTGAGGGAGACTAAAAACGATTAAAAAATAACCTAATAATGAAGTTTTCAGACCACCAGAAATCTTAATTTGATTTCAGAATAATACTGGAGTCCATTACTTCAAGGTTAGCCATATATACTTAAGGGATCCAATGTATGTCCCTTTCTGTTTTTTTTTTTAAATATTGATACAATTTCCTACCTCAAAAAGATATTACTAAAGTTCAACAATACTGAGTCTTCTTTTTATATAATCATAGAATGCATCTAACATTACAGACTTCCACAATTCCAAAAAGGTTTCATGATTTTTATCTCTTTAGACCCACTTAGCAGTGGCAATTTGCAATTTGTTTCTCAGTTGTGATTATATGCACAAGGCAGATGATTAGATAAATGCATCTCTCAGGAGACCTGATCAGAGCCCAGTGAAGGCAATGAAGAGTAATTTACTACTTTCACAAGTCTTTGGTTACATAGTTTGGCTAGATTTAAAGCTTGAGTGCTTTGAATACTAGAAAAAAAAATCACAGTACTGACCATGGAAGGGGACTACAAAACTAATTAACTTACTTACTTTATTTATTTATTTATTTATTTATTTATTCATGTATGTATGTGTGTATTTATATTTTCAATGTATTTTCAACTAATATTTAGCCCAGCGGACATTTCATCAAAAGATAATTGGTTCTTGCTATGCATTCAGCAGCTTCCATCTGAAGATTTCATAGTATTTTACACTCAATAATAAATTCAGTCTCAGCTTTCTGAGAAATAAAGTTACAGTAAGGAGAAGAAAGGTTGCACTCACTGCTTACAGGAGGAAAAGACAGAGAGAACAAAGAGAAATGTATATAATATGGCAATATTATTTAAAAATCAGACTCTTAGTTTTTAGCCAATAATCCTCTAACACAACTGATTGAATACCACTGATATTTGCAGTTGCTTTTCCTCCACAGAAACTTATTAAACAGCAGTAGAAAGAATTAAAGCCTGACTTCCACTTAACCTTGGGCAAGAACAATGCACCACTGTCGGTGGAGCTCTGATAGTGCTTTTGCTCTCCCTCATTTTTGCATAACTCCTCCTTTTTGAGAAACTTGATCTAGTGGGTTGCATCCCCACCATGGCAGGGGCTTTGGAACACCATGAGCTCCAAGGTCCCTTCCAACCCATTCTATGATTCTAAGATTCTTCAGCCCCACTCCTCATTAAAAAATCGGGGTAGTGCCCCTGTCCAGATAGCTACCAGATGGAAAAAAGGTGCTGATGAGGAGGCAGGGCCCACAAATCTGTTTTCTCATAGCAAATGCTGATTCTGTCTTTGCTTATCTGATTGAATGGATATAATTCACATCATCAAGACTGTTTCTGCATCAACACACGTCACAGCACAAGCACAACAGCTTCCTCCAATCCACCCCCTCATTCAAGCTAGACCACTGCTCTTAGAATCAGGCAACATTTTGTGTAGGGTCTGTAGCTGATTTCTTTCAGTTTATATTACCAGCCCTTAAAATAACTGAAAAATGCCACATATTGGTTATCTAAGCAAATGTCAGCAAATTTCTGTAGTGGATCACTGTAAAATACAAACTCGCATTCTCAAATTAGAAATGACCACTTTAAAGGGATGAAAAAAGTTTGAAAGAGACAGATCTAAAAATATTTCAGCTGCAAAATAATCTTGTATCTCATGTTGGAACACTTGCATTAATTAAGAATTTTGTAGTGACAGTAAATTTAAGAATGCCATTTAGAAACATGACATTTAGGATGCCTCCATACTAAAAATTCAGAGGCTAAAATTGGAAGAAGCCTTCTGTAATTCTTCTCAACAAAGAATCAAATGAAAAGGAACGCAGCTTCCCAACACCTTTCCAAAAATTAGAAAGCCAATCAGTATCACCTAATATTTTTCTTTAATAGATTTTTTCCTAACCAATTCAATCTGACAGTTATCAGTATAATTTTTAAGTTTCTGCTGATCGGAGAAATTCTATTTTCTCTACTTCAGAGAAAGGGATGACAGGGAAGACGTCATTCAGTAGCTATTGATAGATCTCAGGCATAGCGTTCACTGAGGAGACTGGACATGATCACCAAATGAGGTGGGACAATTAATTTTTTCAGATTAATACCTCTGATTAAAAAAAAAACAAAAAACAAACAACATCAAATAAACAAACCAAGGCTAGGACCATCAACTTAGATTTGACATTTTGACATATATACTACTACTAACAATTTTATTCTGAAAATCAGAGGTAAAACTGGCTTTGAGTGTAGCTGAAAAATGATAAAGTTTGTTCAGAAGAGCAGCTTCAAAGTAGGACTTGGTGTATCATTTCTTGACAAAGTGCATTGAAGGCAATAATGGGCACTATTTTCAAACTGAAGGGAAAAAAGAGCCGTCTTCAAATTTCATGAAGGGAAAAATTAGAGATGTGAAAAAGCATGAAAGAACTATAGATAGATATGAAACAAGCTGATGTACTCCCACATCATAAATGAAAACAAATATACATGACTGAATATTTACAGTCATCCTGTGCATCTACACAGATGTGCAAGATTCTAATGCAAGACGGGGTAATCAAGTATATTGCATATATATATATCAAGTTTAATTATTATTCCCTTTTACAACTATTTATAGCTGACTTTTGGCTACAAAGCCTATGCTTCCTTGAATATAAAAATAAGTACTGATACTTCAACCCTTTAAAATCAATGAAAATACACTTAAGAATAAGTAAGGTTTTTTATTATAATCCATTAATATCACGGTGCAGTAAATAATTTGCTTCAAATTGTAATAAATCTAATTTATATCTGTTAAAAATATATTAATAACTTGTTTGTTCTGAAAATAGCATCCAAAATGATGAATCCATGTCCAAATCAAATTTAAATTATAATTTTACTAAATTTTATTTATACTTTGATGAAAAAGATCCAAATATATTTCAGACAATTTTTAGGGAAGCAAAGGAAAAAGAAAGACCAAGTTCATGGCAGAGCAACATGATAAGTAATTAGGGTCATGCCACATGCATCCTCCTTTCAAAAAATGACTGAATACCTAGAGCTTTCTTCAAAACCTGAGAACATCCATTGGATTTCCTCATCTATCTGTAGGCAGCTGAGCCCAGGGTCTCCCACTCCTCAGGAAGTTCACTTTCCCCAAGCCATACCATGCCTCCCGAAGTGAGGTATGCTGCTGACATGTTCTCTCTCCCTAAACAAATATGAGCCAGAGCATGAACAAAACCGTGTTCCCAAGGAAGGCAATGACGAGACAGGAGAGGCGTTCTCAGTCCTTTGTTCCACCGAAGCAGAACGACTCTGAGAGGTGATATTGTTATGGAAGCGTCCATACCAGACTCTGCTATACAGAGTCATGCACAGGTTCAAGTTCTCTCCAGCAGAGGAAAAAAATTATTCTGCAGTTTCAACATCTATGCTGAACGATCTTAATTCCTAAGCAGACAAAGGAGACGTTTAGGTAGGCACTCAAATACACTGAAAATTGTAAGATTATGGAATTGTTATTTTAATAATTTTATTAACTGAAATAATCATATCAATTTATACAGTGTGCACAACATGTAAGAAATGAAAGGACTGATCTTTCACAAGCTTGATTATACCTTTCCCCATGTATATTTATTACCACGTTTTTACAGAGGGACGCACCCCACTTTTCCAATTACTCAGCTTGTATTCATATCTCTCTGCCAGCTATTTGCCTTCCACAGTATTTAAGCAGATACAATGTTAATTTTAACATTTCTTTGAAACTTCCCAATTTGCATACTGCACATCCCAGTGCTACCATCCTTTTGACAGCATAGCGCTCTGCCTGCATTGCCAAAACAAATCAGCGCATTATGCAGCTAGACAGAGCAGTGATCAGATAGACCCAGTATTCACTTGTTTAAAACAAAAAGGAAAACCCAGAAGAGCAAGCAAAGTAAACAAGGAAGAGCATACGTTATGCTCAGAGATGCTCTAGTTACTGGTCTAAGTAAGCAAGACCTTGCCAGCTCTGCCTCTGCTCCCCTCCTCGATTTTCGTGCTGCTCACCCTCTGAAGCTCCAGAAAGCTCCACGCAAGCTGGGCTGAGCAAAGCCTCATGTGCTGCTGCTGAGAGCAGCTCAGCCAGGGCCGGAGGTTTAGAATACAAACCAAATTTCTGGGGACGTAAAACCCATCTCTGACATTTATGAGCATTGGTCAGTGTAATGGAATGCAATTGCTGAATTGCCCTTCTGCAGTTTAATCCAATATAAGGAAACAAAGAGGGTTTTTATTTTTTTATGGCATTACTTCAGTTATTCTTAAAAAAGGAAACAAACAAATTCCTTCCAAAAAAGCCAAACCAGCATATGTCAACTTAATATTTGAATAGATTTTTGATTTAAAAAATAGGAGATAGCCCAATATCAAGGACCAGGAGATGCCTTTACATGAATTGATGCTTTTTCTCCTTCTGGCACACCTTTGCCAGCAGTACGGGAGGTTATTTCCATTGCTCAGTCGCAATTAAACATGAGGGTTTGCTACATTTTATCACAGATATATACAATAATGATACATAAGACTGAGCTCCTAAAACCAGTGTGTATTAAACTTACTAACTATGTGTAGAAAGTATTTATTGCATTGCAGCAGATTTTTTGCTTGAAATACATTTGTTAAGTATTTTGTTTTAATTTAGTCATATGAACTTGATATTGTACCACTGGAAGGTACATTTTACCAAGACCTAGATTAATTTAAAATTCTGTTCTATCTTCATTGAGACAGAATCCATATAAAGTGGAATCGTTATACAAAATACATACACTAGATAAAAGTTTTTTTCCTCCATGCTGCCTTTATTCATTTTTGTAAGAGAGCAAGTCACTTTAGGCATCAGAATAACATGTCAGTTTTTAGACAGAAAAATGAAAGATCGCTGAAGATATTAAGATTTGAAAATTTATTCAAACTTAACTACAGGCTTTGTTATATGCCTCACATATAAATATTTATCAGAAAAAAATATAAAAGGGAATTATTTAATAATCTGCTTCTCCCCTTTATATTTTGGTAGAGTGACTTTGGCAGGTGACTTTGAAGTCTCTTCATGCAAAAATTCTTTCTCCAATCTTCAGGTCTTCAAACAAAACAGTCCTTAACTCCTTAACAATGGGCTGGTCCTGACATCAGACACCCACTGCAGGTTAGGGGTTGCACGGGGAAGTGTTTGGGCCCAAGTAAAGTTGCCTATAATTGTAGCCACTGATAAGCAGCTCTAAAATAAGCACTCAAAGAAACTTTGGTCAGGGACCCATGACCTGAACTATAATAACCGCAAAAATACCAAGGAAGCTCTTTACTTCCATACTGATAGATGACTCTTGTTTTGACACAGCAAAACAAAATGAGTTGCCCTTTCTGTGGTGAATAAAACACCAGATGTCCATCTTTATCTTCCATCCATATTCTCCCAAAATGCAGTTGTCTAAATATAATAAATAGGTTTCTGCCTTTCAGCAAATGAAAACATTTTACTTTGGAGATCTCATAAGAGGTTTTAGCCACAAGCCAATATTCCTCAGAAAGACAAAATCTAATTTAGCCAAATATTTATGTTTCATTTTTTGGAGGACAGTGAGTTATGAACTAATCAAACGTGTTTAAACTAAAGATGTATGATAACTAAAACTGTCAAATAGATATTAATAATTTATTGGTGAAGAACAGCAAGAAATTGAGAGAGAAAAAATTATTAACAGAGATTTTCCTCATAGTCTTAGAATATACATTCATCTGTAAATTGCAAATCAAAATACACAATACACCAAAAATAGAAGCTGAAACATATTTGCATTATTCTGACACACTAGTTCTGCAAAATGCACAGCACTGATGGGCAACATTTTCTAAAAATCAGGTTTACCATTTTGGGCTCCTTATGACTGTAATTCTGAAAGAGGTTCAGGCATGGAGTCCAGATGCTTACAAGTATCTAGGTCCTGAAATCCAAAGATAGATGGGTTCCCGACTTCCATCTCAGATCTTCATCTAACATCCTATAGATTTGCACACTGTGCAGAGCACTGGGTAAAACTGACACGTTCAAAGCCGTTCCAGAAATGGCAAAATTTGTACGGGAAATATGAAACCAAGTTAAATATCACATTTCACTTGCTCATTTTGCCAGTGGCACAAAATCAGCGTGCACATTCAACACAGACGAACTGCGACTCAGTGACACTTCAGGAACCACGAGTCAGCAGCCCCAGCAGGAACATCTGCCACCATTTCAGGCAGATTCATGGTACCTGCATTCCCAGGCTACAAAGCTAGCTCTCCTTCCCTGAAGGAAGCCTAAACTCTGTCGTGCTATGAGGAACAAGTGTGGGAGTGGAAGTTCACTGCAGCTCTCCCATCCCTTCCACAGAAAGATAAATTTGGTCTAGCCTGTGGAGAATGTAAAAGTTGGCTGCAGCTTAGAAATTACAGGAACAACCATAGTCACACTGAGCAGTGCTCATACAGTCCTGGGGAATGAGGGGGATGGTGGCGGAAACTGCTGAATAACACTGACTGATTGTATAATACTGACAGACTATTCCTCAGACCTGTCTTAATGAGAATCATCTCTTGGCAAAAGAAAATTAGCGTGCATGTGAATGACAGTGTGCAACACACGGGCAGACTGCAGAAAAATCTAACTCCCAGAAACAAGAATAGAGAACAGTTTAAAGTGAAACAAGAAATTTTAAACTCACAGTTAGTGCCTCTAAATAGCAATGTAAAACCACAGACATTTAATTGGATTCAGTCACAATGTATGTTGTACTTAGTTCACATCTAGATAAATAATATGTATATGAAATAATAAAATTATTACACACTGGATTTAATTATTTTCAACACAAAAACCTTGAAAGCTTTTTTAGACTTCTTTTTCCATTACAGAGAGATGAGCCATCATAATAAATTCATTACTTCAATAAATAAACAATAAGAGCATGTACAAATCCTACTGAACACCAAGAAATATATCACTGGATTTAATATTCTGTTCCAAATTTCAAAACCACATTTAATTTAGCAAAAACAAGTCATTTCATATAATACTGACAGAATGCATGCAATTAAAAGTCTGTTTGGTCATGTGGGCACCTCATGCTTAGGTTACTCATCTCTCACTTTTCCCACACATTCAACGTTTACTGCTTAATAAGCCATCAGATTTCAGACATTTTCAATTCTGACCCTTTCTAAACGCCCTGATAGATTGCCTACCATCTGGCAGTGCTTACTCTTGGTACCACACTCCCTTTGCATTACAAAACTGTGCTTCTGATAATTATATCTTTAATGTAGTAGATGTATGCAAGACTTGAATTCCCATGCTGGCAACACACAAGCTGAAGGGATAATTTCGGCGAAGTGCCTGTGTATCAGTGTATGGTAACAGTATGTTCAACTGCATCATGCAGCAATTATCAACAGAAAGCTGCTAACCTGTCCAAGTCAAGGGAAATGGAAAACATACATGAAGTTGCCTTTTTTAATTACTACAAGGCATTTTACAAATTGCAAGAGGCTATGAAGAATATCTAAACTAACTTCTCCCTGCTAGTTTGAGCTAACAGCTCAGTAACTTCTAGCTAACAGACTGAGTAAAAATGGAAAACTACACAGCAGAATGAACAAACTTTTTCAAAAATCAATGCATTATTTCCATTTATTTAAAGTAATGCATTATATCTTCAGAAAGAGATGTAGGAGGACGAAGATAAGACAGAATAAGGGGGAAAAGGAAGTTGTTTCCAAAAAAATACTCTTTCAGGGGTTATATCCATGTATTCCTAGGGACTTTGGAATGCAAGTTGACTATTGCACGATTTCACTAACTAAAAATTTGACCATAAGAAATGCTATAAATAAAAGAAAAAGCAAGATTCAGTACTTATTCAGTTATCTAGATAAGAGTTTCCATGAACACTGGACACATAGCTCTGAAAAACAGCTCTTAAGAACACTTGGTAAAGCGGATATATGAGAAAAGTATCCAAGTAACAACTGAAGTTTGAGGTAAATGCTTGATTTATTTTGCTTCTTTTGTTTTCTTTGCAAGTTTCAATCTACCAGACTAATCCTGAGCTGGAAAAGCAATTCTTTTTTGTTACCAGGCTTGTCTGGCACTAAAGACAAGGTGAACCAGAGCAACAGACAAGCTTGGCTCTTACCTTCACTGAAAAATCAAGTGCAAACAAGCCCATATGCAGCTATCCCAAGGATCCTGTAGCCCTGGATGTGTTTGGGGAACCCAGAAGCTTGCAAGTGTCTACTGCCAGGCAGTAATAGGACTTTCAGGGAGTACCAGCACCTGATACAGGTTTCATAGCAATTTCTCTGCCAGACCTAAATAGTATGTCCTCCTGGAATGAACAACTAGACAGAAACCATTCAAGAGTCTGATGGAAAACTTCTCACTAGCTATGTGAAAGCTTGATTGCATTTCTATGGTTTTGTAGCCATGCTTTTATTCCATCTCCTGGGTAGAGCTGGATGGATCTTACTTTATGTATCTTATAAAAGTTCTGTGCATTTTCAACAGCTTTTTCCTAGAAAAAGATAGAACAATATTTATTATTGGGGTCTCGTTATATACTACTATATTATATATATATATATATATATGTATATATTACATTTACTGCAATCCACATATTTGCATTAAGGTGAGATTTCATCACCACACTGGATATTGCTGCAGTCATGCCATGAAGAGAGGTGGTTCTTGGAGGATCTGATAAATATCTGATAAATTACTGGAAGTTGCAATGGAACGAACTCAGGAAACATCAGTATTTCCACACCTTAGTTTGCTGATATGAGAGGACAAAAAAGCTGGAGGCAACTAGAGCACAATATGTATTTGATACTGTGAGGGCACAATTTATTTCTGTGGGGCTCTTTATATACTGGAGCCTTAGTGCAAATATAAGATTTGGTGATTTTCATTCAGAATTGGATGAAAAAGAGTAGTATCACTAAAACCCCTCCCCAGTATTAAAAACAATTTTTTATGTATATTAGTTATTTTCAAGTCATTTTAAAAAAACAAACTCACCCATGAAAAAAATTAAAAAACAGAACCAACATAGTTTTGAC
>JAODKT010001744.1:14507258-14523711 GCA_027576195.1 Cossypha heuglini
CTGTACATCCAGGGCTGCCCCATCCCAGGTGCAGAATCTGGCACCAGCCCTTGTTAAATTGCAGCTGATGGCTGCTCACTCCTCTAATTTGTTGAAGTTTCTCTGCAGGGCCTCCCTACCCTCAAGGGAGTCAAGAGTTCCTTTCAAAAACCAAATGAGAGAGGTTTTGCAATGACATCAGCCAGTTCTTTGAGGATTCTTGGATGAATCCCATCAGGCCCACAGATCTGTAGGGATCCAGCTTCAGCAGCTAATACCACACAATTTCAATGTCAGCTGGGGGCTGCTCATTCTCACAGTCTTGATCTTTCACCTCAGGGCACTGAGACCCTCTCGTTCCATCATTCGTGTTGAAGACAGACAAAAAGAATATGTTAAGAGAAGGAATGGGATGTTTTTCAAAGTGTTCTTGTCATTTACGTTGTCACAGAGGAAACTGAATATCCAGATGCAAAAGGAAAAAGTGCAATTCATAAATAAACAGAAAAGTCCATGTTCAATGCAAAATTATTTTAGATCATAAAGATCCAAGATGTGGCCATAATAACATTTTCATTATGCTATTGGAACTTAGGTGTTCTGTAGTCTTGAAATGCAATTGCTAGATGCTCAAGAAGTTTTCCTAGCTTCAAGTAAATTCCTAGTATTAACATGTACTATTGCATAAACACGCCTGTCTCACACAGCTGATCATTTTAGCACAGGAATAATGCATCAATTGTTACTACGGATAAACAAAATTCCACTTCACTTTTGTTGTCAACTTTATGAATACTAAACATACATGATTTAGCTAGCTGAAATGAGTCTTTGAGATACAGTAATAAATTACTTCTATTGTGCACTACTTCTAGTACCATGCTTCTTTCTGAATGTCCCTTTAATCTCTACCTTTGGCATGAAAAAGTGATTACACGACAGTTTTCAGTGTGGCTTTGAGTTAAGGTTTGGGCCTGTTTAGCTATGGTTAGCTAAATTCTGTTTGGGCCCCGCTTGGGCTCGTTTTGGTGCCCATCCCCACCCACCACCCCAGTTTGTTCTGTTTTGCTTTGTTTTCCTCTTTCTGTGTTTTTGGGAGTTTTTGCTTTTCTGAAATCTTTTTTGTCCAGAAAACTACAAATGTATTTCAGACAAAAAGATACAATTTAAGACAGTCACAGACAGCTTAAGTTTAGTACCTTTGAACATAGCTTTTCAGGTTCAAAAAGTAATAAATTAATAAAAGTAACTTAGCAACTAATAAAAAACAAGTTATTTCTGCTTGTGCTGACTATTGCTCTTACAGTGCTTGCACTAAATAATTTTATGGTGGGTCTCTGCCTGATACTCAAAAGAATAAACACAAAGAGTAAAAAATTACATAAATGAGAAAAAACCACATATTATTTCCTGGGGTTTTTTTCAGGCCCAAGCTGCAGTCTTGAAAACACTGGACAATGAATCTTTTGGTAAGTTCACCTTCTGCCACTTTTCTCTGTACTAGAAACTCTATGTGAGATATGTAAATGCTAGCCTCTTTTAATTGAATAATTATTCTTCAAATGCAACATAATATCATGAGCTGAGTATTTATGTTGTAACACCTCTTCCCTTTCTACAGCCCAGATTTTTATAATTTGTGAACTTGCTTATCCAAATTTCCAGAGGGAAAATCTTGTCTGCCTTCTGTGCTTGGAACGTATTGTGCATGACATTAATATTCTTAAAAGATCGTTAATTAACAGTGAAAAAATTTTTGAAACACATGTAGGACTAGCATCTGACAACATTTCACAGTTTGAGGATAAAAACATGTCCAAATCATAGAAACTATTATGGGAGGCTAAAATAATTAGCAAATTAAGGTCTAGAGCATTGAACCTTAGAACTGAGGAGAATGTTTAATTGTTTGTATAGCAATTATCCAAAACTTCACTGAATCAAGCAAATGTTATTAGTGAAATAATGCACAAAAAACCCAATTAGCTTATGGAAGAACAAACCAAGAGACAGACTTTTTTACTGCATGAGCACAGAACAACAATGTCAGAGAAATTAATATTCTTATGAGAAGGTGTTAGTGAGACAGTAATATCCCTACAAATTTTTTGCTTTGATATCCTACTCTGCTAATATAGACTTCATGCACTCTTGCTATTCTTATCACTTAAGCTTGAGTGCCTGAAAGCAATGCATTAAGGAAATTGATTATCATCTCTTACACGCTTATCCTTTCATTTTTTTTCCCCTGAGAGGGAAGCTCATGCAGTTGGAAACTGTCTACTGTACTTTTATGTACGTTTGATGTACACAAATAGAGATATCAGTCTGATTGATCTATATGTCAGTCCATTTGATAGGAAGCCAGATTGTGGGAGCACATTTTTGCAGTTGGGAAAGGAAATTAAGAGGTTTGTGACAGTCAGGAGTTCCCATGGTCTTCTCCTCCCTAGTCATGGGCCAGTCTGTGGGAGTGCACTATCCCCTGAAAACACAAGTTCTGAAAAAACAAGTTCTGCCTTTAATTCTAGCTTTTATTGTGTTATCAGAATGAAGATGTTGAGTGTGGTCCTTATGAGGACCTAATGAAAATAAGTGTAAATCAGTGAAATGTCAAAAAATTCAAAGTTGCAAATATGACTTAGAGGTCAGTGTCCAAATGGAGATATTTGATAAAACTTAAGACTGTTTTTTGTTTTCTGGATGCTGGGAGCTTAATATAAATGCATTATATTAATTATATTGATTTCTAGATCTGTATTTCTAAATCAGAGTATAGATATGCAGCTGGGATTCATGCATTTAAATAGAGGATTAATTCATTTACTATTAGTACTATATTTTGCCACTCAATTGAATTATTAATATTGTAAAATTATTACAAGTTTTAAGTTCTTATACTTTGTGAAAGAAGAGCAGGGTGTTTGTATATTTCAAGCCATTTCTATTTCTCCAAGTACATCTTCCCATTTCTATTCTGCCTTGAAACATAAGGCTAGAAATTCCTGATACTCTGGTGCAATTGTCCCAAACATTCTTACCTAATGAAACTAGTTAAAATAAGTGAAGTTAAAATACAAATCTTTTCTACCTGATTTTTTTTTTGAGTGAAGAAAACAGATGCAAGTGATTGCTTGTTATCATCCTGTTCTTACATCAGTAATTATATACAAAGATTTATTTTATATTTATTAGCCCCTCATCTCTAGTTCAGTGTACCTACCATGCTGACTGTCATAACAGTATAAATGAAAAAACATGAAAATACAAGTCATAAAACTGGTAAAAGCACATTAATTACCTGAAGTAATATGTTGTGTTTAATGTTTGATCAACATCTCCCCATCACATTTATGATCGTATCTTTAAATAATTAAAACATTTTTGTTTGAACCTGACATATAATGGAATGCCAAAAATTAAAAGTGAATAGCATCAAATAGCAGACACCTCTTAAGAAATGCATTAAATTATAGTTGGAGGCAACCTTTCCCTGAAGTACATCATAACAATATTATTTTTTGCTGAGGCAGAAATTGGCAGAAGATGTAAACCATTTATACCATGCGTAGAGATACAGCCTACAGTCAGATCACACCCCCAGTACAATCCTTCTTTTTTATTTTATTGTATTTTAATTCTGGTGTGTTGGATTTCTACACTTAGGTGACCACTCACTGGATTCTTGTTCAGAGTCTCCAGTCAAGCAGTGTGACGATGGTGGCCAGGTGGGAGGTTCATGCAGTGCTCTCACTGAGTTCACAGAGTCACAGGATGGGTCAGGTTGGAAGGCACCACAGTGGGTCGTCTGGTCCAACCTCCCTGCTCATTCCAGAGCACATGGCACAGGATTGTGTCCAGATAGCTCTTGAATATCTTCCATGACCTCAAACCTTACTGAGCAAACTGTTCCAGTGCTCCGTCACTGTACAGTAAAGAAGTTCTTCCTCACATTCAGGTGTCCATCAAGTGTCCATTCCTATCCATCATTTTCTGTCTGCTGCCTCTTGTCCTGTTGCTTAGCACTACCTATCTATTGACATTGATGAGATCCTCTCTCAGTTGTCTCTTCTCAAGGCTGGACAGGCTGAACTCTCTCAGCCCTTCCTTTTAAGAGAGATGCTCACTCCCCTAATCATCTTGTTTTGTCCTCCTCTTTTGCCAGTGATGATATGATCATGTCATCTTTCCTTCTTGTTAGTATAGGTCATGGAGACCAATTTTGTTTACTCAATCCTTTTATGGATGATTTTTTCTTGTCTTTGATCATCCTTTTTTCCTCACTGTCTTAGTTTTTCTGTTCTATTGTAATACTCTTCAGGCAGAAGAACCAATCCACAGGCATCGTTTGCAGATGCTATACAGATTTATGTCATATCATAATGATGTTTTCTGTTCTATTTTTTATTTTTTCTTGACTCGTCATAACATTTTGTTTGCTTTTTCACTTCTGCTGCACACTGAGCTGATTTCTTTATGAACTTTTCATAAAATTACTTTCTTTAGTAAGCCTCTAATTATTCATAGGGTTATTTTCTGAGTGGTTTTATCTTTATAATAAACCTGTCACTGGGTCATACCCTAGCTTGCCATTGTCATGGAACGCAAATAACTTTTAAAAAACTATGCCCCTGGTGATACACTTATTAACTAGATGGACTACCTTGCCATGCTGCTAACAAGAAGACTGTTAGAACTCTATCCCTTAAAAGAGTAATGGCAAAAAAAAATGGTACAATCACAGTAAATCGGATCTTGATCTATGGGGCAGTGCAGCTCAGAACCCTTTCCTTAATCAGCACTGCCCTCTGATGATACCTTAGCAAGTTACCAAGCCTGTCAGTCATGATTAGAGACAGATTTCCTCCCACACCAGCCCGAAGCCCTACCTTGTATGTAATGCTTGCTCTCAATGATTTGCAGCTGCAAATTGCAATGGATAATAGATGTAAACACAAATAACTCCAGATGTAAACAAAATACTGTTATTGCAGGAAAGAAATTTACAAACAAAGGAGCCAGAAATAATGAATCCTTCTCTATAGGGAAGAGGCTTCATGAATCCTCTCTTACTGACTGCTGGATGTCCTATTTTTGAAACCAAACTGTTCTTTGTTTATTATGAAATGAAAAGAAATCATTTGATAGACAGATGACAGGCATACTGTGTACCAGAAGAACAGCTGTTTGCAATATCATTAAAAATTCTGGCAAACCCAAGGATATTGAAAGCAGCTGCTAAGCTCTTTCCAAAGTAATATTATTATGTTTCTATACCAATTCTTGGGAGTGCAATTCAATTTCTTAATAGTAAATTTTTGAATTTTATTTCAGGGCAGTTGAATTAGTCTCCTATTTCTTAAATGACTTGTAGGAAAATCTTCATTTTTCTGTGAATTTAGAAAATTATACCAAGTCCCAAAAATTTATTAGCAACTCAAATATAATATCCCAATGCCTTTTTTTAAAAAAACCCAAAAAACAACAACAAAAAAATTCAAGCCAAAGGGAAAAAAAACTAAAACAAAACCCAAAAAAAACCCTAGTGTGAACTTTAGAGCTAATTTAATATATTTTTGTTTGTCTAGTTGCTGAAGGTGTTTCTCATTAATAACAAAACAGATTTTGTGTACTTAATTCCTTGAGATGCCTGTGTGATTGGTAGAAAAGTATCTTCTCTGCTTTGTTAGAAAAATGATGCTGTACTTAATACCTCAATTTAAAAGACATGAAAGAAAAGTTAATGAACAGATTCTAAAGATTCCAAAAGCAAAAATCATTTAAATGTTGCATGTACTTGGTAACTATGTAATGTTAAGAGGATAAATACAAATGGGAGGTAGAGTTTGATGCATCTAGAATTATCTTTACATCTTTCAGGAAAAAGAAAAGCAGATGCTGAAATACCCCTCTTCCAGGCCCCTGTTCAAGACACCTTTAACCAACCCTTCAACTCTTTCTGGTTGATTTTTTTTCACATGTTCGGCTGGATACTTTTTCCCCCAGAGTTCTATGCTTAGCTGTAGTTGGGATGTGGGTCAGTAAGGCTGTGGTTAGAATGCCCTTAATTCAACTTCTACTTAGCTCATTTTACCTTTCGACTTATACCTTCTTCCAAGCTATTTTCTCTAGCTTGGCATCACATTAACCATCCTTCCCTGACTGCCTTGAAGTTGGTTCACTTCTGCTTACACCAGGTTGTAAAAGACTGTCTTAAGTGGTCTGACCTTGAAATCTAGTTCTTTCCATGGATGTCATGTTGCACTTGCAAAAGACTGTATTCATGATTATTCATGGGGTTATACTTGCCAACTTTCTATATAGTTTAACAAATCACCATGCCTGTGAAATCTCTGCTACAGTTTGCCTTCTTAAGAGAGCACCTGCAAAGCACAACTTCGATCTTTGTCATCACCTCAAATCCTCCCCATTTTCTTTTTCATTTTCACTTCATTTTCACAGAATTTTTCTTCCCTTATTTTACCTTTGAAGTGGATCTTTGGTTTGTCTAGACTCTCTTAGAGATGTTATGGTTCACATTCCAAAGCAGGTAGAATTATCTCTGGATGTACCTTTCCCAGTGACTAAAGAGGAAGAGAGTCTAGGTAACCAGCTTACACTACATCTCTACTGTGTAGACAGCAAAGGAAAGGAGAGACAAAGTCCCCACTTCAAATTTATAGCTAAATGTCCTTTCCAATGGATAAATACTTTGATTTTGAACACCTCTTTATGCTGGTTCACAGGGTTACTTTTCTGGATTTTTATATCAAGGAGGAATAGTAGTCTGTTTTGTGTGGTGATTACTCAGAAGCCACATGAAAGTTTCCTTCCAAATCCACCTCTTTCTGAAGACTTTTTCCAAGGCTTGCAGACCTTGTTGCAATGTGAGAGATAAGTGAGACAGTTGGAAGTACCCCAATACAGTTTAACAGATTTTGATTGCTGTGAGACTGAAATGATTCACCTCTACTAAGAAAATAAATTATAATGTAAACCTGTTACCACATGAATAAAAAAACACTTAAGTTAAAATATCTAGTTATCACATAATCCTACGCTTAGTTAATACAATCTACAGAATTACCTATGGTGCAGTTCCACAGCTACTGTGGGAGACAATAGCATAGCCTCTGGTGGTTTTCCTTTTTCTAAAATGCTGGAGTGCTTCAAAATTATATTTAGGACTACATCAAGCTGCTGACTAGTGTAGAGTACAAACTCTGCCTGGACTGTAAACTCATAAATCCATGAAAAGCAGAATTGAAATTCTTAATACAGTTTGATGTTCTCATTGTAATTTTTTCATAGAAAACATAGATACTATATAAAGATATACATATATATATGCTATATGTACATATTTATATATATAAATATTTATACATATATAAATGCTATAGAAATACTGTATAAATAAAATCAACCTATTGGATTCCTGTATTAGATAACTTCTAAGCAGCACATAAGAAAAGAGAGAGAGAATGTTTTATTCATGTGATGTATGCAGTGCTCAGCTTTGAGAAACAGCAAGGAGAAAAAAAGGTAAAACCTTCCTCTGTTTCCAAAGTGAACATGTGGATGAAGACAATTCTTGCTGCAATGAAGGGGTTTAAAAACTCCTCAGATTACTTAAATGCCATGTAAAAAACCAAACCAAACCAAACAAAACAACAAAAACAAAAACAAAAAAAACAAATCATAAGAAAATTCTCCTTTTTGCTTTTTTAGCATATGAACTGTGTTACTAAAGGAGCATCAATGACTCTACAGGCGAGAGACGGGAGTAATAATTTTGCTAAATTTGTTTCTGGATTCAGTGGTTTAAAGTAACTGACTGTTTCCTGGCTTCTGGCAAAACACATTTTTTACTGCAACTTCTTTTTTATGCTGTTTTCAAATGAGCAACAGGATTAAACTGAGTACCAAAAGCTGGCAGAGCTTTTGCATATCTCTCCCTCTTGCACTATGACAACAGACTTTTTAAAGGAGTTTCAAGGAAGTCCATTCACATCTTATAGAATGCAAGAGGAATTCTCCCAAAAGGTTGTCTGTCTTGGTTGCAGACCTCCAGGCATGGCCTTCATACGCTTCATATTTGAATTGCAAATTTCAATTTCTTTTGCATTATCGCAGTAATGATGGATAATATGCTCTTCACAGCTTTTTCAACCTTCTGGTCCACTTGCAATTTAAACTAAAAGGATTTGTTTGAGGTATTAACCAGACCACTGTGCCTGTTTGACACTTGCTAATGAAAATCAAAGTTGTAGCCTTTTTGTCTATATAGGGATCCCTAAAATAATATAAAATTTGGTTAAAATGACAGGATATTGGACCTTACTTGTCCAAGCAGGACTATCTTCAGAGCTGGATCACCTTGCTCAAAGCCTTGCTCGTGGGAGATTTGATAAACTCCAAGGGATAAAATTACAGAAATCTTGGAGTACACTTTTCTAACTTCTAGGCTACCATCCTAGTGAAAAACTTGTTTTTCTGATACCCAAAATGAGCCTTCCAAGCAACAGTTTGTGCCCATCATCCCCTTTTAGCTCATCTGGAAAGACTTTTAGCTCATCAAGAAAGATATTGTCTCCGACATCTTTGCAAGTATCTCTAAAATAGTTTCAGAAACTTATATGATTTACAATAAGCCAAAATGCTAAGAGGTTATATATAATTTCACATCCAAAAAGAATTAAAGAAAGAAAAAAACAGAAATAATAAGTGTGGAAAGATGCACCATTACTTTTAAAGATAACTACATTGATTAAATTTTTGTTCAAAGGGATATCTGCAACACCATATAGAGATTCCTTTGTCTCATGGAATAAAACTAATTAGAGTTACATAACTACAGCTAAAAATAGATAAATGTTACTTCTTAAATGTTGGCTTTCATTACAGGATGGTATTGTATTTATTTTATTCATAGCAATCATGTACCACATAAACTAAACATATTATAAGGAATATTTTCAGAGTGTACTGTAGTTAATGGTAAGTTCCTGAGTAAAGGGGAATAAGGTGTAAAATTGAGGCCAAAGTTAAAAGAAAGTGACTGCTCTGAATGCTATTTAAAGGAATTTAGAGTAATGAAGGCAAGTCAACATTTCATATTGCTGAATGCCGAGGATGCTATTTTTAGTGTGCTCTAGTGAGTTGGTGTGAAACTCATGGCATCTGATACTAATTGTAATGAAAAGATAGTCGTGAAGTGGTAGGGGGTGCAGCTGTGTATGCAATTCATTGTTGGAATGCATGGAGAAGAGTCACCTCAGGGAAAGTATGGAGTAAATGCTGTTCATGAAAAATAAAAATACTCAGCCCTTGGAAGGCAGATGAATGACCTCAGCGAGTTAAATATATATAACAGCATGGAAATCAGTGCCTAAAAAAATGTTCGTTGGTATTTGCAGACTGCAAAACCACAAAGTATTATGGCATTAAGCCATTTGAGCATACATCCAGCTCTAAGATCTTGACTTTTCTTAAATAGATTCCTTTTATAGGTTTTGCTTGAATGGAGTGAATAGTTATAACTTAGACATCCTGAATTCTAAAATGACATTATTTTTTTAATCAAGTTTTGATTGGGATTTTTTTGTGTATTACCTTTGTCACGTATTTCAATAAAGTGCTACCAGAGCCAAACTTCCACGCATGTGAGGCCTCCAAATGGAATTATTTAAACTTTAGTTGGAATTTACATTTGTATTCTGCTGCAAATCTTAAAAGTGAAATATAAGATGCTACATTTTTCTAAAAGACCTACAGTCCTGTAACTTCTGCAGCTACAATAATGAAAGAAAAGATCAGCTATGATTACAGCTTCCTTTCATGACAATGATTTCTCTTAAAATCACAGTATGAAATCTGTGCATAATATAATTGGATCTCATAAGATCCAATAGCTCTCTCACTCAGACAAAGAGCACTTAAACAAGAGGAAAACTTGAAAAGGATGCATGTTCCCTAAAGCTTACATTTTCAGTTATAAGAAAGCACAGCTGAAAATCAGAGTGAAATTGCCCACTGAAAATGTTTATATTTTGATCGTTTTTGTGCTGATTTTTCAAGAGCCAAGTATCTTGAAGAATTAAATGTGTGTAAGTGCAGTATAGGATGAAAAAGCCTCCTCAAAGCAATGAGCAATCTGGCTGCACATGAGGCCACATCTTCAAGATCTTTCCAAATATGTAAAAACTACAATGAAGGCAATGCTACTGGCTTATTGCCTGCTCCAGCAACAAGCATTTAATTTCAAAATCCTGTCAGCTGCAGTCTCACAGAGGACCCTTATAGTCCACCAAGAAGGAATCTGATCCTTCTGGAAAGAACTGACACTTTTACTGTGTATACCACACATTGGATAAAAACAGATATAAAGTAAAACAGGACAGAATAGTAGTGGATTATCTTCTTGCACTCAGGATGAATAAATGCCTATGAGAGGATGAACTGTAATTTAGGACTGGAGAATAGTCTTTGTGGAGTAGGACCATCAGAGTCCATCAGGTTTGGTTTCTAATGAGGTAAAGACCTGTTTGGTTAGGTATGATAAGAAATGTTAACTTGGAGATTTGGGATAAGGCAGAGGGAATAAAGCTTGTCCTAACCTGTTGAGCTAATGTGTTGAAAATCTTGATGGTGTCTGTGAGAAAACACCTCACCTGTTCATTTTCTAGAACATATAATCATGGAAGGTCCTCTAGGCTCCTGCCCATGGCAGTATAGATACTGATAAAATAAAGCTGAAATACTGCTAGTGTACAAACTGAAGCAGTATGTTGTTATCTCACAACCCAGTTGCTGTTTTAGTGTGTCACTTTAGTGTGCAATTACTGTAGCGGATTTTGTGTGTTAGGAAAACATAGTTTGATGCAGAACAAGTCAAGAACTTTTAACCGTAGGTTTTGCTAATGAAAAAATTTTTCTGTCTAGGCAGCCAGTCTGACGTAAACCGAATGCACTGGGCTGGCTTGCATATATGTTCTTTCATGTTGTTTGGGGGTTTTTTGTTTGGTTCGTTGATTGGGATTTATGGGTAGTGGTTAGTGGTGATGTGATGTTTTTATTTACTTTAATGGTTTAATATCAAATTATCCTGAAGACAGTTTTCCAATGTAAATCAGTGGTGGTTAGTACCACACCTGCAATGTGAAAAAAGATGTATTGTGCAGGTTTTTTCCTGATAAAGTTCTAACAAAAAAGAAATTGTGAAAACAAATCAAATCATGCACTTCATGAATTATCTGAGAAGAGTAAAAGAGTCTGATTCCTGTGCAAATCCCAGAGTGGATGGAGTGGAAAGGTGAATCACAGCCAAACTTCTAGTCTGTGAGAAAGAACAATGAATTGTAAAAGAGGGATCAAAGGGTGAGCTTAAGAGTGCTACTGCTGTAGCAAAAATAAGCTTATTTTTATTTGTTAGATATTGTTTGGGGAGTTATTTTAATAAAAATAAGCAAATGCCATTACAAATTGTTATAACTCTATTCTATTATTTGAATTTTAATAGAAGTTCTCTATGTATTTGTAACTTGTGATCTAAAAGGACAAGGAGTTCTCAATAGCACTGTGACCCTCTTTTCTGGTACTGCTAACACAATTGGAGTCCTGTAGAGTAAAGATGGTAAAGACGAAGCAGTAACAAATGACTAGGCTTAAGGAACAGGAAGGTAAAAACATACAGCAAAATGGTAAAAGAACATCTGGCAATTTCCCTTTAGATTATTGCAAGTGTCTACTATAGTTGACTAGGAAAGGGAAAGGCATCTCACATCTGATCACTTTAAAAATATGGTGATTTTCAATGCCTGTTCAAACTTAGCACAGTAGGTATTTGGATGTATTCAACTTGCCTGGGCTTTGAAATCTCTTCTTCAAAAGCAGTGAATTGCAGACTTTTAAAATATTGCTGCAGATTACATAGATTAATAGCCCACTTCATATGGCTTTGACAGTGCTGAGAAATCCTGCTGGAAAACTTAACACTTCAGGATCTCTATTCTGTATAACAAGATGGGGTTTATTACTTGTCTGATACAGAACACAAAGATGGGGAGAAGGAAAGACAGTAAAAGCTGTGTTTCCTTCAGTAGCAGCTGTTTCTGGCTGCAATTCCTTTTCTGTGAAGGCTAGACATCCTCCTGTGTGTGACAACATCTCGAACTTGCTGGTGGGGGTCAGCTTCTGACACTTGCTGGCTCTGTAGGCAGCAGGTCTGTCTGGGCTATGACCTGGGACATGAGGTATGCTGGATGTGATCAGGATGCAGCAGTGGCTGAAACGTGAAGGAAAGATTCATTAGAGCTGCTGCAGAAACCATCAGTGAGTGTGCTCCAAAAGGTGGCAGTTACAAAAAGAAACGCATAAGCTTTGGAGAACCAAGTCAGTTTTCCGTTATTCACTGGAGCTGGCAGATGTCACTGTGGCTTGGGAATTTTGTTAGTTTTCTCTTAAAATTACAGAATAGTCTTAAAATATCATACCACTGCATTGAAGATTGGTGTTTTTAGAGCAAGGCTCAAGAGCACATAGTCTTTCCCTATTCCAGTTTTGTGAAAAATAACTATGGGTGTTTATATTGAGAGTTCAGTACAGCATGTTTCAGGAGGGATATATTCCCAGTTAACTCTAGTTAATCTCTGAGATTGGCTCAAACAGACAAAAAACAGTCAGCAGTCTGTATATAATCTATGTTAATTTCAGGTTGAGAGATTCTCAGAAGGGAATTACATGTTGGTTTCCACGGGCCTGTGGTCAACAAGTCTCCTGATTCTTGCACATATTTGCTCAGTAAAAAGCAGGCTTTCTGCCATGACATCCGCAAGAAAAAAAGTTGTGAGCTGGGGGAACTTCTTTTTTCTGAAAAAGGGAAGATTCTTAAGATTCTTAGAAGATTCTTAGAAGTCAAAGCATTTGCATCAGCTTCACAGGTTCAGCCTGACTCATGAGAAATATATGCCTGACAGGACAGAAGAGAGCTGTGAAGTCAATTTAATTTGGCACCTATGAAATTTTGTTCACAAATCTTGAACACAATAATTTGAAACAAACCCTGCAAAACAAAATTTATGCCATGCAGAATGAAGTGTGTAATTTTTATCCTTGGAAGAAACGCTTTAAAAACAAGTAATTTAAATTATGGCTGTCAGTAATTTATGAGATGAAAACATACCATTTAGTTAGCAGCATAGTAGCTTGGATATTCTTCTCGTAATAGAAAATTTAGTTGGTGTTTGAGGTCCTTCATGTCTTGTATGTCAGAGAGACTTCCTTTGTCATGATGCAGAATATTAATAGTTCCAGCTAGACCAAATTTTCTCCACAAATTTCATTAAGTATGTGATGTATTAAATGGAAACTTAACTACTAAAGCTATATAAATGAAATGTAGATTATGTAGTATGATTATGAAGCTCTTAGATGCATTATGATTCAATATTAGCTTACATCAGTAAAAATAGATTTTATCCCACAGTATTTTACTTAAGTAAATTTTAGAAGTTCTGACTTGTCTGCATTACTTGAGTACCAATGATTTTCAATGTGTGTTGGTTCTTAGTTATTTAAGTTATATACCATAACTGAGTAAGCACAGAAGATCCTAAGATACATGGGGCTTTGGATGTAAGCAGGTCTGGAATTAATCAGTCTCTGGTCATTTGGAGAATTTTGCTTATGACACAGTCTCTAGTTATGTGATTAAATATAGTCTAATGCTGAAAGCTAGATTATAAGAAGAGATAAATGATTTAACACTCCTGTAAAAATAATAGGCTCAGACTCACTGTAACCTGAAACTTACAAGTAATGATCGACCAATCAATAATATTATGATTCCTGAGGCCATAACAATGCACAACTGATACTTTACTCTTGACTAGAAGTATTGACCCTAGTTTTCTAGAGACTTGCTAGGCACAACTCCTGTAAAGCAGGAGTTTGAATTTTTGAATTCTTACCTCATCTTCAAACTAATGTTCACCTTTTGTTTTTCATAATTTTGATATTTTCTGCTTCATATACCTTCAAAAATGTTTCCTAAAGTTTCAGAGCAGCAAACTTTAAATCCTTGACTTGAAACACTTTCTAGCAGTTCTCAGTGAAATTATTCTCACTCAGGACAAGCAATTACTTTTTTCAAAACACCTTTTACAGACCTTTTCCCAATAAGTCTAACAAATCTCAGTGCACGCACAGACTTTATGGAAGAAATACTTTGAAATGCTGCTTCTATAATTTAATTATTATTTGCAACTAGAGACTGCATCAAAAATGAGGTCTGAATTTCACATTTGTCAGCATAGTAACATTAACTTACATGTGTTTTGATATATATGATATTGGCTAGAGACAGCAGCCAATGCTGCTGCACAGATGGACTGCACGGTCCATACAAATCACATTTTAAATTTGGAAAACCCAGATGTAGATGAGTAACTGTGTGAAACCATTTTTTCAACCTCATATTTTTTCCTAAGGTTCACCTTGTTGATTTTGCTCGCTCTTGTATTGATTGCTGTGGTAGCAGAAAATATTTGTAGACACAACAATAGCAGAATTATCTGAATTGACCTTCTCTGCATTTTTCAGAGTCAAATCAGATAATGTAATTGCTTTTTAAGCTTCCTTCTCAGTTGTTTCCTGTCACACTTGATTTTGCAGTGGATTCAGAGAAGACCACTGCAGTTTCCTGGAATTGTCCTATAAAGTTGATTTGAGACCATATTCTGTCGCTTGTCAGAATAAATCTTAGTAATGCTTGCTTCATGTTTGCATTTGCTGAATGTGGTGAAACTCCACTGAAGCTTTTTTGCCTTTATGAGTAGATGTTTGCAAATATGGTCTTGCATTTAAGATCTCTAAAAGGCAGGTTTTGTCTGTTAATTCCCTAAACAGTGTGCTCAGTCCTCTTTCAGCCTCTGTACTGCAAGAGGACACAGATAAAACCTGAGAAAAATACTTGATGAGAAAATCTCTTTAGAGTCTTTACACTGCCATCAGCATTTAATGTTTCTTAATACCTCCCACTTCTCATTTACTTCATATGCTCAATGAAAACATTTATCATAAAAGCTAATAACACTGCGAGGGTTTTGTATATATACAGAGAACAGTATTTTGCTGTAAAATAGTCAACCTAATTGTAATTTTGACAAAACTAAGTGGTAACCAAGAACTCAAGAAAAAAGTTCGTTGCATCCATGATACTTCTGTTTGCTCATGTATTATACTTTGAGGCTATTTAAAATAAATATTTTGGTCCCAAGGAACTACATGAAATTAATAATAGACTAAGGTAGTCTCCTCTAAGCCTATGAACACTAAATGTTAGGTTTCTCTCTATACTTTTATAATGCTCAGACTGCAAACATTCAAAATACTCTTGACATCCAGTCCATAATCAATTCAGACTATCTGTCATATAGTGCTCCAGTTACGAGAATCTTTACATGGTTAGAAGAATATCCATAATTGGATGTGTGGAGCATTTGCAGGCCAGCTGATCAGCTTTTAAGTTCTTGTTTTGAAGTAGGAGTTGCTCTATGTAGATGTTACAGAAGCATTATTCTCACCTTTTAAATGATTTGAGAAATATTGTAGTAATTTTTATTCTGAATTCTGGTAATCTCAATTTTTCGCTTGTCCTATCTCACCAAAAGATGCATTATATTGATCTAATGGTAATTTTTCATTTGTCAGTAGGATCAGAGAAAATGGTTCCTAGGAGTTATGTGGCTTGAGCAGTGATTTAATTTGATCTATTGTCTATGCTTTTGTTGTATTTGAGGGGTGTTGAGTGTGATAAAATGGAATAATGTTTTCCAGATGTATTTAAAAGACTATTCAAATATAAGAAAAAAATCAAGAAATTATCATCTCATTAATCCATAAATCTTCTGCCTCCTAATGTCAAATCGTTGTCTTAGAATGGTTGCAAACCCTCTCTTGTAAATTTAAAAATTTCACAGAGGAGAATTTCAAGATATTTAGATTCATAGAATTTTTCTTCTGCTGGCAAAAATTCTATTAAAAAATATTTCCAAAAACTGTTACACATATATCTCAATTCTGAGTAACAAGCCCCAAAGGATGAAATAGGGGTTTTGACATATTTTCCTACAATGCTGCTATTTGTGTTATTATCCGGTTCAACAATAAGTCAAGTTGTTGTCTTGAGTGAAATTGAAACAGCTGTGTAGATTATCCAGACACAGATTTGAACATTTTCAAGCAAATACAATGAACTAGGATTAGGTCTGTTGTACTATGACATAAAATCTATGTGAAAGGGAATTTCTCAGGGTGTCTTGATCTCCTATCTTGTGAGGTTATGACCTCTGGTGCTCTTGGCACCAACTTCGTCAGATTATCTTCTTAAATGAGCGAAGCAGCTAATAGTTGCTAAAGAGTTATTTATTGCAGAAGCACATCAGTCTCAAAAGGCACAGTCACAGACATCAAA
>JAODKT010001744.1:14539355-14552798 GCA_027576195.1 Cossypha heuglini
AAGGGCAATGGAGCTGGGGCAGGGTCTGGAGCACCAGTGCTGTGAGGAGCAGCTGTTTGTCCTGGAGAAGAGGAGGCTCAGGAGAGACCATACTGCTTTCTACAGATACCAGAAAGGAAATTGTGGTGAGGTTGGGGTCAGTCTCCTTCAAAAGCAAATGGCCACAAGTAATGCCTGGAGAGGTTTTTACTGGATATTCGGAACACTTTCTTCATACATAGGTGTGTCAGGCACTGAAACAGACTACCCAGGGAAGAAGTGGAGTCACCATCCCTGTGAGTATTTAAAACACTTGTAGACATGGTGCTTAAAGACATGGTTTAGTGGTAGACCTGGAAGTTTTAAGTTTATAGTTTGACTTGATGATCCCTGTCGTGGGGTGATGTAACAATGTTTTGTATCCCCAATCGTGTGTGCTGTTCATGCCTGGAATTATGTTTGATGCTTTCAGAATTGACTCTGGAAGTGAAGGTTTGTTTTGTCTAGTTAGCCGGCGCACCTCCCCCATCCTCTGGGCTTAGGAAGGCTGGGCGGCTGCTCTGCTGCTTAGCTGCTGCTCTGCTGCTTGGCTGCTGCTTTTTCTTATTAGTTAGTTTAGCTAGGAATACCATCCGAACCTGTTCCAGAGCGGGACCTGAGGAAACATCAAGGAGCCCCCCGGGGTCTGCATTTTCATGATAAGCATCAGCCCTCCCTGGCTCCGAAGACTTTCTGAGTTTGTTCGTCCTCTCAGACTGGTGAAAGAGTTTCTTTTGTCATCTGTGGCTGTTTTGTTTTTCTTGTGTTGGGGAGTGATTTTTTTTGTTTGTTAAATAAATAGGTTTTTTCCACTTTTCCTCTGTGGAAATTCTTCCCGATCCCGGTGGTGGGAGGAGAGCCATGGGGGTTTGTTTTTTGGGGGCCTCCTTCTGGAGGTTTTCCTCTAATTTGTCCTAAACCAGGACAATCCCAAAGGCATTTTTCAACATAAATAGTTCTATGATCCTGTCTCTTGATGGAAAATTCTGCAGCTTCTTGACTTTTGACTGGATGATGGAATCAACAGTGATTCTAGTTTTAAAACCTAGAATGGGATAACACAAATTCTCAAAGCACACAACTGTCCACATCTGCTTTGTATAGTCTCCTGGACTTTTTATTTGCAAAATACTTAATATGATAAATTAACGTTATAGTATCATATGATAAATTTAACTTTTTTAATTTAGTAACTAGATGCTTTCCTGTGTCAATTTGCTCTCTAAAATTTGAGCTACTTTGCAAGGTTCACTTGAAGATTACTCTAGATTTGATATCCTGCCATGAAAAACATTTGTGACTGCTTTACATTTTTGAGATTTTACTTTGTTCAAAACAAGTCTCAAAACAGGAAAATATTTAAGATAATGTTTGAATTCTAATGAGTATTCTGGGAGCCATAACTGTCAGTGAAATCCAACCTCTGAATATCAATTTCATTTTGATCCAGCATTACATCCTAAGACTGCAATTTATTCCATAACTCTGAAGCGGTTATGTCAGTGTGATCACCATCTGCACTAGGCACAATTCCAAATCAGTGCTATTCTTTTGTACTTTTTTTCTTGAATGGAAGAGTCCTTTGTTAATCTTACATCACATTGAAAAAATAATAATCTCCCTATGGAGCTCCATCTATCATAAAAGGAAAATTAAATATGAAGCTCTTGGGATATTGCCTCAATTCCTCTATTGGTGCATTCATAAAACAAATTGTTACAAGTAGGAGAGATAAAACTGCTGCGGTTCTATCCTACACTGAGCAAGTACCTAGATAGTTCATACAAATGCCTCATTTCAATTTAGACAGAAGAATTCATCTTGAAGGAGTTAACATAATCAGTTAACTGTCACCAATTTTGTAGGACCTAATTCTGAATTTAGCAATTTGCTGAAGACCTAGGGCTGTACGGTTCTGGCATTCTGTATAAATTGCAAGGTTTAGCGTATTAGACTGATATAGATGCTCTTAGTGGTAATAGCATTGACATTTTTTTACTCCAAGCCATTTCTGAAGTAAGTTGAACAAAAGTGCATGATATTAAAAGAACTAATTATGTTGTTTCCAAGTCCTAAACTACAAACCTGACAATCACATTTGAATTCAATCTGTATTTGAATGCTTTGTCAGACTTAGTGAACAAACAGAGAATTTGTGTAAATGTGGCCTCCATTTGTAGGGTTTGGATCCTAATTGACTACTGCAGGAAATCCCTAGCTGGCCTCAGCCTTTTGGATACAACTACAGGAAGTATGTATGTACACCTTTGTAAGCTTCAGCTAATCTGTTTCAATTTTGTGTCAGCAAAATGAAACTATAAAAGCATAGGGGAGGCAACCAATAAACCAGGACAAGCAATCATTCAGCTCAGAGCCTTATCTCTGAAAGTGGACAAATGAGAATTGCTAGAGCAGAACAAAAGAACAAGGACATTTTTTATTACTTTGTCTCCCAACACTGAAATAAAAATATTTCAAGAGTCTTAGTGTCTGTGTGTTTTATACACTTCTCTTCTGCAGTTTCAGCATCCATGATGTCCTGCCACAACTAATTCCTCCACTTACCTGCACTCTATGAAAACAACTTTCTTATGCCTTTCAAATGGAAAAACTGAAAATTGGTAAAAATACTTTTATGCTGTCAAGAACAGTAGCTTCCCTAATCGAGGGGATTAATCTCAAACTTGATTGGGAGGAGGAGGGGCATGAAGGAAATGGGCACAAAAGTGCAGCTGTTCCCTGCAGTGATGCTTTAGTTTTATTTCATCACTCATGTGGAAAGTTGATCTGCAAGGAAGCACTGAAAAAAGATTTAACTGTAGTTCTGGTTCATGTTTGGATTGTGTGGAGGGCAGATTTCCTGTTCTTTTCTTACAATATTAAAGGAGAAAAACATCAAAATAGTCTTGTTTTTGTTCATCTCCAGGCCCTTTGTTCTCAGGAGAAATCCTGTTTAGCTTCCCATTGTGGATGAAAGTTTGAGGTCTACCATACGTGTGTGCTGGATGCATTCAAAGGGCAATGGCTTCTGTTATCACATGCTATATTTCAATAAGCTGCACCTCAGAGGTGCTCAGCCTGAGGCATGAAAGTGTTGAACATAACCTGCTGTGACTTGGCTGACCTGCCATGAAGAGCAGGGAACAGACAGAATTCTGTGGTATTTGAGGAACAGGGGAGCCCTTTTCCCTTAATGTCAACCTTTATTTCTCTGAACCAGGTGACCTGGTGTCTTGGACATCTCTAGCATGAATTTATTTAGTCTTATATTAAGAAAAACAGCACAGAGTTTAAACTTGGGACTTGCATAAGGTTTGACAAAGATATATATTTACTGGGGATGGAATAATCTTCAGCAGCAATCTAGGTGGGCACTGACTGCCTCAGTGAGGGTTGTGCAGCCCTGGAGTCCTAGGGACAGTGAGATGCACAAGAGCCACCCCAGGCTGGAAGCAGCAAGGGCCATCCCCTCTAGTGCTTCAGTAGCAGGGGCACAGGCAGGACATCAAGGGATGTGATGGTCCCCCTCCACCTGGCACTTCCTGGAGCACCACAGAGAAAATTGTGTCCAGCTTTGGTCCCCCCCAGATGTAGGGATTCACCTGGAGAGAGTCGAGTGCTAGAACAGCTGCACTACAAGATAGTGACACAGAAGATAGAGATACTCTCTTCACAAGAGTACAGGATGACAAGACAAGAGGCAACAAGCATAGGTTACTTCAGGGATAATTCTGTCTCTATATAAGACTTTTTTTTCCCCTGTGAGAACAATTAAGCATCAAAACAGACCCCATTAAGTGGAATTGGTGGGTTCAGGCAATGTGAGAAGTAACCATGCAACAAAATGTTTAGGTTGGATTTGGTTCTTGGTTTTGTAGCATGCAAAGAGAGAAATTGAAATGAGGCATGAAAACTGAAGCCATCTAGGACTTGCTTAAGCAAATCTGTGTTTTGTTCTTTAAAGTGGTCTCCTGAGATTTTCTTTGTGAAGGAAAGCTCTCAGACTTAGGGCTTCTTATACCAGTTCATATAAAGTGACAGTACAAACAGCTATGCACAATGTTAAGCATTCACTACTACAGATTTATTTTATGTTTCTGGCTAAGTTGCTCAATGTACAGTTAAAAATACAGGGGTTTGTTTGTTTGTTTGTTTGTTTGTTTGTTTGTTTTGGGGGATTGGTTGTTTTTTTGGAAGGATTTGTTGTTTTTTGGTGTTTTTTATTGTTTTTGGTGTGGGTTGTTTTGTTTTGTTTTGTTTCTTGGTGGTGGTAGTTTTTGTTTTATTTTTGGATTTTGTTTGTTTAATTTGGTTTTATTTCTGTCTTTTAAAACTCCACTTTTTGTAGCTTCTGCTCCTTGACTTAATTCTCTTTATCAGCACATCCTCAGGTGGACTCTAAATGGCTATATTAGTGCTTGCCTTGATTATTTATCTGGTTTTTCAATTGTCTGAGCTATATACTTGTTTGGATAGAGTATGTATGAGCTTTGCATTTATGTAATTTTAGTGCATTTATGTACTTTTTCCCATACCTAAAGACGAGTTCAGATTTGATTATAGCAATTCAAGTTTTAAAAAAGGCGATATAGTTCCCCTTCCCTGTGTGACATTGACTCACATTCCATTCACGTGAATAGTGATAAATTGCCAACTGGGAAATAAGCAGACACTTCCAATCAGAACATTTTTAATGTAAAATTTAGCACCACTACTTGACTCAGAAGACTGAGGCTTGAATGTGAGTTACAGTGAATTTATATTTCCATCACTGAATTTGTCCCCTGGTACCAAGGTTGCATTACTATTTTATTGGCAACACAATTTCAGACTCTTGGAGTATTAGTAACACTGGAACTCACTTCAATGTATTTTCAGACAAAAATTCACTGCTAAAAGGCCTCATGACTTTGGGCCTGTCACCTGTAAAATGTTTGCTGGATTATTGCTGTGGTAGAGTGAATTGTTACAGTTGAACAAGTAAAAAAAATGTCATAATCAAGAAATCAGACACTGTTAAGAGGCCTTCTCCACACTGCAGATTACCTGAAGAGCCTTTTAGTTACACCACCTGAAAAATGCTGAAAATGGTCTGGCTGGCAGCATGAGATGCCTTAATAGTGAAGTGGTGTACCCACATGTCAGCCATGTATTCCTCAATTTAGTAAATTCATCACCACATTTGTTGTTTCCAAACTTATTCTCCTTTCACTATTGTTATCCTCACCTTGAGTTGTTGAAAAATTTAGCCTGCTAATTTTGGTTTTTCCTTTTTCCATGCAAATTGTTACCAGTTTGATGTTTGGGGAGAGGGTGTGTGTCTAACCATGAGGGCAAACACACCTACCACACTCTGATGTGTAAGGAGTAGGAATTGAGTCTAAATCTGTGCTCTCTCAAGGGTACATGGCTTTTGTGTTTGAAAGCATGAGTCAACAGGGTAGATATAACCTGTTCTATCCAGGAGGAACTGGGTACTGCTAGAAAAGACAAAAAAGTGTAGCCATCATCATGGCAGGGTACATTAATCTACCCCTGGTTCTTTCTCTAGATGCAATTTTACACCTGGAGAAATAATTCCTTTTCATCAAGGTGCATGACAAATCTTATTTTCCCAGGTAGAACTCTACCTGTTTTTCTCGAAGATTAGGATGAATTCTCCTGGCATCCCAACAGGATACTCTTTTCTCCCTGGTTCTGGTTAATCTCTCTTTCCAATATCAAATCCTTATACCTCTTCTCAGGCTGCCTCCACCGGTTACATTTAACCTGCTCTGACATGCAGCCTTGTCAAGTAGCCAGAGTGCTGTTTCCAAGAGTGTTCTATGTATTAAATGTTTTCTGAACATTTTCTTGAGCTGTTCCCTTTCTGGGCCTAATGGCATTTCAAACTGCATATGTTTTTACTCATTTCCCTTGCCTCATCTGCTCAGATGCGACTGATCCTTCTGCTTTAGTTTGTTGACAAATGTAAAAATTCATTACACTGGTTCCTGATTATGATTTTTTTTCTCCTAATGCCCAAATTACTTGTCCTGTTCTGTAATGAATTATCTTAAAGCTTTTTAATATCTACTATGACTGTGACTATTAATTTATATGCTCTACAGAGTGATGATAGCATTATTAGGTACTCCTAATAAACACTCCATTAGCTGTATCTGGGGCAAGACCAAAAAGCTGAAATCTTTTCAAGTTGGGTTGCAAGTCTCTCTAAGAAAAGCAAACTGGAATATTCTTCTTCTTTGCCCTATGGCTATCATCCCAAAGGTTTTAAATCACGTTATCTTCTATTTTTAGGTATTGTCTCTTGATTCATAAAGAGAAGAATTGTGGATTACTGCCACTTTGGATTACATGCTTTAGAAAATGCTGTGATGTATTAAAGCTTGTTGGCCTTCTTTAGGGCTGATTTTTCTAAATACCCAGTTGCAAATGTCACATTAGTTTGTGGAACAATTCAGGGCTTCAAAATAAATCTTTCACTTTTTCAGTTCTTTGGCTTTCATAAAATAAGGTGTGAAAATATAAAACGTGGATCAAATATCACTCCCATATTAAGTGAAAACTCAAGTTTCTTTTTTTTAATTTCTCCTCTCTCTCTTTACTATGCTTAGAGAGTTCTACCAAACAGATGGATATATATTGAGAGAAGAAATATAAAGGAGATCAACTTAGTTCTGAATCAAGTCATTCTGACCATTAGAATTAACTAGATTTCCTGCTGTGTTAGAATGAGTTTAATGCCAAATGCTATCTCAACAGATTAGATTGTGATGAACTGAATCTATGACTTTACTAAAAGAAGAGCCCTAATTCTACTGCTGGAAATCTTGACAGTACCCATGGGAATTGTTTCAAGAAGCAAACTTCAGGAGTTTCTGGTTCTATTGATGCTCCTTGCCTTTTGTGTAAAACCTCTTGGACAATCTCTGTGACTTGCTGACAAACCTTTCCTAATTCTGCCATGTAACTCCTAACTGGAGTTGGGCAGGAATCATTCTCCTCCACCTCTCTGACTGCGAATACTGAACACTAGATATGCAAATTGTTTCTAGGCATCTTAGCAGCAGAGATAAGAACAAACTCTCTCCCCTGCTCTTACCATCCCTAAGGAACCGGGGTGGAATATGGAGGGGACGAGAGGATGGGAGCCTTGGCTTGCAGTTTGTTGCTCTACTCACTGTTTTCCTGCAGGTAGTGACTGTCAAGAGGAAAAGTTGCTTGTCTCATTAGTACAGTGGGAGCAGTTTGCAGCAAGTCTGCTTGCCAGTTTTCTCACGTAGTTGCTGGAGCTGTTGCTGCTGATTGTGACACAGACAGTCACCTTGCTTATGCTCCAGGCTGGCTTAGAGAGAAGCAGACACTTGATTTTTTTATAGTCACTTTGTTAGGACATCTCATGAGTTGGTTGTGTCAACAGCAGCCCCAATTAACCATGTTTTCTACGGCTGCTGCCCTGAAGGCTGGAGTAGCAGGTGACTTCCCTGCCAGCCCCAGGCTAAGATCATAGCTCTGATACAGCTGCATCCCTGGACTAACCCCAGCTTTCTTCCACAGAATTGAACTTATTCCCATATGGTTTGGTTTTTCAGTTTTTAAAACAGTAGTGTGTATATGAGCTCAATAAAACTTGCCTTCTGTATCTAAATAATACTTTATCTTCTTTCCTGAAGACAGTCTACAACTAAAATATTAACTTTTACATGGAATGTATTTTGGGCAGTATCACTCTGTGCCTGTCCTCCTTCTTATTTTTTTATAAATGTTTCTTGCTGTCAGACATGAAATATTGAGCTGGATGGACCTTCAGTATGACCTTGCATTACTGTACAAAATGTTAGTGAATGGAGAAAGGAACATGAGGTTTGATAATCAGCCATAAAACATTGAACTCATTCGAAAATTGATGGAATATAATTGATATTCTAAATAATTTTATGGGTATGCAGTCAGATTGAATATTCTAGTTAAATCTCAGTTTCCACACATGGAAAATTATGGTAGAAAGTAATAGTTATGGAAGCTGTACTTTTTCTTGATTAAACTAAAGGCAGCTGTAATGTTGACCTTGATTTCAACATCCTATTAAAGGCACCATATAAATTATAGTCTGTTTAGAAAGTTCATTCCTCTCAAAGAATAGAAATCTTTAAAAATATATTAAAACTAGGTTCTTGAACATTCATTTCTTGTTTTGTAGATTTTTATGAAACTGTAGTAAGTAACCTGAAAAGAAAGGACAGATTCAGGCAAAATAAACATAGGGAAAAATTGAGTTGTAAAATATTTAATTCCTAACAGTGTAGAAACATTTCACGTCTGAATTCCAGATATTACACATTTGGCTGCCATTTACAGTTGCATCTATATTACACCATATAAATTATATGGTCTATTAACCTGCCTGAACTCTAAGAAAAAGTAATTTTTTTAAAAAATATATCATTCTTTAAGTATAGCTCATAAAGGGTATAGTCCATATGATAGTTAATAAATGCAAGGTTTAACTAGTCAGTACTTATTTATGTACATTTTAAATTGCTCATAAATGCAATGCTGGCTCTGGTAGATAGACTTTAAATTATTGAACCTAACAGAGGCAGGTTCAAGAAGTATTTTCAAGTTCTTGACTTTCTTGCAGGACCTGTCATGTTTTAAATAATATCAGTTTTCTGATACTTACTTGGTGTCTCCATTAAAAGATAGAAATGGCAAAAAATGTTTAATTCCACTATGAAATATAATAATCTGGACTTGTCTGATGTTCACACCACCGCAACAGCCAGATCCACGGTCACTGCTGTTAGGAAACAGATAAAGTGTTAATATCTCTAGGTAGAGCCACAGCTCACTAAGTGAGTAGAAGTAGTTAAAAACCATCAACATTTAACTATGTAATTTTCCTGCTTTAGTAAATAATGTTTTTAAATCATTTAAATCATGTTTTTAAATCAACTTTATGGATGCCAATATCAAAGCAACCATAGCCATTGTTTGAACTGCAGAATTAAAAGTTTTTGAACACAAAACTGTGATTCACATATCTCCCTCCCTTTTTCTCCATGTAGTTTAACAAGTCTATGAGGTTTTGGAATGCTTTCCATACTTTTGCTTGGCTAGTATATATAGTTTTACTATGCCCCTCAAAGGATGAGTGAAGTTGTATGAAACTGACAAGGAACCCTAACTCTCTTTTTAAGTCCAGCACTAAGCATCCTGCTGTCTATTGCCATAATCAAGACCTCTTCTCTACATGTATCCGAATGGAATTATGTGAGAGTACAGTCTCATTTAACGTGCTGGAGGTACTTAAAGAGAAGGATGCTAGCTACTGAAAAAGCAACACCATTTTTTTAATCTAAGTATTGTTCCAATTTGATTTTTACTGCATGGAAATAAACCTGATTTCAACTAGAAGGTGTAGATGGTCTACACAACAAATGGAAAATACTTGGTCATGTAGCACAACCTACTCTCTGCAATGAAAGGGCATTTCCTGCCAAAAAAATGCAACTTTTCCTATTTTGAATTTTTTTTTCAAGATACTAATATCTCATTCCCCTGTTTCTTATAAACGTTAAGTTCTGCTTGCCTTTGAAGAGCAAATACACATGTTTCCGTGAAAAAGACAGCCATACCTCTTCCTTGCAGCATTCAGAACATTCACTTTTGTCCCTTAATTTGGTGCTCATGTGCTTCCTCTAGCTTTGTAGCTGGGAACAAAGTATCTTGCCAATAACAGATGGTGGTGAATGGAAATACAGAATGTATTTCACTGAATCATTTGTTCATTAGTTGCAGTTTGGATACAATTATTCTTGACTCCAGCATATCTCTTGGGAATACAGTTTTTCATTTGCATATTTTTCACAAAATTCTCCTGGGTCCCTGTTAAAAACAAGATAAAGTACTCTGTGAAAGACATCTATATTCAAGCTTATGTGACAGGTTTTTTTAGATGGTTGTTGGGAATGCTTACCTTCTCTTTCTCCACAGCATACATAGGCTGAATTAATTTTCCCATATCAAAAGAAAGATGAGAGTCATTGATCACGCTTGATGATGCTGGGGAAATCCCCAGGAGACAAGTTGCTTCACAGTCAGAATACAGGACTATCCTACAGACATTTTGCACAAACAGTAAGTATTTCAACTTCTGAAGTTAAGCTTTATTCACATCTTCAATGTATCATGAATAAAACATTCTGAATCACTGCTTAGAAACTTTAAGAAATAAAAAAGGAAATGAAAAAACATCAATACTTTATGGTTGCCCAAAACAGCTGATTCCCCCATCTGCTGCAGATAGGCTGGAGTAGAAATGTATGAATCCTGCCAGCTCAGTTTTGATTAGTGCTGCAGTTCCTGTAGTAGCTAAATGGCTCTCAAATTGGGAAACCAGTAAGCACATGGAAAAATGTAATGGTGGTAATTTCTCCAACTACAGCCAAATGATATCAATACCTTAGTTTTTCCTCCCATGTTTTGGGCTGAATCAAAATATTTTTGAGGACTGTCATTTTAACCTCTTTTTTTTTCTTTTTTTTTTTGCTCATTGTATCCATCAATTCTGTATCCTATTGTTGTAAAATAGCAAATTCAGAAAGAAGAGATTCATCTTGCAAATGTCTCTGAGATTAGTGATTTTTTTTCATTTTTTTCAATGATATGTTATAATGTTTTGATTTGATTTTTGGTTTTGATTTGATTTTTGATATAAAGTGTCTCTTGTTATATCACAAACAGTTTTTTAGGCTGAAAAATTACTGCAGCAACTAATGTTGCTGATGGACATCATCGCCATGGCAATGGTTTTCTATGGTTTCGGACCATCTTCATGAAGAACTTTGAAAATTTCAAAGGAACTTGTAAGAAATATTTTATATCTTCTTATATGAGGAAATAGCATTATGAGTCACTCAAGTGCTATCACAAGTGATGAGAATATACATTACTATGTTTGGTAGTACATATTAGTGCACAAAACAAACAAAGGGATAATTATCACATCTGTGGTTCCATGAAGACTCTGTGGGATGTGAACAGCTGGGGTTACCAGCTGGGGTTATCCAGCTCCACATTTTGGCTAATGTTTGCTTTCCTGTTACTTGCCTTTCTGTGCTCTTGCATGGTGCATAATAAATCAGATTTCTGGGATGAATGTGTGCAGTACCTTTAAATTCTCAGTGCCTCTTTAGGCACACAACTGCAAATTGTTTATGAAGGAACAAAATGTACTGGAAAGCAAGCTTTGATCCTGACAACTCTCAGGACTTTCTGTAATGCATTAAATTAGTCAACTGTTCCTTCAAGTTGTTTATCATAGATTCACCAAATCATTTAGGTTGGAAAAGACCTTTAAGATCATCAACTCCATTTCTTAATTTAGGACTATCAAGCCCAGTATTAAACCACATCCCTAATGCCATATTTCCTTTCCATATTTACATTTAAATACCACCAAGAGTGGTGACTCAATCATTTCCCTACAAAATTTTGGAGTATGTGATTCAGCATGAAAGAGCAAATGAAGATGAGTTTTTTAAGGGGGATGCACATGTTAATGTTCTGGAATTAATCTTTTTCAACAAAGCTTCCAACCACCAACAATTTTGCTTCAGAATTTCCATGAGATCCTTGCTTCTCCTCCATATAAATGAACAGCAGGAGAAGACTATATTGTTTTAGAAAAGGATCTAATAAATATAGAATGCCTTAATTAAATCACAGCTTGTAAAACACACTTTATGAGGACAATAATTTAAATCTTGAACAATTTTTATGTGCATCTGCAAATAAAGTGGTTGCTAATGGATAACTACATACTTGGCATATTTAAGTGATTGCTTCTTAGTCTGTGACTTTAAATAGTACACATTTGTCAGAACTGCTTCAGGTTTCAGTAGCTCCTTGGCAAAAACGGCTAAGAGATCATAGCACCTCATATCTTTATTTGTAATATATTATCCTTATGTATTAGACTGACTCAAGGGTTCCATTTATTTGCAATTCCATTCTATTATTATAAAAGAGCTCCAGCTCATCAGAGCATACTAAACTCGTGGTAGGCTTGCAGTTACAGCCTTCCATGAGAAAAAATGTATAGATACATAAACTGCTTGAATCTTCATGCCAGAAATTTCACATAGCACTAAGTTATGGTTTCTCAAAGAAACAAAAATTATGGGATACGAAGCATATTCAGGTAAATCAATGCCATTCAGGTATTCTTTTATCATACTTTTATTATATCATACCTACATCACACATCCATCATAATGAAATTGATGTAAAAGCTCAAGTTCTCTTCAATACTGTCTGAATGTTCCAATTGCTGTTACTGCAAGTGCCCTGTTGCCAAGCACTTCACCTGGGCAGTGGTCCAGAACAACCTAGAGTGTGTCCTGCACTACACAGTGCCTGTTCTGTATGTATTTTGCTGAACTTGCTAGTTAGAAGAGCATAAGGGTTTATGGTGGTTGTCACCAAATGAAAACAGCTAGAAAACTAATAGGCAGTATCTGTGTGCCTCATTCAAATTGTTGTACAAAAGTCATATCTAAAAATAAAATATTGTTTAAATTATGTGAAAATTCCCTTTTTAATACAGGTAGAAATGCAATAAGACTTTGAACTCCATCTTATCTCATGCAGTCTGGCTTTTGGGCATCATTTTTTTGGGGGGTAGGAGGAAGATATCCATGTGTAATTGGGGTTGTATTGAAGTTCAAAAGACAGACTATAACTCCACACTAAAAGTCACATTATGACAAAAGGCCAGCCTGTGGGGTATCTTCTGAATGACAAACTCAGTCTTATTACTCATTAATAGGTAAAAATTGTCAGATGACAGTTACAACCAAATGGTAGTTTGACCCCCTCACTAATGACAGACTGACTTATGCTAACTAATGGTGAGTTCTCACTGATCTTTATCTGAATGACTAAGAGGAAATTTTGCTCAAAGTTACCTTATCAACTGCGGTATCATGCCTCATGTCTAAAGTAGTATTTAACATCTCCATTGCCACACTAGGCTTCAGAAGGTGTGCTGATTGATCTTAATTACCATGTGTCCTTTCCCTATGATGTGCTGAAATGCATAATAATACACTGTTTAAGTACACTGCCTGATCTGGTAACACACAATCATCTTATCTGAAGTGTCTATTCCCCTGGAAGTCTTCAGCTGGGACAAAGAGCTGCCCTTCATCTGAACAGTGAGGCTCAGATTGCACAGGAAAAAGATCCTGGCTCATTAAAATATCTTTTTCATCTGTGTGTAAATACTGTATTTTCAGAACTTGAAAATATATGGAATTATTCAAAGCTATTGGTAGGGGGAATGGCTGGATGATTTAATTGGTCTCTTCTTCTTCTTCTTCTTCTTCTTCTTCTTCTTCTTCTTCTTCTTCTTCTTCT
>JAODKT010001744.1:14565647-14589450 GCA_027576195.1 Cossypha heuglini
AACAAAACAAAACAAAAAAACAAAAAAAAAACCACCAAAAAAAGCCCAACCCAAATATAACTTTTAAAGTTGTTGCTTTAAGAGTAGAGAAATTTGGCAGAAAATAAACCCCCTTGTAGGTTGCTTGACCTAATTCTGTTAGAAGGTATTTTTTCTAGAGATTCTTAAGCAATGAAATAACAAGCATTCCAAATTAAGATAACTTATTCATTATAAGGGGGTAACATGCTTGCTGGAAAACTGAAGGCTAAGAAAACCAAACATTTTTTGAAGGGATGTGGAAATAAAAATCACCTCTAACTGAAAGTACTAAATATTCAGATACTGAATACTTTGTTAATAAGACATCATACTGGGTTCTAATTTTACAGAAAATCTGTTATTTCTTAAAATTTCTCATAAAATTGAAATTAAAATTGAAAATTTTTAAAAAATCATCTTGAAACATCTGAGATATTTAAATGTAATCTTTTTACATGATCACTTTTGATATTACATAGAAGAATCCCTTTTCTTAAAGGAGGCCTAAAATTCAAATTGAGACAGGAATTTTCATATCAAACGAAGAAACTTCAGCTTCATTGAAGGGATGTTGACTTACTTTACCATTTAATGTGTTTGCAAATAAAGTATTACAGCCTGAAAACTTTAATCCAGTCCTTCTGCAGTTTTTGTTTATATTTCCCCTTCTACCTGCTCTTAATAATGTTTCACTGGCTGATAACAGATTTTATTTTTCTTCCCCTTGATAAGAAATGGATTGGCAAAAATTCTGTCCTGCTTTGAAATAGTATTCTATTATATTTTGCTTTCCTGCTATCGTATCTTATTGTATTGAAAAACAGAATAAACCACTTCTTTTTCAATTCTCAGTTTTATGTAATTACTCTTATTTGAAGCAAAGAAATGTAAATTAATTAGTCTAAATTTTGCTCTTCACAGGCCACAAACAGCAGATAATACACACTTTGTGTGTATATATGTGTGCAAATGAGAAAAAGTCTGTAGACATGGGGAAAGATTACCTGTCCTTCCAATGAAGTTTGCATTTGCTCAGAAGTCTTGCCTGTGTGGTATGCAGCTTTGCCTTTCTGATGGCTTTATTCAAGCTATCAAGCAATAGTAATGAACCTTTACACAAATAGGCATATACAATCTTTTATTCTGCTTTTTTTTTTAACAAAAACCAAAAATCCTGCAGCTCTAAGAGATTAATTTCTGAGTCTATAATCATAATCATGTTTGAGTAGAAATAGTCTCACAAAGGACATGTGAAGAGCTGAGGTTTCTCCAAGTGAAATCATAGAATCACTCAGGTTGGAAAAGACCTTTAAGACAATTCAAGTCCATAACTAATACTCTGAACTTGGAGAGCAACAGATTTCTTTATGAAAAGCTTTTTAATAATTCCTTAGATTTGCGTTTGAATCTTATTTTCTTCACTAGAAGACTGCATTGGTATCTAAAATATTTCTAATGTATATCTGAGTGGAAACTGCATCAGGAAACCATGGATCTGAAAAAAATTTAATTCCTGATTTTAATTTGTTATATTCTGACACTCTACTTATCTATTCCTTTTCAGGTTAACACCTATCTTGTTCATCTTGGGAGGAACAGAAGCCTTGACAAGATACTGCAGAAAGCGATAATAGCACTTACTTCATGTGCACTTCATGTGCAGAAAATCTGTTTCTAAGCTTTTCCATGTTAGACCTGACATTTATGGGTGGATCTCCTTTATTATTTCCAGCTTTCTCCAGAGCTGTTTTTCCTCTTAGGAATGCTTATCTTCTGGTGACATCACTTCTGCTAGCTGCCATGTATTCTTTTACAGACATTTTTTAAATGCAGAAAACGTGGAAGGACTTTTTTTTTTTTTCTAACTTGGGTGAGCAGATTATGCAAATAATCCTACTGTGAATTTCAACAGTGCTTTAAATTATTTCATTATTTCAGCAGATATAATGTGGATCTTGCTAAATTGTCTGTCACTACAAAAAGAAAGGTTTCAATGTCTATTTACGCAGTTGTGGATTAATGTTGACAAAAGTGAAGCTCATTAATGTACACCAATATTATGTCTCTGGTGATGTGGACAGACAGCCACCTTCTTTTTGTTCTACATTGCAAGGTAATGGTTTATTATTCACAGGGAAATGCTGTTTCCCAACAGTCTGATGGAAATTGAAGTTCTGAAGATGGTGGATTAGACTGGACAGATGCTGCAACATTTGACACCTTCTAAGAGGACACAGCACAAAATCCGTGATACTTCTTTAATGTTGAGTTCAAAATATTGCAGCTCTTTCTGTTCTGGGACAGTAACATTTGGTTAGTCTATCAGCCAGGCCAACCAATTTTCTTTATATATCTCTCTGAAAATAGTTCCACATTATTCCAGAAGATGCTAGAGGACCTGTGCCTGTAAGCACTGGGTAAAAATACATGTACAGATTGCTAAGACTGTTTTTCAGGCACTTAGGGAAATGTCTGACATGGGTTATTAAAAGTAGTATGTGAAAAAATGCCTTGGTGTATGTGTGAGCTTGTTAAATACAGCATGGTTCTGAAAATTGAGGGATTCTGTACATTAATGGAGCTAGTAGTTGAAATTATCCTATAGAAGTGTAGTAATAAAGGAAGACCAACTACAGTGACTAGACAATGAGATAAGATTTTGTTTTAAAAGTTATGTGAAATGGCCTTCAAAAAGTATGAAATTAGACAAAAAGGGTCAAATCTCTCCCGGCAAAAAAGTGGTGTTATATAGAGTTGGTGCATAGTGTCTTCTATCCCCCCAAAATATAATTTAGGTGAGAAAAAGACTGAAGGAAACAACCCATCCTACAAATCTGCAGTGCATTCAAGGGAGAAAATTCTTTTTTACATCATTTGGAATATTCTATTTGTAACATCTGCTTGGATAAAATCTGGGTTTGAGTATAAAACCTTTTTTTTAAGGTTTAAATCATCTTCAGTACTCTCAAGATGCTTTAAAAAAGGATGGAGGCACATCTGTCTCTAAGTTCCAGCTTGGACTTCTGACACTACTGTCACGCCAAAGAAATATAGTGAACAATAAATGACCCTCTAAGACAAGAGCAGGGGAGAAAATATTCTGTTCTTGCTTTTCTGGTATCTCCGTGTATTTTCTGTCACTATGAGAAATAGTATAAGAATCACCTCAGACTTTCTAATCCCACTTCCTGGGACAACTTATTGTCTGTTTTACAATAAACTGGTTCTGACATGAGAGGTGGCCTTACATTTATACTAAATGTGTTTTTTCCTTTAAGCTTGACAAGATTTCAGGACGACAGTACAGAATCTGTTTTCAATATGCCACCTTGTTTGAGAAAATTTATTATCTCTGCGCCCACAGTTCGAAAGACAATAGGTAGAGGTAGAGGTACTTTCATTCCTAAAAATGAAAATACCTGCAGAGAGCACAGATGAAATAATGAAGCTCTCATTCCCCCCAGAAAAAAAAAAAAAAAGAAATAAAAACAAATCAAAAAAACACCAAACATCTTTAGTATGTGGTGATGACTTGCATACATTTGAAACTGGCTTTATAGTTGGCAGAGGAAGATGCAATGCACCGAGGTTCACATTCCACTTTGTCAAAATATGCAGTTACTCCAAAGGTGATCCTTCAGAAGAGACTGCTCCCAGACTGCTGGGCTGCCAAATTAGAAACAGGGCTTGTTTAATAGTATGCAATTATTAAACAGTATGGGATTTTATATGAATATAACTGATTTGAAGGTGACATAAATAACAACAATGGCAACACCCATGTGCAAGGACAGCAAAAAGTAAACCATGTCCTAACAGAAGACTCATGCTCAGCACATAAAGCTATAGATTAACTATCACATGGAAGCAATAGATAAAAGCTTCAGGTTTGTTATTAGAAGCATTGTTATTAGATGACAACAGGGAGATAATGCAAAGAAATCCAGGATTCGGTCTGAAAGGAAAAAAAAAAAAGGCTTCTACATGGAAACACGGTGCTGATGTCAGTTTGAAGCCCTTGGTGGTTGCAAGCAAGAATGACCCAGGACAGAGGGCACTGAGGAAGGAATTAAAATTTCCTGGAAACATGAGAGACATACAAGTAGATCTATATGCTGCGGCTATGTATCAAATTGGAAGATTTTTAGATATGCTTTCTCTCTCAAAACCCTCCTGAGGTTGACTTCATGAAAATTTAACAGTATAAGAGGAAATAGATCAGCTCCTTGGTCTTTGTGTGTATATATAATGTGAGATATTATATTTCTGGCAGTTCTTATTCATGAAGCAACACTATGTTATAGCGTCACAAAGAACAGTCCTGCTCACTGAAGGAGGCAACTGGTCTATACTCTTGTCTGACATAATAATTTTGCACCTTCCAAATTTCATTGTAGAGGCAACATTTTTTCCTTGAGTGCTTTCTAAAGTGTTATTAAATATTATCTGATTGCCTTACAATAAATAGATTTTTCTTTCTAATCTGTCGAAACAATTGGGAAGTGTCATTAATTTCCAAACCAAACCAAAGGTTAAAGTAAGTTAATTGCCTGGGACAATGTCTCAAGGTATTTCTGGAAATCAGCAGACAATTCTCTGAACTGCTGAATATCAGTCCAGAGTCTTACTCATTTTCTTTTCCAGGAGAAATTTAAATATCAGAAAATCTGAGAAATTCTTGTAGATTCTGCAGTCAAGGGAGTCTTCAATGTTATGGAAAAGTCACTTTCCTTTTTCGTGGAAAATAAAAAAAAAGAGAACAGAGTTGTACTTTTTAAAAATATTCAGAAAATTCTCACAAAAGCAACTTTAAATCCTAATGTGACTGGATTTGGAGATGCCAGAAAAATCCATAGTTTATCTACAAATTACCAGGTGCTTGAGCTGAGATAGCAACATCTGAGAAAACTGGCCTAAATATATTTGCACATTGTGTCCAATCTCCCACAGTCAACAGTGCTATGAGCTAGATCTGCCTCTGTGTTCTTCTTATGACCTCTCAAAAGAAAATGAACAGGCATAGAAAAGCAGACAGTCTTTATTAGATCATAAATTAAATTCATTAGCTTTTGTTATAGAGATGGCATGAAGAAAATTCAAAGGGAGTAAATGAGAAGAGAAATCAAAAGAGGTTATAAATAACTTCCCCACTGCCCATTCTGTCCTTGCAGGGCAAATACTTGATTTCTGTCAAGGTTTTAAACAACCCAGTGGCTTTCTTTTTTTCCAAGTTCTGCTCTTTTCTCCACCCTGCCATGAGGTCTGGCTATTTGCAGTCTACCCCATAGTCCATGGGCTCTGCACCAGCTGCAGACTCACAGGACTTTAAAAATGTTCTTTTTTTACTTCTTCTGTTCTATTACCATCTGAAAAAGACCCATTTTCCTCCATCCTTTATGAGGCTCCTAAACTGGCCAGCTCTGTGACAAATGGCCATCATTAGCTCTGTGTAAGAGGAATGAGAACCATTTCTACCACTCTCTTCTTCAGAGTGGTAGCAATGCTGGACAGACATTTGAATGAACCTTTTCAGAGTAATTACTTACAGTGATCGTAACACCCTGATGCAAAACACAGACTCATGAGGGCTGCTAATCAAACCTAGCTATTAGGCCTGTGAAAAAAAATGTGCTTTGTTTGAATGACATCCAGGACAATTGTGGGTCTGAAGCTGTCTTTCTTTGATGGGGATCAAACCAAGGCAAAGGTTCAAACAAATGGGATCCAATCCCCCAAATGGATTTTAGGAGCCAGTGGTAAGACCAGGGGTTTGAGGAATTGGGCCTGCTGTTGTAGAGAAGTGTCACAGAAAGGCTGAGTGGTGTGTGTGGAGGATGGCAGGGGCTGTTTGAGTGCAAAGGAACCAGCAGGATGACCCAGCAGGGTGAGGGCTATCAGCTGCAGAGTGTTGTGGCCTCTGGATAAGCAGGATTTCAACACTATCAGCCCAGCTGCTGTCCAAAGGGCTTGGATTATGTGGTCCTGGTACATAGAAAGGGGAGGATGAAATAAGAAATGCCTGCTCTCCATGACTGCTTATTTTGAGGAATATGACAAAACACTCTGTGAAGAACTGCAGTGTATTTATTAGGCTCTCTGAAAGGAGGCCTGGATGTGCAGCAGAGGCAGTGCCAACATACCAATGTGGACATGAGCTCTGCCCCCAGGGCTGACCACAGGTTCCCCTGTGCCTGGGGGGTTTGTGCCGAGAAATCCAGAGCACAGATGCCTGCTGGGCAGGGGTGCTCTGACACCACTCAGTGCTTGGCTGCTCCTCCCAGCCCTCCTCCCCTGGGCTGGGATGCTGCTGCTCATGGCACACCTGGACAGGACCTCGTGCTGCTGAGGGGATCTGCTCTGGGACCCCTCCCTGGCCTCATTTCTCCGGTGGCAGGCAAAAGAGCAAGCTCCATCCTCTTCTTCCATGTCATCTGATGGTAGCACCTGCCAGATGCAGCCAAAAGACAGCCTGCAGAGAAGGCACACAGCTCTCATCACAGGCCATCACTGGACACAGCCAAAGCAAAGGTGATGGAAGCATGAGGCCAAGCAGGCTGTGTTGGCCCTTTCTCCCATGTAGATGGGACATGGGCCATCTTCTGATTCCTCTGACTGCCCTGCCTGCTCCTGCTGGCTCCTGCTGGCCATCATGGCAGAGCACACTCCCCCAGAGCTTCCTCAGCCAATGACACCATGTCCTGCAAGGACAGACATGCCATATTATAAGTTTATGGTCCTGGAGGGGAAAGCAGGAAAAACCGAAGCAATAGATGGGACAGAGGAATTTCAGGTCTCCAAATACTCCTTCCTTTCTGATAGCAGCCACAGCAGCAGCAGTCCTGTGGGGCAGACAACAGCAAGGGATGCTCCCCTCATCTGCCCCTTTGGCTCCCCCAGATGTGCTGAAAACCAATCCCAGCTCCCCAGCTTCATTCCCCAGCTTCCAGACAACCATCACAACTTTACCTAGCAGGACCCTTCCTAAACAAGGACGTGCTCCATGAAGACAGAGAAGTTTGCTGTCTGCCTTGTAGCCCTGGGACAGCCACTGTGTGGGACCCACAGCAGGAAGGGATGGCCTTAACTCAGCACCCAGAGCTGCTGATCGCCCCAAAGCTGACACTCAAGCCCAAGCCCAGGGTCTTGCTCAGGTGTGCATGCTGGGTGTGCCCAAAGGAGCCCTGAGGACAATGTGCCAGGACAATGGCAGGGCTGCCAAAGAGCTGTGAGGCCATGCACAGTCACAGGGGCTCAGTGGTGACACCCCACAGGGGCTGCCTCTCAGCTGCTGCCCTTTGCTGGTCACAACAGCTCCAAGGGGAATCAGTCCCTGCTTCCCATGACTTCTGCCATTGTCACATGGCACTCATCACCTTGCTTTGTTGAGACACATAAAACCTGAAAGGGCTATTGTAGTATTAGACACTTGTCAGGGGAGAACAGGAATGTTACTATACCAGTGAGGGTAAAGTGCAGTTAGAAAAGATCGTCTTGCACAAGCAGGATAGCACTTTTCTGGGACCAGAAATTCCTTATCTTGGGTAACTATCTCAAAAAACAAGTTTGAAACAGGATTGTACTTGTGTATCTGACCAGGGGAAAAGAATTGAAACCAAGAGACTCCACAGCCTCCTTTTGAAATCTTCCAGAATAACAAAATGTGTATGTGTAAGGACTGTTCTACAAATAGCACAGCTGAGAGGGGCTGTGTGTGCCCTCACCATCCGTGCACCCATCACACAGATAAATCATGCCAGAGAGGGTGCTGCAACCCTGGGTGGTGACCCAGATCTTTGTGTCTGTTTTCCTATCTTTCCTTTTTCCTCACCTTGGAGTTGAAATCACTGCTGCTATGAGCTGTTCAGCCTAATTCACTTGAAGTTCAAAGTTTGAATTACTGCTGCTACAGGATCTTCAAAAATCATTGTTGCCATGTGCTGTTCAAAAAAATTTAAACCTCTGCTGCCACAGGCTGTTCAAAAATGTAAATCATTGCTGCCAGAGACTGTTCAACCTATCATAAGGTTCAAAAGTTGAAATCATTCTTGCCATAAATAAAATTTTCTAGGGATCATTTGGCAAGGTTCTGTCATAATTTCACCCAAAGGTGTCCTGAAGGTCAACTGTCTCAAAGAATGAGGCCCTGGACTGCCCTCTCTAGACCCAACATTTTAGATTGGCAAAAGGGATAGATACCAATTTTTGTACTAAAAAACAGGCAAGGGCACCAGGTTCCCTAGCACAACTCCTTCTCTGAGAAGACCCATATCCCAGGGAGCAGGAGTACTTGCAGGTTTTGCTAGGGCCTCCCCAGGAGGTTCCCTACAGTGACAGGCTTTGACTCCTCTCCTGGAGAGATTAGAGGTTTACCGTGCCTGGCGGTTCCCCCTTGTCATGACTCTGGCCCAAAGCAACTGCCATGGTTCAAGGCAGTGGCTGGAGTACCATCCTTGCTGCTGGGTGAAGGCCGAGATGGGGAAAAGGAAAAACATCTGTCTCTGTGGTATTGGGGACTGCCATAGTCAGCATCCTGCAGAAAAAGCGTATGAGCAGGAAGAACAGGCAGAAAGTGGAACAACTGACATTACCAGACATGGCTAAGGCTTTACAGGAATTACAAGGAAATGACACAGGCTTTCCCACTGGCTTGCTGTTGGACTGATATCTAGGGACTGACTGCAGGCCACCGTGGCGGAATCATTGGACAGGAAAAAAATATTAAGGGAATAGTTTGAGAAAGGTCATTTCCTTCTTGAGGAGGAGAAAAGAGGGTGTCTAACTTAGCATATCCATCCAATGACTTATGAAATATGAAGGAATTACACTCCATGGCGGAAGAGGCGGCCATGGGGCGTGATAGAAACAGTGACTGTCTCTAACAGCCCTGGAGGCGTTCAGCAAACCACCACATGCACCATCCCTTATTGCCCTAGAGATCTAGCTAAATTACAGGAAAAATACTCCCAGGGCCTCCCACGCATCTGAAACTGAATACATGTGGATGATGCCCCTCATGGTAGGAGATAACACCCTAGCAAGGTGGGGCTGGGCAGGATGCTTAGACCTCCTGGGGAAGCTCAAACACCCAGGGCAAGCCATATCCTGGGAGGCGTGCCGAGAGCAGGTGCCTGAGCTGATGGTGACCGAGTGTGCATCCCACCACAGCGCTGTCACAGAGCACTCTGCTGGCTCCGCTGGGTCCCGTCCCGCATCAGGCACTGCGCGGGTTCAAGCGGCCCCAAGGCTCTACCGAGGAGGTGTCGGTGCCGCACCCCGGCGGGACCCTGGTGCTCCCCTGCATCCCGGCGGGGCCCTGGTGCTCCCCTGCATCCCAGCGGGACCCTGGTGCTCCCCTGCATCCCGGCGGGGCCCTGGTGCTCCCCTGCATCCCAGCGGGACCCTGGTGCTCCCCTGCATCCCGGCGGGACCCTGGTGTTCTCCTGCATCCCCGCAGGGTGCTGGTTCTCCCCTGCATCCCCGCAGGGTGCTGGTGCTCCCCTGCATCCCAGCGGGACCCTGGTGCTCCCCTGCATCCCAGCGGGACCCTGGTGCTCCCCCAGCTCCGCAGGGTTTGTCCAGCACCGCAGTCCGGGCAGGGAGAGTGGGGACGGGAGTGCACGGCGAGAAGAGAGAATTAAAAACGCCGAGCTTCCCGTCTGAAGGTCGCCACAGGCTTTTCGGAACCATCTGCTTGATGATAATTAATTCGTGGAAGAAGCAGTTTCTGATTTTAAAGCGCCCACGATACCTTTTGCTGATTCTCTTCCACAAATCAGAATAAATTGCTGTGAAGACCTATTGCCTGATGAGTGTTAGTTTCTTTAGTAGTGAAAAGCATGTCACGTAGTGTATGTACATTATTCCCCAGAGAAATGGAGGCTTTTTCATGCAAATCCATACAAACAATTGTATCAAGCACAAAATGCACATATTCCTGCATCTCCCAAGAGATATGTGTAAAACGGAACAAAATTAGATAATAAATGCACATTTAATATCTGGATAAAGTTCCTATACCATATTGTTTTAATGATTGAAAAAACAAGTATTTTGATGGAGACTTCAAACAGCTTAGTCAGTGTATAAACACCATCTAGGGATCCCACTTGGGAATCTTGTGTTGCCAGGATTCATTACCCTCATCAGGAGCTCCTTCAGCTCTGTGCTGCACTTCCAACTCATCTCTGTCTCTTGATTTCTGCCCTGGCTGTGACCCTCACCTTCCCCCATCCCAGTATTCCCCATAATGCAGGTTTTAGAAGCACAGCTCCACAGACTTCTTTCTTCCTTACTATGTATCTTGCAGGTGAATGTGGAAGGAAGTCGGAAGGAAGTTAAGTAGGAGTACTATAGTGCTGAACACATTAATGAATGCCATCCATGAGCTATAGTCTCTATAAACCAGGTGTCAGAAACAGTTCTCTGACCCTCATTGCCCTGATTTTTCAGTGTCCAAAACCATCTCTGAAGTTGGAGAATCAATCAGATGACACATCCAGCAGTCATTACACTGCTCACTATATGCAAGAATTTCATTACTCCAGCCCACAAATGGGACTCTGCGTCAGACTCAGGTATGAGCTGATCTTTGCTGTCTAACAGTACTTCAAGTAGTCACAGCCCTACCTAAAGCTGCAAGAAAATATTAAAGATGGAGCAACCATGGACAAGGAGAGAGAGAGCATTTCTGGTTCTGAGAGACATCTCTGAATAAGGTCAGAGGAGGTCTGTGTTTCCTCAAACATGGAATCACAGATTCACAAAACACTTGAGATCAAATGGGCTGGACAGTTTATATATCATGATGATGGTTTGTAAGGAAGACATGTTTGGATAGTTTGTGAATTTATTTTTCTGAAACTGCAAGTATTTGTGCTTAGGGCAACTCAGTACCTCTGTGGCTGTATGCAGGTTCTGGTGATGACATGACTACCACAGCTGCTTCCCCTCGATTTGCTACTGAATACACCTTGGAAATTGTTTCTTCAGGCTTCCTCTTGAACAAAAGCTCACAGGTGCTGCACCTGTGCTTCAGCCCAGCTCCAGCCCAGGGCATAAAGCTGTTATGCTTCCATGGCAGTCTTGATTCCAGCATACAGTCCAGGTCCTGGGCCCTGAAGCTTTGCTACACAGAATGGATAAGATAAAGTTGGAAGTCATTAAGTCTAGTCTCCCTGCTCAAGCATGATCCCCTAGAGCATGTAATTCGGATTGGATCCAGGCAGCTTGTGAATAGCTCCAGTGAGGGAGAGATTACATTACTGCTCTAGGCAACCTGTTCCAGTGTGTATTCATCCACACAGTAAAGTTCTTTGTTGTGTTCAGGTGGGAATTCCTGTGTTCCAGCTTCTGCCTGTTGCCTCTTGTCTCATTGCTTGGTGCCACTGAGCAGAGCCTGGATCCATCCTTTTGACACATTCTTTTCAGATATGTATTGGCACTGATGAGGTTCCCTCTCAGCAGTCTCTTCTGGAGGCTGAGCAGATGCAAAAACTCAGCCTTTCTTACAAAGGAAATGTTCCTGTCTCTTATAAGGGCCAGCACCCCCTCAGTGTCCAGCTACTCACTTTGGTATACCTCAAAAACACTCAAACCAACAGTGAGTAACAGGCCACTGCAGCCTATGGGCATGTATTCTACAAGATGATGACTAAAGGTTAGCACAAAAGTTCAAGCAAAATTCTTCTTTGGCCTTCTCAACCATTTGTTCTTGTTATCTCCTTGTTTGGGGAATTTGTGGTGTCATTCTCCTCTGCTTCTCACTTGTTTGATGGATTTATGATGTCATCCTGTTCTCACTTTTCCTCCCTGAGGCCTTGATTCTTAGCTCCTGCCAGATATCCTGTGGAGACAGGGTATATTACGCATATAACAGAGGTGCTGGGGCACCTCTCTTGGCACTAATTCCAAGGTCTTGCTGGTTTAGGAATGCTCACAACTGTACCTTGACTTACCAGAAGTTCACCTCAGAGTCTTCTGAGGCAGCTTGTTTGGACAGCTTTTGAAGACTTTCAAAGATGAAGATACTACAGCCTTCCTGAGCAACCTATTTTTGTGCTCCCTCATGCTCACAGGGAAAAAAAATATTTCCTTCTGCTCAGGAGAAGCCTCCTGTGTTTCAGTTCGTGTCCACTACACCTTAGCAGCAGGGAGAAGAGTCTGGATCTGATGTCTGCACGCTCCCTTCACTTCCATGGAATTCTCCCAAAACTTCTAAGTTGAGGAGTCTGAGCTCTCTCAGCCTTTTCTGAGACATTTTCCATTCCCTTTACCATCTTAGTGGCCCTCCTTCAGACTCCATATCCAAAATGTACATTTCTCTCTTGTACTAAATTATCAAAACTGGACATGGCACCCTCACCAATATCAAGGAGAGGGGAAATATCACCTCCTTCAGTCTGCTGGCAACAATCCTCCTAATCCATTCTAGGATACTGCTGGCCTTGTTTGAGGCAAGAGCACATTGCTGGCTTATCTTCAACTTGGTGTCCACCAGGGTCTGGACCTCCTTTTCTTCAGAACCAGGATGAGTCAGCCACAAAAGTTCTGTGCAGGGCTGTTGTAGGCTGGCAGGGGTCACTGCCTCGAGACCTGGGGGAGACTTTGCAGGATGTGGAGCAAGAGTGTTTGGAGTTTCACAAATGTTATGGAGAGATGTTGGGAAAATGAGTGACGCTCATCCAAAGAAGTGTCTTGGGGAAGGCCTGAAGGTGAGAGGAATGGGATGGGCCATGGAACAGTTTTGGAAGCGAGGAGTAATTATAGGTTCATAGGGAATTTCAGACTGGAAATGACACAGGTCCCCTGTGCAACTAGAATGTGGTCTAGTTCCCTCAGCATCCTGGCGGGCTTCTGCTGGGTCCCTTAATCCTGGCACTGTCTTTCCTGACCCAAGAACCCCAGATCAGAGGACAGAGTATGTACATCTGCCTTCATTTGTGTGGAATTGAGGGGATTGTCGTGTCCCTCCTGGAGGCCCTGCTCCTATTCCTGCAGGGTTGAATACTGCTGGCCCTTAGTGCTGGCAGTTTCACAGTGGCTCCTATGCCACTCACCATCTCCAGGGCTCTCACAGCATTGCAGAACAGTTATCCAGGCTGACAGCGGCCAGTACCTTACACAGAGTAAGTTTGTATTGTTGAAGTGTTTGAGGAGTCATTTCAAGACCTGACAATCTTCTCAACAAAAACTTTGTGTTTTTTTCATAAAACTTTGACCAGAATAATCTTCAGATCTTAGCATTTTTTATGTGTATCTGTGCTATGATATGAAGTTCACATTATAATGATCAGACAATAGAGAGACTTTTCACAGCCATTTAGTCCAGCCCTGGCTTACAACTAGATGTACTGTCTCAGGTTTCTATGTATCTTACTAAGGGCCTTTTTAAGATGTGTTTCATCTATCTCCAATGAGGAATTGATGAATTACCTTTAGTCTTTCCGTGTTTCATTTATCATTGTCTGTTCTGGGGTGCATCAGAAGCAGCGTGGCCAAAGGGCTGAGGGAGGCAATTCTGCCCCTCTCCTCTGCTCTCATGAGACATCACCTGGATGAATGCATCCAGCTCATGGCCCTCCAACACAAGACGGATGTGGACCTTGAGAGTGGGTCCAGAGGAGGCCAGAAATCACCAGAGGGCTGGAACACCTCTCCTCTGAGCAAACGCTGAGAAAGTTGGGGTTTTCAGCCTGGAAAAGAGAAGGCTCCAGGGAAACCTCATTGTGGCCTTTCAATACTTAAAGGAGGCTTTTAAGAAAGATGAGGACACATATCTTATCAGGGCCTGTTTAAATAGGACAAAGACTAGAGGTTTTAAATTAAAGGGTCACCTTCTTTTACCTGCTAGCCATGCTCCTTTTGATGTAGCCCAGGCTTTCTAGGCTGCAAGTGCACACTGCAAGCTCATGTTGAGTTTTTCATCAGCCATCACTGCCAAATCTTTCTCTTCAGGGCTGCTCTCAATCACCTCTCCTTCCCCTGTGTTGTGTCTGGGATTGCTGCAAACTCTTTATCCTGTTTGAAAAACGACTATTGGAAATTAATTCGTTTCTTTTTTGAGGTTTTTTTTTTAATTTGTCTTGTTCTGAGAAAGTAAGCAGCATAAATTAGAAAGATGGCTAGTGAAGACTTACTGCCCCCAGGTGTCCATATGGGGATTAATCTGATTAGGAGGCAGCAATATCCCTTACCAAAATATCTTTCTTTTTCTGCCCAAGAAATCAGATTCTATGTTTTTTATCATAGGTGTCCAAAGACTTTAACTTTATTTTAGGATGTAAGGTATCACCACAAGGACTAGAAATAGATTAGATCAGGTTTGGGTACTGACCAAGTACATAAGATATTTTTTCTCAGGAAACTTTTACTTTCTGTTTTAATTTGGAACAGGCAAACTTGTAATAAATAATTTACATACAGCTAATGGTTTTGGACAAATCACATTAGAGTCCTACCTAGCTTACTTACAGTAAATAAGACAACAAAATTAGGGGTTTTTCTCAGAGGAGAGACAGAGTGAAACATAATAACAGCAATGAAGGAAGCATGATTTCCATCCCTGGAAGAATCATAACACAAAAAACCCTGAAAGAACGAGCAAACAAACAAACAAACAAAAAACCTCACAGAAACACAGAAAAAAATATATTCTCTGGAGGCTAGAAGGCTAATAATCTTCCTTAATCTGCATATCCATTGACTTTATTCTCTGAACACTTCACACATTTCCTTTGTCACACATTGGTCACTGAGTGAGGAAGTACTACTGTGTGACTGAAGCAGACAGGCTCCTGGTGGGATCCTGCACTCTTTGGAAAGCTCATAAAAGTTTGATTTTAATGGCAGCTGCTCTTTAATACCTCAAGACTTTCTCTTTCATCTTCCTCCCTGTGTTCTGTTAAACTCAGTAAGCTGAAATGAGTTTGCTTGCTCTCATGCAAACTTTCAAACATTGCTTGAATATTTATGGCTTCTGTTCAACTTTGTGCCCACCAGGATTCCCTCCTGAATAGTAGTTTTCCAGCTGTTAGGTCCCTATCATATAGGAGTGTAGAGAAAGAAAACAAAGAGCTTTTAGTTGGAAAAGAAAGGACTATTCGGTCAAGGCAGGAGAGATGTAATAACATTTCTAAAATGTAACAAGTAGCAGAAGAACAGTAGTTTTGCAAAAGAAATTGTTATACAAGCACTTGTCTTAGGGAAAAAACGCTGATGTTGCTATTAGGGAATCGATCATATATATTACTGGTTAGCAGACACCTGAATATTCATACTAATGGCTAGCCAGGCTCACCTGACAGTCAAAATATTATAAAAGTTGTGTACACTTTTAATAAATGTTTCCAGATATGTCACGTCTGGGGGCCGTGTCTCATATACAGGAGTGCCTGGAGCTGTTTTACAGTTTTGTATCATCAGGAACCTTGCTGAGGGTACCCTCTGCTCCTTCACCCAGGTCACTGATGAAGATACGGAATGGTATCAGACCCAGTGTGCACTCCGGGGTCCACACTTCCAGCTACTGGCCTCCAGATAAACTTCATGCCACTGATCACAACCCTCTGGGTCTATCCCTGCAATCCACCCTGCTGTCTGCTCACCTAGCCCGTACTTCAGCAGCTTCTCTGTGAGGATTTCATGGGACACAGTGCTAGAAACACTGATGAAGTCTAGGTAGTCAGGTAGGAAATGTCTGCTGGTCTCCTGATTCCTGTCAAGTCAGATCTTTCATCACAGGTTATTAGGCTGGGCAAGCATGACTATTTTGTGAATCCATGCTGATGCCCTAGTTTCAGATAGGACAGAGTTTATTCCCTTGAAATTGCTGTGAAGGGTGTGGAGCCTGGAGCAGTATGGACATGTTTATGTTGTTATTCAATATCATAATACAGCCCATGACTTTGGGTGGAAGACAAAAAGAATGCAACACAGAGCCTGTGCCATTTTGCTCATTTTTTCAAAGGGAGCAAAGCAGTGAACATAGTGGTGGGCTGGCATGGTGTGGGTGATCCAGCTGGAAGGTTTGTCCATCCTTGTTTTTCATTGCCTTAGGTTTGGGGGAAAAAGACTTCAGCTGTGGTCACATCTGCCATTTTCTCCCTTTGCTCAGGAAGCCACATGTCACTGTCCTTGGTAACAATGGGTACGTTGGACTTCTGTAGCCATATTTTGTATGTAACTACCCTATTTTATACACTGCTGGTATTAGTATTGTTGGTATTGCTCTTTACATTCCTCATCTGATTGCTGTACTAGTAAATTGTTATCTCAAGCTGTAATCTCTGCCTTTTTGTTCCTTTTTCCCTGGAAGGGGTGGTGGGAAGGGAAGAGGTAGCTTGGAACTTAATTTCCAGGTGGTTTTAAACCACAACACCAGTCCTGATCAGTTTCTTGTTCTTCATGTGCAAGGAATGGTTACTTCATCACCTTCCAAAGTGTTCCCAGGGGCTGTTTTAATAAACATATTCCAAGGAGTGGTGTATGTCTAGGTGCAGTTACAAAACATGCATACAATAGTTAGTTTACCATAATTTAAATGCCATGAAGTTGAGCTGAAGACAAGAACATCTAGTTCTTATTTAATGGATCAGGTAGCCAAAAGGGCTTTCACAATTCTCAGTAAAGTAAAAAAGTAAAACCTCAATTGTTTTGTGTGAATAACAGTCCCAAACAGGCTCGCTTCTAAGGATTCCAGCACTGCCTGAGATGGTGCAGGGAGACGTGCTGGCTGTGCTCGGGAGCATTCCGAGTTTGGAATGGGGTTTGCCAAAGGCTGTGGGTGCTGGCCCTCTGGGTGATGGTGGGCAACTGCGCATGAACCATCTCTGGACAGCCTCTCAGGGGTCAGTGACCTCCTCCACAGATGAAAACCTTACCAACTGGCCTTCACCCACCGCTCCCCAGTGGGGTCTCCACTGGTGTTGTTTTTATATTGTGTGGGCTCTGTAGTACAGAGGGAATTAAACTGTGGGACGATACTCGGGATCAGTGGCAGCTCTTAACATGATTCATTACAGACACCAGAAATTTTGTAACACACCTGAAAAAGATTTGTGATTCCTCACAAATTGCTCTGTTACTCTGCTCTATATTGTACAGAAGAAACTGCACTGGAAGGGTAAATAAATTGCCCAGCCCTTGTTTCTCCTTCACATATCTGTCTGTATGGCATATCACTTCAGGATACTGTACTTCAAAGCATGCATTGGGAACAAATATTATCACAGCATTTAACAAATTAGATTGAGCCATTTATTCTTGGTATCTTTCCATCAGGAAGCTTGGAAAATGCCCAGTATGCAGTGCATATTTGAGTTCTTTGTCTTCTGTAGAGAGGCAATAAATTTTCATATTGGGCATGTGTCTTCTACATTTTCATGAGTAAATCAGCATAATTTTGCTGACTGAATTAGAGATCTGCTGGTGATTTGTATGTGTCTGTGTTTGTGTGTGTGCTCACATGTGAAGTTTCCACAACCTGTACATGCAAAAGTTAAAAATTATTCTCTGTGCTTTGGCACTGCTTTGGGATGTTAAGGAATCTTGATGTCAGATTAGGTAATCTATTGATATTTTTGTGAGATGGTTTATGCTTGTTCCCAGCATGACAGCCGAGTAGGTTACTAAAAATCTTATTCCAGTGATACAGAACAGCATAGATAGATAAAAATATATATTTAATTATATATTTACATATTAAATATATATTGTCCTTTGTTGTAAGCAAATAGCTTAATCAGCTATGAAAAGGGAGGTAGGGGTGAAACAATCAAAGCAATAAAACAATTAATACACTTATTAAATATATGGTTTAAATTTGATAATTTTTTTGTTTAATCCAATTATGTCTGCAACAAATGCTTCTCTTAGTGAGTTTGCCTCCAGTAGCAATTGCTTGTTGCATAGTTTTAGCATAGTTTTGGAAGACTTTTTCTTTTATTTCAAAATAATTTTAAAATACCTGTAACTTAAAAATATCTGTGAGATAAAGACGAGTATAATCTAGAAACTATGTGAATTTGTGACCAAAGCTCTGTTAATACTTCAGGTGAATATTTCAGAATATTCATGAGAATATGTGAGGCTTTTTTTTTTTCTTTTACAGGCCATACTTCCTTATTTCTCAAGAGTGAACCTAACCTGGATTATTCAGAGTTGAACTTTGGATTTTCTACAAGTTTTTTTGTCACCTAACCTGACATCTTTCCTTCTCTTTCTTACATCTTTTAGTCCCTATATGTTCATCTTCACAGTTAATATTATGACATTTATGTTACTGCATTTCTAAGGTTCACAAGGTTTTTCTGTATATCAGAAATATTTATAGTTATTCTATCTTTCCTGAGAAATCCTTCAGCCTTCACAGTCTATTTCAGTATTCCTGCTTTTAGCAGAAGCTTCATCCTGTTTATGTTTGACCATTAATCTGTTCAGTGATCATTTTATTTCAGTCTATTAATGGGATTAATTGAAAATGAATTATACTGTAATTATATCCGACAGATCCTTTCAATATAGATTGCATTGTACGTTAATTTTTTTCTTTGAATAAATAAATCAAAGCATTGGTCACACCTAGGTTATTTACCTATTGCTGACCACTGAGAAACTATGGGAGAAGAATTCTTTACTTAATATGAAACAATTCATTTGTCATTTAGCAAAAATTCTTTTTGAAGGGGACTTCTCTTTGCATTTTTTTATGGTAATACTATATGTGTCTTTCCAAGGACATTTAATCATCAGTAATCTTCCTCTCAGATTTCTTACCTCATCATCTTATACTTCCCAAAAAAAGGGAACATAACAGGAGAATCTTATTAAAATACTTGGTTCTACAGAACTACAAAACATGTTTGTAGTACACTCTGTCTGTTCTTCAAAAACAAGACAAAAAATATGACTCAGTTTCTATAAATCACCATCCTTTAAACAGGTTTTTCATTTGAAGTAGTTTGCTTCTGCTTTTGAGCTTGAGTCACACAGTAATTCTAAAAGAAAGACAGAAAAAATATAAATGTCTAGACAATTCGCTGTCCTAGTTGCAGAACTGTAAGGAGAGATAAATTGAAGATTTATCCTTTCTTTGTTGTTTTTTCAAAGGGCATCAAAATATTGTGTGAGTCTAACCCTCATGCTGAAAGGAATTGAAATTGAAAAGAAGATTAAAGGGTTATGTTTATAATTCTTATTATATACCTTCTGTGGTACCTTTCGACCTGTAGGAACTATGTGGTCACCCGATGACTCACTAGGGGTATATAAAGAAAGCTCTGAAATAAACTTTTCTAGGGAGGAAAGATCTCCCTCTTATTGAGATAAACTTGATAAGACACAACGTACACAGTAAATAGAATACATTTTCAACTTATTTGCTTTTTCATTATTTCAACTTTATTGATTTTTTTTTTGCCTACCATTCTCGAAAATGAGCAAGAAAATTATGATGCATTAGGTCCTGATTTTTATTGCCCTTGATAAGTTAATCGGCGATTTTGCTCCATGCCTGTCTTGGTTTAGCATACTTTGGTTACAGAAAAAAAGAGAAAATCAGTCAAAATTAATCACTTGAGTTGTTCAAAATTATTTGAGGGCCCAAAGAGCCCATAACTCTGAAACACAGGTTATCGAAAGGTTTTTCTTTTTCTAAAGATGTTTGAGAGAACAAGACAGACAAATAACCACAAAAGATGCAAGTACATCTTCCTGTCTTAGCAACTTCTTCATCTTTTGACAAAGAAATAAATCCTGGCAAATACAGAGAAGAGTGAAGAACGGGAATGAAGACTGTGTAGCAATTTCCCAGGCTATACTCCCAACATTCATAACTAAAGGTCCATCTGTTTCAGATACAGCATCCTGCTGCATTTTTCTTTGACAAATATTTATTCACCTCTTGCTGATCCTGCACAAGCTTTTAACATCTTCAGTATCCCGAATAAAGAAATCTGAAAGCTCAACTGCAATTTCCTGAAGTGACCCTGGAAGAGACTACAAACAGTTGTTCTGTATTTGCCTTCTGTGTGCCACCCAATAATTCAACCTTCACATCCTACTACCAGCCACTTGTGGATTGAAGAGTAAATACTTTTCCTGAAAATACTTTCTTGCTAGGAGAAATCCAGAATGGGTATACCAGGAACAGCTAAGTAACCTAAAATTCTCACGCCTATGGAGAGTATATGGAGGGTTTGTGAAATCAGGAGAGAGGTTGAATTGTGTGAGAATGAGTACATATTTTCCAATATACATGCTAGAAAGCATTGAATGAAGCTATTGTGAAAAGGCTGAGAACAAACCAAAGGTGAAGGTCGTTTGCATGATGTCCAGTTAAACTATGGGACTTTGCTGCCATGAGCTGCTGTGGAGAGAGAAAATCTGCACGGATTCAATAAGTTTATGGTCTGAGTGATGGGAAGAAAGTCCTCTGAAAGCTACTAGTACAGAGGCATTGCATTCAGCCAGTAAGCCCTAGTGCATGTTTTTGAACGTTGCAAGGGCATTTGAAAAAACTACAGTATGCTCACTCTGTTCTAGTTTTCTTACTTAGGCATGCACTACAGCCAGGTATTGGAGCGTGTATAATGTGTTAGATGGACACGGATCTATGCAGCCCTTGGGATCTGCCCTCTCGTGGGTTTGGTTTGTCATTTTAGTTTCTGCCTTTTTACTTTCTCTAAGCTATTGCAGAAATTAAGAAAACAAAAAAACTGGGATTAGCATAATAATCTTTTATCAGGGGCATCTTGGATGACGACTGCCTTCTAAAGGCTGCAGAACTTTTTGGACTGTTGACCCCTAAAGTGGGCATATTCCTCCAGCTGATGCAGAAGCTGCCAGCACAGTTAATTTGAGGTCTCTTAACTGAAAAATCCCTTTAGCAACATGTGCTCCTCTCTCTGCCAGGTCACTTGCCTGTGAAGCGTAGATGCTGACAGTAATGTCTTTGAAAAAACCTGCCCTTTGGAGTTACTGCAGCAAACATTGCTTTTTCTTATAATGAGAATTTTCCACAGTAGCATGTCTCATCTGGCAAATACAGCTTGCCATTAGTACTATTTCTTCCAAGATTTTGAAGTTAATGGTTACATTTCAGTCTATCTTTAAGTCTAGCAAGAACTAGAAGGTGTACAAATCCAAATACAGAGGCTGGCTTCTCAATACAGAGAAAAATCCCTTTTCTTTCTACCTACTTAATTGTACTGTTTCGTAGGTTTTGCTAGATATTTGTGTAGGTATCAGTATTTTTTTTTCAGCTTTAGCTTTCTACAGAATTATTTGCCTAGTTGTACAGTTCCAGCTGTGTTTTTCAGGCAGAAAATTACATTCATGAAATGCTGTGAAGCCATCAAGTAGATTTTTATGTTATTATGTCTTCTGCAGTTTGTATGGTGATTCCTTCAGTCCAACTATTAAATATAACTCAAGAGGATAACATCTGTAAATATTGTTTCATTGTCCATTTAAAATTAGGTATCTGTAGGCACTCTAAATGTAGTAGACCCAGGCCAGAGAGGAGAAAATGATATTGTCCACAGAATGGTTACTGTGATCTGATAATGGGGATCTGATGCCTAAAAGCTTGAAATGAAACAAACACCATTATTTTTGAAATAAAGGTGCATTTGAAAGCCTGTTTGCATAAATACTATTAAAATCTTTGATTTATCTGCTCTAGGCTTTTATGCTAGAAAATTTAAGGTACTGTTTTTCACACGTGTCTGTCAAGCTATTCTGTTAGAGGTTATTGCCACTGAGAACTCTGTAATTTCAAAAGTCAAGGCCACAGATATGACTTCTTTTTTTGTTTTTTCTTACTTCTGCTAACCTCACTAATGAAAAGAGGAAGTGGTGGGTGACTATCACAACAGAGGACTAATTTTACTAGTTACTGTTAAGAAAGGTGCCAATCCCTTCACATGGGTTGCACGCTCATTACCCAGATTTTCATCAGCTGATTCTCTAATGCAGCAGTCCTCAAAATTTTTGATCACACACTCCATCATTAAAGATTTTCAGAATTCTCCCTATATATGTTTATTTTTTAACAAGTTATATATATTTACTGTTGTACTATCACACACGTTATAAGGCATGCACAAAAATAGAGATTTAAAAGGATGAGATTGAGATAAATTTTGAGGTGGTTTTCTAAAATATCTTTTATTGACAATACAAAAAATATTTCCCCCCAAATCTGAAAATCAGGACTTTCCTGGGCTTGTACCCCACTTTGGAGAACAGTGCCCTTGTGAATCAGTTGAGACACTTTAGAAAACTAAACCTGCAAAACAAATTGATTGATTATTGCTGTGTGAACTCTCTGAACAATCTTTCTGGGAGCTCACAGGAGATCTGGGGGATCAGGAAATGCCACAGTAGAAATAGGGAGGTGTGACCATCCCAATTGCAGCAGCTAGGTCATCAGAGCCAGAGCATCATCCCCTGCCTAACTGCAGGACCCCAGAGCCTCAGGCTCCCTTCCATGTTTTCTCATTTGCAAACTGACTGAGTTAACCCTTTTTAGGACAAAATTGCCACTATGGCACCCAATGTTATGATTACTGCAGCCTTAGTCCTTGAAACTTGAAGGAAACTTGAACTGTAGATTTTCAGGCACTTCAAAACCTGGCATTTATTCTGAGAATAATAAAGGGCAGCTTTACGTACTGAGTTTCAAAAGAAAAAAAGTATGCATTATAGACAAGCATTAAAAGCATAAAATAAACATTTTCTATCAAGGTAAAGGTTAAGAACATCATTACTCATTGTAGAACTAGAGTACAGGCAGACCCATTTGACTTGTTTCTATCATCTTTATTTTCATCTTCCTGCACAGAGAAGCAGGCAGGTCCATATATCATCATTGCAGCCAGAATTCCTCTTTCTATTTTCCCTGTATTTGTGTGAGCTTTCTACCCAGCCTCACCAGTCAGGGACAGAGACATCATAAACCAAGGACCAGGACATGGTATCTCCTCCCAGTAGCAGGTGCTGTCTCAGCATACCTCCACAGCAGCACTTCCAGTGTCACAGCTCCTGCTGCCTCCACAGAGGTGCAAGCAGCTTAGACCTACAGAGGGTTTAGCACTCACAGCACTGGACATTGCAATGCCTCCTTTTTGGTTACATGCTTCAAAATTTGCAGAAAAATTCATCCTGGTGAGCTAGGAACCACCTGTACTTCCACTGGGGACATTGAGATTTCTACTAGGAAATACTGAAGACAGTGATACCTGGAAACTTGCTGCTACCATATTCAAAATGCATAATTGCAAGACCTCAGACATCCACTTAAACTAAGTTAATATTTAATTTGGACAGAAGCAAATAAGGAAAAAGGGACCTCTGCCTTTGGGAACTGACACCTTCCACAGTCTAATTCTTCTTCCTTCAGATATGACATATCTGTTCCTACTGCCCTATCTACTATGAAATAATATGTTTCCCATGGAGACAGAACTCCATTTTTCATGGACTAGAAAAGATAATGGTGACATGGAAGTACACAGCTAAAACAGAAACAGACAACATGATCTGGACACTTAGAAATATTCTATCTGAACCCTTTTTGATGATACAGATATCTGTCAGCTGATGTGGGAATCCAGAGTATTCCTCAGGCTTCCCTGGGAGGTTTAAGACCCCCCTGGAGGGGTGCCCAAAGACCCTCGAACGAGACCCAGGTGTCTCAGGGGTTGGATTTATCTCCTTGGAACCATTTACCAACATTGAGAGAAGAAATACAAGCTGCAGAAATAAATAGAGTGTAAATTAGACT
>JAODKT010001744.1:14589550-14646622 GCA_027576195.1 Cossypha heuglini
GATTTAAACCACCAGAATGTCCCCCCGAGGTGATCTCGGGTCTAGGAGAAACCTCAGGCTCGGACAAGCTGACATCATACTTCTTTGATTCTGCAGTCATAAAATAATTTCCTTGTTCTGATATCTCAACTTCCTGTCACAGCTTATCCTTTTCAGATTCATTTGGGTTGAGAAAGTTATCAATCCTGTGGTGTAATCAATGTACACTAGTCCTTGCAGCTGTCAGTGCTACCTGGAGTGAGTCTCATGCATATTAATGCTGAAATTTTATTAAAGCTTTTGTACAGATAATATGATACCTGGTGGCACACTAAGGAAGAGAATACGGGACATCAGGACTTATAAGTGAGAGTGGTGCAAATGACAGAATGATGGTGAAAGTCCTTTATTCATGATTCAATTTCTGTTCCTTGATGGAGAAACAACAGTACCAAAAAAAACCCTAAAAAAACAAAAAAAACCAAAACCTCAAGCCTGTGAATAACTTCAGCTTCTCTTCAATAAATGATTAACAGTTTGATTTCAATTGCTGAATTCTAATGAATCATATAAAATATTAATTAATGCTCTTGTACATTAGGCTGGACATCTGTGAGTCTGTTACAAACATACTGCTGCAATATTTGATACTGCTGTGAGATTATGTCATTTTGAAAAGTGGTCTCTGGGGATGAGGAGGAGTTTTTCTGGACTGCTGGTAAATTGGAGAAGACAGTAGAAGCTGGAGTGATTTCATTAGTAAGGTCAGCAGAGAGAGGTGGCTTGCAGGCTGCACGCCAACCTCTATGTGCCTTCAGGTCTGTCAGCTAAAATTAATGATTCACTGCAAACTAGAAAAGACTGTTTCCTGTGAGCTGCTGGGGGATAAAACAGCTTTGCAAGGTCACATTCTGTGCACACTGTTCCTCATTAACCTCCGCCTGGCCTAATCACCAGTGAAAAACAAAATCCCCCAGTAGACATATGATAAAAGGCAGTAATATCTGATTATATTTGGGAGACCAACAGGAGGTCGGAGAGCTTATTCTATGAACAACGTATTTAGCTAGATAAGACCTGCCAGAGCAAACCTGGGTTTTAGTGGGATTAATGGAAACAAAATATTAATATATTTCCTATTTCAGAACTGAGTATGGTCCTACAATATTCACTTTATAATATGCTTTTCTTTTTTAAAATGTACATATTTAATATGCATTTCAGCATGTTTTCTTAATTTTCCACTGTTCATCCATATCGGCTACAAAGAAGTATTTTCTGGATTTAAAGTGATAGATATCTAAATTATCTAAATCATTAAAACTAACATTTTTTTTTTCTTTTGAGATTGCTACAAGACAGTTTGTAATAGGAGGGAGAAGAGGAAAAGACACTGGCAGAAACTTTCAGCTCTTTGCCAGAAAAGAGTTTATTTTGACCTTTAGCCAGGATACTCATCCCAAAACAAATCAAAAGCTGCATTCAAAAAAAATAGACACATTATGTCATAATTTCTTCCAGAAATTTAGGCACAGTGTTAAAGATCTTCAGATAGGAAAAGAATTGTGTGTCCCTCAAGGGACTGAGAAGAAAGCACACTTTAGAAAAAATCCATAAATATTTTAGAACTAGAGATGTTGAAGACTAAAAAAAATCCCAAATAAAGCTAAAATAATCAAGAATTATTTCAAATAATAACACATGCTTAGTCAACACAGTAGAAAATATATCCTGTTCACATGATATAGACTGACATAATGATACTTCAAATACCACATTCTTAGCCAACAAACTAGAAAATGTATATAGCTCACATGATATACATTGGTATAATGATGTTGCCCAGTTGTCAGGGAATTAAGCCAGGCACCTAACACACAGTAATAGCCCATTTTTCAGTGAACTCAGACAGCTGCAAAGGGGACACATTTTGGCAGCTGTTTGGATTTGCTATCTTCCCCAGAAAGGAAGAACCTCCAGAGAGATCCTCAGGAACTTCTGGCTTTCTCAGTTTACAGCCTCTTTAGTGGGATGCTCTGGACTCTAAATACATTTTGAGTATGCTGATGGGATTTTTTTATTTGACCTATTGTACCTTATAAAATAGATATCCTCTTTGTCTCTGGAAAAGTAATGAGAATCTGGTGTTTAGCATGATGTGTAAGAACGGTGCTTTCCTTTTCTTTTTTACACCCTTTTAAGATTTCCATAAAGCATTATTTAAGAGAAATAGTGAATTACAAGAGTTCCCTGATATCTTTTTAATATAGGTATGAGTTAGAGGAAGAATCTGCCACTCTTTCTATCACAGTGGAAAGGATCAAACATACTCAATGAACTTTACTGTTGAAATTGAAATAAATTGAAATATAGGGAGCCATTTTGTTGTGATGTATCACAATAAATGAAAGCATACTAAGCAGCGATTTTCTGCATGTATTATATGTTACATATTTCTGATTTTATAGAATTATTGTGCTTGCCTAAAGCTTCACTAACTCCATTCTGGAAGGTCATGTCTTTTGTACTGGCACAGCACATTATGAACTAACAAGGCTGACAACAGTGAGTTATAATGTTGGGATAACACAGTAGTGTTATTCACAATGATTTTAATAGGATCTGACAGGGAGAGTGTGTGAAGGCTGTGCAGAAGGTGATTATCTAAAAACTGCTACTCCACAGAACATTTGCAAGGATGTTTGCACAGATCTGCTGCTCACTGACTGTTTCTCTTGAATAAAATCTGGGATGCTGGAAAACAGTTGTGGAAACAAGTAGAGCCTTGCCAGTGGGAAAAGAGACCTATAAATTTTAGAACTGATATAAATAAATGTTTCAAGCATTGCATCCTTGTCCTTCCTTGCTGAAAAAAACCCAGCAAAGAAGAGGTTGTATTGATTCATCCTGGTGCTATCTTCCAGCATTTTTACTGTGATGCTGAAAAAGTGGAAGTCCTTTAGCTCAGGCTGCTTCACAGACAGAGGACAGTTTTATGGCTACATTAACTCTGAGTTGCTACTGGACACATCTCTGTCTCTTCATGAAATCCAGATGGAGTAGGATAAATATATGCCTAAGCTGGGAGGCTGACAGAAGTGCTCAGTATTAGGAAAGAAAATGTCTGAGAATCCACTGCTGTTCTTCCCTACCCTCCCACTCACTTCTCAGTAACATTGCTGCCTTTGGTCTCATGCTTCCCTATCATCTGTTAGTTGTCAGAAGCAGCACTGTCTCTCACAGTTTGAAACAAAACAAAACAGTTCAGAGACTTAAGTAACTTAATTCTTCGAACAGAAAGCAGTCCTATCTCCTGTGATGTACATGATACCAAATTCTGGCAGAAAGAAAACTGACTAATAAAATGGGCGCAGAAATTTAGGAATATTACCTCATTCTCAGATAGAAAACAGTAATATTCCTTAAAAGCATCAGGAATGAGAATGATAGGCACACTTGCAGTGAAAGTGCCATTTTGTCTTTGCTGTCAGGAGGCCCAGCTGAGTGCCTCAGATTGGTGGCTGCAGCCACAGTGCTCAGGACATCCCTGTGCTCAGGACATCCATGTGCTCAGGACATCCCTGTGCTCAGGGTATCCCTGTGCTGAGGGTATCCCAGTGCCCAGGGCATCCCTGTGCCCAGGACATCCCTGTGCTCAGGGCATCCCTGTGCCCAGGACATCCCTGTGCTCAGGGTATCCCAATGCTCAGGGATCCCAGTGCTCAGGACATCCATGTGCTCAGGGATCCCAGTGCTCAGGGATCCTTGTGCTCAGCGTATCCCTGTGCTCAGGACATCCCTGTGCTCAGGGTATCCCTGTGCTCAGGGATCCCTGTGCTCAGGACATCCCTATGCTCAGGGATCCCTGTGCCCAGGACATCCCTGTGCTCAGGACATCCCTGTGTTTAGGGAATCCCTGTGCTCAGGGCATCCCTGTGTTTAGGGTATCCCTGTGTCCAGGGTATCCCCGTGCTCAGGGTATCCCTGTTCTCAGGGTATCCCTGTGTTTAGGGTATCCCAGTGCTCAGGACATCCCTGTGCAGCCGCCCCTCTCGGCTCGCGGGGCTCTGGGCACTGCGGGGCTCTGCTGATGGTCAGCAGTTCGTCCCAAACCTGCAAACAACGGTGACAAAGTGACACCTTCCGGCCAAAGGGAAGATTTGCAAAACTCACAGACACTCCTGTATCTCGGATGGTGTAGGCGTGGAGAGAGACCAATTATTTTCTCTCCTGCAGTCTCTGTTTTCTTTTAAAATTTTGATAGCTAATTGCTTTTGATTGATACCATTCAACCACCTAATGCTGGAAATCATAATACTCTACCACTGATATTTGGCCAGTAATGTTTTCGAATTGGGCTGAATGAAATAAATCAACACCAACCATATTTTTAATCTCCTATGAATAATTATTTAAAACCTAATGAATACTCATTGCCTAAGGACACGGTGGTGATGGTAATTACCAAATTGTGTGGTGATGTTACCTTGTAATATCATTACCTTGTCCTAATGCTATGTGGCAGGCACAGAAGTGCTCCATGTGAAACACACTGAACTTCTCAAGCAACATGGGGTGCCACAGCTCGTGAACCAGGTGCCAAACACCAGCACCTAATTTCTTTCACAGTCTGAAAATAGGCAAGGCTGCTGAGTGTCTGAAGCATTCCAGGATTATCTAGTTAACAAAAACTTTATATTCTTTCTAGATACTGAATTTGCTAGAAGTCTTTAGAAAGTCTACCCTTGATTAAAATGCTGCCTTATCAATACGGCCGTTGATTAATAGAATTGGTGAGAGCAGGGGAAAAATATCAAGATGAGGATTTGGTTGGTTGACTCAGCTTTGTAAGTTTTGCTCCTTTACACCAGCTGAGAGCTTAGGAACTGCTGTAATGGAAAAATACTATTCTTCTAAACATGGCCTGGAACATAATAACTCACCAAATGGCTTTAGCTTGACTTATTACAAGTCAAGGGGGAAAATGAAATAGACTAGAACCTCATTTTCTCTCACTTTGTGTGGTTGGGCAGGTCAATGGTTAAACATATTCCCCAAAAGAAAGCAATCAATGCTAGTAGTATATTGATAACCAAGTAAGAGACCATGATCATGTTCTGATTCAATATGCTGGTGCTTTGCCATTGCCCATAATTTTAGCCAGGCATACTTTATAGATCTTTCCCTTTGGGGATCTCCAATTATTCCCCAAATCATTGTATGGAAATTTCACTTCCACTTACAGGATTTTTTTCAAATGCTATGTTAATATTGTCTGCTTGCAGAAATCTCTTCTGCTATATTCATTTCAGCAACAATCTCTGTCTCTGGTTGTTTGGTAAAACCACAGCACCATGTCTCATCCTAGGCTGCAGTTTTGCCTTCTAATCATGTTTCTGTGATCCCTCCCATTCAATGATGATAATGATGAACTCTTTATAACTAAATGATACTGGATGGTTTCAGTAAGAAATTGAATGACAGCAGGTGCTATCAGCTATCTCTTCGTTGTCATTAGAGCTACAGCACTGACAAGGAAGCAGTATTTTTACTTCAGTCATCAAGTTTTGATGAACAGGATGTAGAATTTCTTTCATTGGTACTTTTTTGGTTAATTGCTCAGCAGTTTAAATAAATAATTTCCTGAAAAATTCACATCAAGCGCCATATAATGTTTTCTGACTGGCTTCCCCCTATTAAAATAACTTCCCAGCTGCCTCACTTGGTCCCTGTATTTTGAGGCACAGAGTTTACCATGTAGCCTCCTGTAGCTTTCAGTATTTTGCTACAAGACTCCTTTTCAGAGGTTGGGAGTCACATGTTGCTCAGGCTCCTGGTGAGCAGTGGAAAGAAATTTTTCTGACCTTTTTACTATTGCAGAAACAGTTCTTTCATTTCTCCATAAGAATAACATATATTATAAAATAATATATAAATATATATATATAAATAAATATATCTCTTTCAGGATAAATTAATTTAAATATAGGCTACACTGGTCAGTGAAATCATTGTATTGACAAATGAGTCAACAGAGCTGCACGAATCAGTTTTTTGATGTCCAGGCTCTAGTCAGCAATGACCAAACACATTGCACCAGTGCCTTTAGGTGCCTCTGATCGCTCTCTAATCAGACAGGGTATAAATATATACCTAGTTACAAGGCACTCCTTCAAAGCACTGTGCAGTGTGAGGTAATTTGCTTTTATGAATAATTTTATTAAAGGAAATTATAATCTTGAATTCCCATTTGTGGAGTACAAAATTGTAAGTTTATTTTCCTTGATTTCCTCCCACATATATAGATAATTATTTAGCTCCTTTTTGTGCAGATTTAGCTCTTTCTTGATTAATAGAGAGGTGATTATGAAATTTCACTCTATATGATGGACCAAGGATCACTCTCCCAGCTGGACCTTAAAGTAGATTAGATTTCATCTTCTGCTAAGATTTGTGGAAGAGAGATGAAAAAGCAAGTAACAGCCTTGAATCTGACTATGTTGCTGCTTCGTCTTGCATGAAAACTCTTTACTTCCAGAAACACCTCAAATATTGAAAATTACCAGTGGCAAATATGGATTATTTGAAAAACTGTAAAATCCCAAAAGAAGTATATTTGCCTTACCTATTGCCAACTATTGAAGCATATATGCTTTAAAGAATGATGTATTTTATATTCAACGTTTTCAGCAGAAGGGGAGGAATTGTACTGCTTAAATGGTGGTTCTCATTACTTAGGCCTCTGCCTTTTTGACTTCTGCCAGAAATTTACAGTAAATCAACTCAGTGGGCAAGAAACTTGATAAGTTTATGAGAGTTGTATAGGAAAAAAAGATTTTATGGTTTGTTTCTGGGCCAGTGTTGGAAAGGAGACTCAGCCTTGTAAAATGTAGGTGTACTGGGTCTGGATGGGATGAGTCAATGTCCTTCACTGCAGCCCACACAGCACTTGCTCCAAAATTGTGGCCGAGTGGCAGAACAGTGCTGATAACAAAGCAGTGCTTTGGGCAGTTGAACAAAACTTGCAGTGTCAAGGGTTTCTCTTTTGTGCTCTGACTCTCCAGAGAGTAACTCCAGGGTGGGCAGGGCATTAGAAAGCACCTATTCAGGAATTTTCCAACCCACAGAGCATCCTTCTCTCCAATAATGGCACAGAGAAAGTGTATGAGATATGACAGAGGATGGGATATTCATCCTCTCAAGCAGCTGTTACACATGCTGAGGCCCTGGCTCCCAGGAAGAATTCAGGCATCTGCCCACCAATGGCAGGTAGTGAATGAATTCCTGATTTTGCTTTGCTTGCATGCAAAGCTTGCATGCTTTGCTTCCCCTATGAAAGTGTCACTGTCTTGAAGCCAGAGTGGTTTTGCCTGCCTTCTATTTCCTCCATGTCTCACAGAGAAGCAGAGGGACTGAGCAGCTGTGTGGGTTTTTGGCTGTTGGCCAGCGTCAAACCACCCCCACAGCCAGCTGCCCAACAACAGGACAAGCATAGACTTTTGGGGCATGTAACCCTAATACAGCCCTTCCAACATAAAAATATAATCTAGGGAAAGAAAATCGATAGCCTCTCATTTGTCTCTTCTGAAATATTTATTACTTCTCCTCATATGAAAAACCCCAAAGTACAAAGCCATGTGGTGAAGAATCATACTTTACACTAGTAAAAACATTGGTGCCTTGTTAAGGTATATAAATGATTTCTAGATTGTGTATTTCAGTGGGAAAAATTTAAAAAATGGACAAACTGTACCTTAGCTTTTCTTGATTTAAAGACTCTTTTAGTCCTAAGTGATGACAAACAATCTTGAAAAAAAGAAATCTGTATTATCGGTATGTATAGTTTTTCTATAATTATTACAGCATTAACCATGAACTAAGCAACTAGCAAAAATTCAGGATGTTTCTGCTGCCCTTAGCATATCATCAGAAAGAATATGAGAGTGGCACACAGTGGTATATGTCAGGAATGTCTGTCATGATTTGACCCATCCTTGGATTAGAACGTCCTTGAGACAAAGGCTCTAATCAGTACTTAATATTGGCAGACTTTTCATTTGTGAATTTACATAATTACTTTTTAAGCTTGTCTAAGCTTTGATATTCATAATATGCTGCACCAGTTAGTTCTCAGTTTAATGACATCTCTTGGGAAAACTACAACCTAACAATCTGTACATAAACTAGCTATTGTTTTGGTTTTATCAACTTCTGTTATCTGCCACCTAATCTTGCTTAAAATGTTTTTTCTCTGCAACTCTGAGAACTCATTTTCATAGTTTACTATCTGTAGTCTATCAGCTCACTAAGCACCCTTCTTGCTTTTATCACCATGTTGAACATTGTGGACCTTGGTGTTGATCCCTGCACATTATTCAATTTTTTCAGTTTCTTGTTAAATCAACTGCTGTTCTACAATAGGTTTGTTGCTTTTCCCCCAATGTATTTTCAAACACTGCTAGTATGGGACCTTGTAAAAAGATTCTTGAAAGTCGAATACACCATTTCACTCTTTCCATGAGTTTATGGTTTCCTTGAAATAATTCCTATACATTTGTGTGGTGACACTACTCCTATACTGACTCTTCCTCAGTGTACCATCTATACTCATGTCTGCTGATTTTACTTTCTACTGATTTATGAGCAAATCTAAGCATGAAGACCTGTTTGAAGACTGAAAGATTTCTTTGCAGATGCTTCCCAAACTGTAATTAAAAATGAAGAGGACAGGCTCTGATCTGAAGGAAAGGTTTTTTTCCAGATGCCTTACCTGGTTTATTAATTCTATCAATTCTGTGCTTCTTTGGTAACAGGAAGACAGACGCCTTTCTGAAAGAACTGTTCTACAGTGTGTGTTCAAATTCACCACCAGTGTTAGCTTTTGTTATTAATCTCCCTTCAAATCTATCAAACACCTTCCCTTCATTTGCACACATTTTTGCCCACGCCTGTTCTCACTGGCTCTCCTTTTTGAAATCCTGTCACATCTGTCTCTCTGCTCACTCCTGATGTTCTGATGGTGACATTAATTTTCCTTGGTTTTCCTGCAGGTTATGCTCTCTAGCTTGCCCTACATAGCTGCTGAAACCATGGCCACATGCCTCATTTGTAGTGCGGTTTGTCCATGCTGTGAGGGATCAGCATCACAACGTATTTTAACTTACACACCTTCTTTTGGGAGTGGTCACTAGGAGGACAAGACCAAAGGCACATCATCCAGCTTCTGAAAAGTATATCTGACCTTGCAAAAACATACATAAAACCACTCTAGATTCAAAGGAAAAGTCAAATGACACACAGTTGTTTTGTTCAGTTTTCTGTCACACAACACACATATTAGGACTATTATCTAAGAAAAGGCCATTGTGTTGTGCAAAGACAGCTTTTCCTAGTGTATTCTTGTAACTGTCATCTAATGTATATTGTTACTGTATATGTAAGGCATGGCAGAAAAAGTATTTGTCCTGCTGTTAAAATTTGGTATCTTTCTATCCAGCAGTAAACTGTAATGTTTCTGCATTAAAATTTTGCATAGGGGTGACTACTGCAAAACACTTGAGAGCAAATTCTCCCTTCTCTATAAAGCCACAATTCTTCCCCTTATTCCACCGTTTACAAGGACCTTTTCCTTTGGATACAGTAAGGTAAGAGTGCCCTGAAGTAGCCCGCAGGTAACCTGACAATACCTATGCTCCTGTTGAACAAAATGAGCGTGCCATCCTTAGGGTCCCAGATCTGATATGCTCCATTATCATTACAAACTGAAATAAGCAGCTGATTTCATTCTTTCCAAAATGTGAGTTAGGACAAAGCCTGCTCTTCTCTTCTTTGCACATTTTTCTTACTAGCAATGCCAGAAAGCCAGAAGCAATGTAAAACACTTCCAAAGGTAGGGAATTCTGAAGAGTTACAGGAACAATACTCAGAATATTCATTAGTCTGTATGTCTGCACTGCCAAAATCCAGGCATGGTAGAAGTGAAAATCACCTGAAGAGCTTTTAAGTATTGTATCTTACTTCCCCATGATGACATTTCAGAGCACAGACATGTGCAGATCCTTCTGTCTTGCCTGATGTAAGAAACAGACCCTAAGTTAACTGATCTGATGGAAATGCTTTTATTTACTTCTATAAAAGCAGGCTGTGCTTTTGCACTGTGTTTTCTTGGTAGTGTCTATACATGCATAGATTGAGCAAGTCCAGTAAGAAGTTTTTCACACACTGGGTTAAAAGGGTTAAAACCAGAAGACTTGGTGAAGAATGTGACCTTGCAGCTGGGAATGCTGAAATTGCTAGTCTGGGAAAACTCACATTTCCCATGCTTACTGTTGCTCATTCTTTGAGAAGCAGAAACCACATGGAGATAAGACCCTCAGACATGTGCAAACTCTTTTGTTATAAAGGGGAAGGCAGAAGGGCACCTCCACAGTCTGCTAGGATGGGCTGAGCCCAATGGGGCCAGTGTCCCTGCGTGTCTCTGCTGCCTGGCCTTGCTAGCAGGCTAATGAAATAAATCTGCTTTTTGTCAGTGGTTTAATGGCTGTCCTTGAGTATTTGTGTTGATTCACATACTCAGCTTTTCTGAATAGGTGGTTTTATCTTCTGGGATTTGGATTTCTTTCTTACAGCTTTTTTTTCCTTCATTTCTGAGTCATAAAAGTTAGTGGTTGCAGAGATTTGTGCAAACTTTCTGAGCAGACCGCTGTACCTGAAACTACAAGTTCTGACAAAACAACTGCATGCAATGGCTGAGCTATGTGGCAAATTAAGATAAGCTCACCAAGAGAAGTACATCACTGAAAAAAAAATTCTGATTCCAAAGGGTAACTGCATGACCTCATTCTGTGTGACAGTCTTGGAGGGAACTGTAAGTAATGTAGAGGTTAATGTATTTTAAAATGTCAGACATGATTACCAGCTCTTTATCCACAGAAACAGAATTAAAGTAAGTCAACAACAGTTGTTCTGCAATATGGAAAGGCTATTGCTGTTTTACTTGCACTGGGGAGATGTTTTCTTTCCAATCCATGGCATATGTTTCAGCTGTCAAGTTGTTTGGCATTTTTAAACAACACTGTTCTGTATGTTCTCCTTTATGTTTTTTGGAAGTATCCATGCACTTAGAAGACTCACGACCCTTAACAGCAAGGAATACAAATTCCCTTATTCCCCTCTTTTGGAAAAACTCCAAACTTTGTCTTCCTCAGCTATTTTTCTCCATTTTCTACATAGTGCCTTTTAAATAGATATTTTTAAAAGACAGTATAGAAGTACTTGGTACTACAAACACAGAGATTCACTTTTACTCTATTGCAATAACTTGTCCACCAAGTGGTCTTGGCTGCACATCATACATCAGCTTAGGATGTGACCACTTATTGGTAGCAGGTAGCTTTAGTCTTTCCTATTTTTGTAGACTCATCCTTCTACAGAGCAAACTCCAAATGGCAGAAATACAGGTAATGGTACTCTACCCTCTTCCAAAGGTTTGCCTCCCTGGTAACCATCCTCTGCTAGGGGGGAACAAGCTCACAAACATTCAAAACTTCTGCCAAAAGAGGGACCAAATGTACACTTGCTGCTGTGCAGTTTATTTATCTTGTTTGAGCTCTTTTGGCAAGAACAGCAATGAGCAAGGATATGTTACATAACACAGCACAGTCTATGTGCTAACAAAATGTCCTATTATGCATTTATGATCATATGAAGGGGGCAACCTAATGAAATGTCCTTAGTCTTCCTTCAACTGATAACTAGGAGGAAAAAAAACGTGTTTACCTCAATTTCCAAGGCAAGTGCAGAGATTTATCTTCATGGGAAAACAAACACCACATAAATGCATTTTGATATCTTGTGCTTTATCAAAAATTAGGATTGATACAGGATGATACTTAGCCTGCTTAATTCATATTCTATTTAGGCTACTATCTTCTGCTGGAAGAGATCCTTTAGCACCACCTCCCATTACAGTGAAACACTAGATGCAACTTCCAAAATTTTATGTCCAAGTTACAAAGTATGAACCTTGGCTAGATGCAGTGTGTGCGCTTTAAAAGGAATTACTCGGATTTTACTTTATCTTTGAGAATTTGCATCTAGGAGGTTACAGACCTAAGTAAAGACAGTTGGGTAATCAAACAAATGAGCAGCCTGGATCTAAAGATCTGAGGCTATGGAGAAATAAAAAAAATTTAAAAATTTAAAAAAAGGAGTTTGACTTTGTTTCTCTAAGACACTAGGTATAAGATCACAATCACTTTATGGTTAAATTTATTGAAGTTTTTCTAAAGTATACATATCAATTCACACTATTCCTAACTACCATCCTCATCATCGGATATATATCAAACAAACAGAGGGCATTTGAATTTTCTTAAGCAATACAATGGAACAGTTGAGTGAGCACAGAATATAAAATAAGACTGAAAATAAGGCAAGCGTGAAAAAAAGCATTAGGCTTAGTAGTCTTTCACTAGAAAAACAGATTTCGCTGTCAAGTTTAGAGGAAAACTTTTAACAAACATATTATAAAAGACAAAAACAAAATTAACTACAATAAACAAATTTCTTCCTTCAAGGCACTGTTAACTTTTAATGTCAATCTAAAAATAATTCAGCAAGTCAGTTTATAGAAGTATTATCATAAGTAATAAAAAACCCCCAAAATCTCTTTGGTTAAATATGAAACTGAATGCAAAACCAAAACAAATTAAGTTTCTTTAAGGAGGTAATTTTGGATATGACAAAACATTATACAACTACAAAAATGAACTCAATTGCCAACAGTAAATTTTGACAAATCAAGACCTTCAGTTAGAAGCTGTAAAGTTTGGAACTTGGTTTGTTTTCTCACAAAGAACTACGAATGCACATTCTAGTATAATGAAGTAACAAGACTACAAAACTGTTAAACTAGCAGAGAAGTATTTTCTAAGCACATAACTTTTAGTTCTTTTATGAGATCTCATTTAACTTCGTGCTTTCATCTGTCCAAGTGTTTAGCAATGGGAGACTGTTTTCAGCTGCTGTACAGAACTTCCTACACCATCTGAGTGGTACAACTGAAAATATGTTTTCTCCTTCAGATTTGCATTCAGTCTTTCCTGTACGTGTCTAATTGCAAGTCATTTCAGCTTCTGCTGGCTGTCCCTCAGGAACCCTACAGAACATCAACACGCAGCTCCTTCCCACGACCCTACAACATTCTCAAGTGGTTGCTTCCTCACTATCTGCACCATCCTGGTTCTGCAGATTTTCCAGCTAGAACTGAATCATCATGCGGCGAACTGTGGTCAGACAACACACGCTGGGTAGCTCAACACTTAGGATACAACTCATCTCAAAAACCTGCGTGCCCTTAAGATACCAGTCAGCTTCTTTTCAATTTTCATTGCTCAGCAGTCACTGTTAAAGGTTCTGAGGTGCAACTCAAAGGCAGATTATAAACTTTCTCCTGCTGAAAAAGAGTTAGAGGCACATGGATGCTGATTCTAGAGCAACATCAGTACTGATGAGTATTCCCTCTCTTCTCCAAGATTATGTGTGTCAAAGGACCTAGGGCCAATCAATTTTGTTGAACTGCAGGGCAATGCTTAGGTCTCCATACTAAAGAAATATTAATGCAAGTTTATTTGAACCCTCGGTTTGGACGCTCTTCTAATGTTTGTGCATCTTCACTAGGAATTTGGTCTCACAGCTGCTTGTGTCTACTTTGGACCTAAAGGCAAGAAGAATTTGGAGTGAAGCCCTTGAAGTGTTAGGAAACAGCCCTTCAGGATTCTTCTGCAGATTTCAACCTTTTCCTCTAACAAACTGACAAGGTTATTGCTGGTCTAAAATCCAGTAAAATATCCCCTCTTGCAAAAAAGGTTTTAATCTTGGAAGATAAGATTTGCCAAACAGTTGTAGTTGCTAAGATTCTGTCTATCCACATAAGTTAGTTATTACAGATTAATGTTTTATTCTTAAAACTAATTTTGTGGATCCTTATCTTTCACTCCAACTGCTGTTTGAGGAACATTTCAAAATTGTTTTGGGTCTTATTTGGTATCCCCTGGCTTGAATGATGTAAAAAAATAAATAAATCACTGCCTAGAGTCTTGGCGCTGCCAAAAAGCAAGTGCATTGGCAATGTTTTGAACATACAAAACACATCTGAAAAGATAAATTTCAAGATTTCCAGGGCTTCTTGTGGTACTTGGACCAAGAAAAGTAGAGTTTATGCCTTTGAATTTGACCATTAACTATGCCAATCACTTAATATTTACCATTGAATGTTATTTGTCATTCCCCTCCACAGGGCAGCCCAAAAAGGTTTAAACCTAGGAGAATATGCAAATAATAAAACCCCTTACAATGATGAAAACTACTCACCAACCTAAAAATAAACACCAAACCCCTCAGACAAAGCAAGCAGAACATGCTAGAGGTAGGTCAAGGCAAAGCTATAGTTTCAGCAGCCATATTAGCCAAGCTAATATAGTCCTGATATACCTATAAGATGTGCTTAAACCCATGCTTAATCCAGGTTTTTTCTGCTAATGCCAAAAAACTATTTTTATGACGTGCCTACGTTAGCCAAGACTTTATAGCCCAACTGCAAGATCAGGTAAGAATGCTAAGTGAAAGCAGAAAGATTGTAACCACTTCTGATTAAGTGTTGGGCTTTTTTCAAAACAGTATCTCACCCCATTTATTTCCATTGCAAAACATATTAATGCTGCTTTATTCAGAATATTATTCTTAGATCTCTACGTAAGACTTAAGATCTAAGAGTAAGACTTAAAACTTTTTACTATTTAACTGCCTACAAGAAACAAATTACTACTCTAAAATTTGCCATACAATATACAGAAGTACGTCTTAAAACTGCCCCTATTTACTTGCTGCAATAAAAATATCAATTATATCAATGAGAAATTCATATAAAAAACTGTAGATGCATTCTGGCTTTAACAGTGCATAGAAACTCCAAGGCAAAATACAATAAACACAATATCTAAGCAAGAGGAATCTTTATCAGCATTCACTCCTTACAATCACCCAATGTTTTTATACTTCTCACTGTCTTATTTGGACTTTAACTTGTAGCTCTTCAAACTGGAAAATGAAGTATGAAAAAACAAAAAAGCATAAAATCCAGTCTGTGTCTCCCATTTCCAACAAACAGCCAATTTCTGATATTTTTCAAACCCATAAGAACAGTAAAATTGAAAAAATAAAGGACGAGAATTAAACCTATTTTTTTCTACATTCCTTTATGTTCAAAGAAAAATGAACAGTTCAAAGAAGTTCTGTGTATTTTTTTTTCTTCCTTCACTTTCTTATGGAGTCTGCAAATGCTGCGCTTTTCCTTACATTTTTCCTCCACAAAAATGTTTTTCTGAAGACTTTACTTCTGCCTCACAAAATTTAAGTTTTAAGTATTTCAAACAAAGGCAACTGATATAACCAACTTTTTTCTTATTAGCTGAACATTTTTCAACTGCTGAATGCATAATGCAACTAAATGATATTATGACAACTAACTCTTCTAAAGCAGTACTCTAAATCATTAACAGTAGTGTTAAAAATTTTGTGTAACAGAAGAAGTGGTATCCATGCTGCTTTATATTGTCCTGAAAATTTTAGCTGCTCAAGACACATTCCGTGTTTTGTAAGGAGTTTAAAAAACACCAGTTTGCTGAAAGAAGCAAAAGTACCAACTAGACAGTATGTATGATTAAAAAAGTATACAAGTATATTCCTGAAAACTCAGAATTCTACAGAAATTATAATAACCAATCTGGTTATGCAGGCTCATGGAGTGCAGTATTTTTTTCAAGTGTAAGGAATTATTGCAGTTAGAGTCTGAGAAGATACTATATCCCCAATATTTCTTTCATATACTCTGAAATATCTGAGCCCACTAAGGACTAGAATATAGTAGAACTGAGAATAAAGCTACGAGAAGTTACAATGAAGACATTTTACAATTCAGAGTGAATTGCAACTCTCAATGTTTCATTTACGTCCTGATAAAGATTCCCCTTTCACCATTTCTTTGGTAAAAACGGTTGCATCACATATGCTTCATCAGCTACTAAAAGGCATATTCTTTGGTGGAAATACTTTTTTGATCTTACATGTCCAGTTTTATATTGCCCACCCTATATTAACCTTTTGTTCAGTGACTACAACACTAGTTTGGGATACAAAAATCCAACAGACCAATCATAAACCAACAGTAAGCCTAAAGTAAAAAACAACTGCTAGTAGCAATATGTTACAGATAAATGTCTAAATAAAATATACCATATCATCTGTATAAAATGAGCAGTTTCAGAGCTATTTTAAAAGTATCTTATTTCTCAAATGCAGAGGACTTTACTTCAAAATATAGTGAATGTTTAAAATCCATAGCTGCATACATCTTCTTTGTGATACACTGCAGCTTTGCGATAATTTCCACTTCTGTTCGCTTAGATCTCCTGCCATAAAAAAGAATAAACACATTTCATTACAATATGAATGCTGTTATTTTTGTTTAGTAGTTTCCCACATTTGTTTGAAAATAAACTTTATTCTAATCAATACATCAATTTTTTTTAATGGTCCAATCTGCAAATCAAGTAATAGAATTGTTTAGGTTAGAAAAGACCTCCAAGAACATCAAACCCAACTGTTAACTCAGAACACCACATTTAGGAGTAAACCATAACCCTAAGTGCTACATCCACACACCTTCAGAGCATGCCCAGGGGTTGAGGATTATACCATCTCCCTGGGCAGCCTCTTCTGATGCCTGACTCATGAGCGAAGAAAGCTTTCCTAATATCTAATCTAAACCTCCCCGATACAACTCAAGGCCATTTCCTCCTGCTCCATCATTTGTTACTTGGAAGAACAGACTGATCCCCACCTTCCCACAATCTTTTTTCAGGGGGTTATAGAGAACTGGCATTTATCATGTTAAGACATTAAAACTTTGACACTGTATATGAAGACAAAGCAGGTTATTCTCAGAGAAGCATCCTTATTTATTGACTGAGTGCTATGTGTCAAAAGAACTTTATGGAAATGGAACTTCAGATCCAACATAAGATAAATCCTTGTGTGCTTGTTTGGACTGGAATAAAGTTAATGTTCTTCACCTCACATGGTACAGTGCTAAATTTGGATTTGTGATGGAAACAGCAGCGATAGCACAGGAATGTTTTAGGTATTGGTCATCAGTGCTTACACAGTCACAAAGCCTTGTCCTCTCCCTGACTAGCAAGGAGGCTGGGGGAATACAAGGAGTTGGTAGGTGACACAGCAGAGCACCTGCCCCAAGCTGAACACAGGGATTCTTCATCCCATACGGCATCATGCCCAGCATGTAAAGCTAACAAAAGGAGAAATGGGGAGGAAACACACATTCAGAGTCATAATTTAAAGAAGCTATTACACATGATGAAGCCCCTCTTTCCTAGGGACAGCTGAACACCTGTCTGCCATTAGAAATAGTGAATGAAACCCTTCTTTTGCTTCTGTGTTCAGCTTTTGCCTTCTTCTGTTAAGCTGTCTGTATCTCAGCCCCTGAGCTCACCCATTTTTATTCCTCTTATTCTCTCACCAGAGAGAGCAGAATCAAGTGGCTGCATGGGACTGACTTGCCAGCTGGGATTAAATCTAAGAGGAAGAGAGACCATATGATCTTACAGAGTATTTAGTTCTGGATAATTTTCTGAGTGGTTACTCTCTGTGTGAGCTCTACCTGATATGCTTCCTTCTGTTCTTTAAAACAAAGGGCATGGCAACAATCTTTACTCGACTAGCCAGCTTGTGGTAAGGATGAACCAGTAGTGACATGAATGCAAAGTAGTTCTCACCTCTCATCTACAGATAAGAGACTGAGGTGCCAGATGCAGAAGAGAAACACGTGTGCGTAGGACTGGTCCTCAACTGACAGACCACCCTCTGACAAGCATTTTCAGATGGTGAAAGTAGAAACAGCCTATGATCAGACTGTAAAGTGGGCAGAGAATCAGGAAATTCATTATATAGCTTTCATGGGACTACACACTGGCTCCTTATTCTACAACTAGTTCTTTCAATCACCATCTCTTAAGCCCAGTCTTCTCAGATTCCTCTACATCTCTCCAGTACTGTCATATTCGTCGCTTGTTATTACAGAGGATCCTTCCTCCATAAACTCACTTGACACCCAAAATATAGCTGGAAAGAATGGGATTTTGAATACAGCAGCACCTCTTATACTACCCTGGTATTCACTGGATTCTTTCATGATCAGGAGTCAAGCAGGTTAACCTAGGTCCCATTTTAAAGACTGCATGGTTTAACAGAACTAATAAATCACAATGACAAACACAATACAATTGGGTTAAAACAATTTGGACTTGATTTCTTGTTTGACTGTATCTTACTTGGTCTAAACAATTATTTAATTCCTACATTGCTCCCACATTAAAAAAAAAAATCTAGATGGAAAAGTGGACTTCTTTGTCCTAATATTAGGCTGCTCAAGAGAAAAGTAAACTCTGATCTCTTTCATCTCTTACTTACCCTTTAAGGAACCAGATTTACTTCTCTGCCTAGAACTACTTCTGTGTCTCTACAGTAGAGTTTTCTGATTTACTACAAAAAAAAAAAAAAAAAAAGGTAAATTCCAAAAGTGAACAGCTGAACAGTAAGGTAGCACAATCATTTCCAGTCTCCTTCTGGAATAACTGCAATTAGCTATTGTGCTGTATATCACAATAAAGACTTGAATTAAAAGTTCTCTTGCTAAAAAAAAAAGTTCATGATTCACTAGGCTCCCACCTAACTGCACTGCTGGATGTGACATTTAATTACAGCCTCATCAACCAAATACAGCTGTATTAGTCATCCTCTGACATAACAGACCAGACGTGCTCCTTTGGAGCCATTCACTGGTACACAGATCCATCTTCTAAACAGCCAATAGTTGAAATAACTTTCAGTTCTTGAATCGGGGAAGGGCACAGTTAAATAAAAAATTTTCCTCATATGTGTTTACCTAAGAATTACACAATAAAATTTAAGCAGCTGTATAAAACCACATCCCACAAGCACAAAAATGTTATTTTAATGCACTATTCTGTGCTACCATCCTGGTATTTTCAGCATGCTTATGAGAAGCAGGCTGTGCAATAAAGACAATTTTTCAATTTTCAACACAAGGCATATCCCCAAACATTCCGCAGCATAATAGCATACTATATTCCCAAGACATACTCCCACTTTATTCTGTAATTGAATTAGAGCTTTGAGTCTGTTCAGATAAGTGTAAAAGCACCAAAATGTATTTTCAGCGCTAAAGAAAGGAATGAGAAAGTGAATACAACACAGGAAAACAAAGAAGGTCACTACACCAAAAAAAAATTCAAGGAGGGAAAGAGAGCTACTCAGAAGAAAAAGGAGACAAACAGCAGGAGAGAAGGGATCAAGGGGAAAAAAACCAGAGTAGACTGGATATCTAAAATGAGGACCTGTTAGCGAACTTTCCTCTTGTTTTAAGAGATAAGCAGGCTGAAGAAACCAGGCTTCAGAGGACAGGCAGAGAGACAAGTATAGCATGGGAGCACAGACCCTCGAACAGCAGAACAGCAACAGAGGTGCCTACAGCTGCTCCTTTGGTTACAACAGCACAGCCCAGGAAGTCCAAGCTACTAGCACAGTGTGAAATCTCCTGAGAGGTTGGAATTAGCCCCCAAAACAGCCAACACTGTCAGCTCCCAACAACCCAGCAACTACAGGCTTAGCTACAAGAGTTAAGGCTTTGACCACATGCAAAGGAGAGAAATGACTGTTAATACAGACAATAATACTTTGAAAAAAACCAGAGCCACTTCGGTTACACTTTCACCTAGAAGTTATTTCCATGCAGTTACAGTCTTCTACAGCTACAAGGACACATGGCGCTCTCACAAAAAAACACCAAAACAACCCCAAAACAAACAAAGACACACAAGAAAATCCTAATTTCAAAATCAAGTGCCAGGTAGAAAATAGTGTTATGTTCACTCCGGAAATATGAAGTGTTGAGGAAAATAATAAACCATTCACACTGACCTTTGTTGTTGATCCCATTGATAAGGACAATAAAGTATAATTTTATACAACACAAAAACACGTAAGAACAAATACTGAACTACAGTATAGGAATTTTTTTACTTACAGTTGCTCAGTTTGGTCAAACTCTTTTTTACTTCCTGCAGAACAAAAGAAGTATTTTAAGTAAGTATCCATTTAATAAACAACAGAAAATGTGTTTAGTACATTTAGTAATTGTTTAATCAGAACAAAATGGGTTTTTTTCATTTTATTAGCTTTCTTAAATATTAATTTCAAATTACCTTGTTTATCTAAGGGAATTACCTCCAAATTGCTTATTTTGAAATAAGATTTTTGAAAAAGCTTATTTGGATAATGTTTAATTAGTCTGATTTTAATACAAATCATATTATATATATAGGTTTATATCTTTCTGTATTTTAAAATACAGATAACATACATTTAGGTCTGTATTAGACACAAGCGTTTTTCCTCTTTACTAAATCTCCCATCAAGGCTACCAAGAATTGTTTCCATTCCTAAGCATTCCTCCAGAAATTATAGCCTCAAAATTCTCTTGTATAAAACCCAGGACCATATCAAACCTGTTAGGGGTGAGTATTGCTTAGTGAAAGCTCTTTGCATTGCAGCATTTTAGATGAAAGAATTTTATCCGAAATACAGATGTGAAAATGACACATCTTCATATACGATGTTCTACGGGTCGTACTTTTCTACCTTTGGCTGTAATTTCAACAGAAAGCTAGAAATTAAGTAAAAAAAAAACCCAACCCAACAACCCCATCAAAACTTACCTTTTCCTTTCCTTTTCGAATACACCTCATACAGGACAATAGTAGTAAAAAGAATAGCAACTTCAGCCACAATTGCTATAAAGGGTTTGAGAGGTTCCCCAAAGGACAGAACTTTAAGTTCAAACTTAGTTTGACTTTTCCCTAATTCAAAAGTAGCTTCACACCAATATACACCACGATCTTCCTTGGTGAGCTTGAGTATCTCCAGACGGTTTACATTGGGAGATGGTCTCTTAATCTGAAACTTGTCTGTATGTAAAATCCTATCAATGGGAACCTGAAAAAAATACATTGCAAGTTCTAATAATGTAATGATAAGGTGTTTAACCCAACAGTATAATCAACATTCAGTTCTGTATAGACATGTATGTACAATAAGTTAGGAACAAAAGGGATTTGTGAAGCACAATTACCCCACCTCAAAGGGAAGGACTTATTTTAGCTGGACACCCTAGCTCCTTCTAGACTCACTGGAGGAAAACAGTTTCAGTGGGCAAATGGTCTGACCTGTTTTAGTTTATTTAAGAGCAGATAAAAGGCACCTTTGGCTCTATTGACTCTCCAATGACAAAGGCATCCTTGGCTGCCAGGTCTAATGCACAGGTTTCACCACAGCACAAAACATGCATCATCAAGGAAGTGGAAGAGTAAAATATCCTTCACTGGGAAATATGCTGATACTCAAAGTCAGTGCTAACCTCCAGCAGTATAAAGGAGACGGATTTATTTACTGGCTCTCAATTGATAGTGCTGCCCTCAGAAGAGGGCTAAAACAAAGTGTTTTAGGAAGCTATACTTTCTAGATAGGTCATAAGGCTAAGAAATAGAATTGTACCTGGGGGAAGTAAAGGGTCATACAACATCTTACAGGTGAAAGCATGTCCCACTGTAAGACTATTTTTGTATCCAGTAGCAAGATTTAAGTAGTATAACCAGTATAAATACAGTAAACACAATTCTCTCAAGACTCATCTGATTTGGGAGTATGGCAGGGCCTCTTCAAGAAAGAAACATACAAACCAAACCAAAAACTACATCCCTGTTACAATGAATATTTGTAAATATTACAGATTTTTTTTCATTTCCATAAAGATATTTCTATTAAAGTTAATGGAAATGCAATTTGTGGAGCTTGCAGTAAAGTACAAAGTATTTGTACTTATTTTTTGTCACAATGTTTTGCTTGGCCAACAGAGGGAGACCTTACCAGCTCAGTTCCATTGGCCAGATACCAGGTCCAAGCCTTAGGATTATATTCAGTTTTACAAACCATTACAGCTTTATCTCTTTCATAAGTGATTACAGGTTTTTCTTTTCCTTCAAGCTTTGGTACTAAGAACAAAGAGGAAAAAAAACCCCATCAAATGAGAGATACAGGTTTTCATTAGTATTACAAAGAATACATTTAGGTATTCATTTATAGTACCCCATTCATTTTTTCCTCTTAAAATCCTCATGATTCTATCATTCATGACATGATGTAATTAAGGAGTCATTTTGGGCTGCTATTTCAGATATTTAATCTGTGCAGAAAACTAGAGGAATCCTGTTTTCAGTTGCTGTGTGACCTTGAAAGCTGCCAATTAATACCAAACTTCAAGTGGAAAAAAAAAAAACCCACAAAAAAAAACCCACCAAAAAACCAAAAACAAAAAACCACCAAAAATACAAACCAGACTCTGATTTCTACCCTTGCCCATTTGCTCCTTTCCTTCCTTGGCAGCTGCATGCTTCAGTTCAGTTCTAGCACAATAGAAACAAACAATTTTCATGCAATCTCATTCAATCTGCAGAAACTGCTAGAAGTCTGTTTCAGCCACCATGTGACTACATAATGGTATCTGACAAGTTGAACATATAGAGAACTTTTCTGCTACCAAAACTGCAGATTGACAGAGATTAGTAGCTACAAGTATTTTCTGAGCTGAAACAATGACTTTTGAGTGCATGCCAATAAAAAGGACTATTGGTCCAATCTTGCTGAGGACAGAATACAGCCAACAAGAAACAAGAGATCAGTTTAACTTTAGAGCTATTTGTCTTAGCTAGCCATTGTAACTGCTTGTGTCCCACAAACTTCCAAAAGCATGTGCCCAGAAAGCCTATTGAATGTACTGAGACTGTCCCACAGACACTGTTAGAGCTTAGCAAATGTACTATGCTGAAGTATGTATTTCCCCTTCCCTGTCCTTTCCCTCTTTATTAGGATGCTTACCAGTATGTTTTCCTCAGATCCATGCGTTTTAAATTTTACTTCAAGTTTCACTGCTCTACTTTTTAAGTACAGATCCAGTACATACTTAAGATTTCATTGATCATACTACACTAAACAGGCCAAGTATTTACTTTCAGCAATTACAATGAACAATTTGATATAAGCTAAGATTGTTCTTGTTCTCTCCCCTTCCTGACTGGTGAACACAAATTATTTTTCCCCAAAAATGTCTTCTCATATGTATTCAATTGAATTCAATTGCAATCAATTTGTTAATAAGAACAGCTTCCAGTCTCAGAATTTGCTGCATCATTCATCAAGACTCTTTACTAGTAAAGTTCTCTCACTCCAATATGTATGTTTTAATTATGAAACACTGTCCTTTTAAAGAGTACTGGCAGAGAGTATCTTCTCTGCTGCCATTAAATGGGATGACCTCACTAATTGCAATCCCCGTTGCAATTTAGGGAAGAGGACACACAAGTTGATTGGGATAAAAAACCCTGTACACCCAGCACAACAAGCTTATGTGGCAGTCAGATTTAGTCACACTGGCTGGCAAAGCTCAGCTCTAGGCATACCAGCAATAGATGTGACCTTATCAGTGATGATTAAGGATATAAATATCCATTACAAGTTCTGGGATCTGGCTCTGTAACAGTTAATCCTTGAGCACATGCAAGGCTTGTCATAGTATTTTTGCAAGTGGATCACACCAACTTGGTGACAAAATACTTCTGCTGCACAGACAAAGCCAGCTTTTGAAGAAACAAATAGACAGGTGTCAGCACTAGCATGTACATCCGTCAGATTTCCACACTGTTTTAAAAACCAGGAGGTATTTCACGGTGCACATACCTCAACTGCTGCTTAAGGGTCCCTGAACAAAGGGCAAAGAAATTAACCTATTCTACCTTTTTAGAAGCTAGCAGCACTTCACAACATTTTAAAATACCCATTTATGTCCTCTGTGTTTATTAACTTGAGCTTCCTGCAAATACCTCACTGTTTTCTGCAAACCTGAGTAAAACATAACTCCTCAGAATCTGAGGGGTTATGCCAGGCCAGGAACCGGGGCAAAGAAGAGAGGCTAGCACATGTAATAATCCCAAACTGCCTTGTGGAAAAGCTATTGCAGTTAGTTACAGCAGTGATGACTTAACCCACTGAGTCTATACCAACACATTACTCATCTTTCAGTTTGAAAATTGTTTTCCCTGCATTATTGACTGGAAGATTCAAGGACTTCTTTTTCCCATCTCCTTCACTCTTGCATTAATCTCAAAAAGCATCAAGCCAGTACTTTTTACAGCATCAGAAGTGGTAGCATTGAACCATCGTGCAACAATTCTCTCATCTTCTTACAATAAATCAACCAGTCTTATGCACTGTTCTGGAAAAGATGACTTTCCTATTGAGTCATTGCTGCCCTTACTGTAATAGTTATTGTGTACTTAGAAAAAAGTCCAAGGAGACCTTATTTTTTTAATCTACACTGACTTGGTTAGCTACCCAACAAAACCTTACCCACACGCTGATAAGAAAAATACATAATTATTTTTTAGAGATTAAAAGATCTGAATAAATTACAACTTTCTCTTTATTCAGCACTGCAAGCTAGTCTCTCCTGCCTGAAGGTCTGAAAGCAGGTATCAATATTTGATATTTCAACCCACACAGTTTTCCACAGTAGATATCCCACTGAAAAAAGGCAGCTTGCAGCTGAAGAATTAGGGAGCCCCACTGCTTAATTTAGCTGAGGTTAGGGTAATTATTTGAATAGTTAGGGTTTCTCAGAGCCTGTGTTTAGGAAAAATCTCTCCCATATCTGCCCTCACATATGAAATGCTTGCCTTACTCTTTGCAAAATTTGGATGGTAGGAATAGAGAAAGCAGTAACTCCATTAGAGTTATTCATCAGCTCAGCAGCTTCTATTATCATTTCCACATATCTTCATGCAACTCAATTTCACTTACTACTTCCACAATAACATTACTGGAGAAAACAAAACAGAAGAAAGGGCACTCATACTGCCCAATGAAGCACACTAGTTGTACATCTAAGTACTACTCCTATACTATTACAGAATAAAAGAAGCACTAAAGCAATAACGCAGTGTGTTTCAGAAATACAAACGAAATTTTAGAAGTCCTGCCTCCATTTTATCAACCATTACTTCACTTTAACACCAAACCTCAGACTCAACTTGCAAATTATTGGCTCTGCTTTTTGAAGAAATTTATCTGAGACACCCTCCTTTATTCTCATGCCCCAGATTGTGAAATGTGCTGCAGAGATGGAGAAGGAAGGGGAAATCAGTTAGTCAAGAGGGCAAAAAACAAACTTGTATGCTCTTCTGAGTACTAGATTTTTTTAACGGCTTTTAGTTTTTTGTTCAAAATTCTTCAATCCACACTACAGAAATTACTTTGATAATTATTCTCACTTAGCCTGACCGTATTAGCCATTACTTATTAAATTACGTTGCAATTTCCATACTAGCCAGAAAGATTATTAATACAGCTTTGCAGTGGTCAGCTGAAACAGAAATTTAAATTAAATACATTACCTTGCAAATGAAACGTAGCGCTGATTTCTTTTTCAGCTTTCAGAATACAAGTGTAACTTCCCAGCTGACTGCTGTCTGAGACGGTCACTCTTAAAAAAACATTTTTTTATACTTTCTTTTTGTACCACCACAAATGACTGCTAATTAGCACTCTAGAGAATACAGTAAGGATTTGTAATGGAGCAAAGAACATACTACCACTGAAATGTTAAGATTCAGGTTTAGTACAATGCAGAAACAGCGCAACAATTTTTAAGAAAACACAAGAGCAGAAGCACGCTTTGGACAATCACCATTTTCACCCTTCATGCCGACAGAAGGCCACCTTTACGCAGCATTATTACACATTACTGAATTAGACATGGGTTCACCATGTGAACGATGAAGCATATCCTATGTAGGGTTTAGGAAGAACAAACCATTTCAGTAATCATTTGAACACAAAAAATAGCTTTAAAGAGTTTTCATCTAATGAAGTCCAGCATCTTCTCCATCTATAAACTATACATTTTACTGTCACTTTGACAAAGATTTACATGTCTGTGATATGGAGTATCAGGGAAGTGACAGTTATATTCTCAAATTGTCTACAATAGAAATTTTATAAAAGTATTACTGCTCTTAAAGCTATACAGAAATCAACTGGAGAGAAATCAGTTAGAACGTATAATTGACCTAATTTTAAAGAACAGCGATCAACCGTATCAGTTGTAGAAAGGCTTCTACAACGCTTTTGGAGTTTCTGTAGAGGTCTGAAAGACTTAAGAAAACCTTCAAAATATCTTCACTGTAAATCTCACTTCTACCTTTTGTTAACTATAAAGAAAATTACCACTGACACCTTCCAGACTCTTGCAAAGCAGCAATGAGGTGGAAAAGAGCACGTGGAAAATGAGAGAGTGGAAACAGAAATTGCTAAAATATTTTAGTCTCAGACTGCTTATTATTTCACTTACTGAACAGAATTATTTGACTTCAAGGAACTCCTTCCTTATTCTATGTTCTTTTTTAAAAAAAAACTTTGCTTTTTGTGCACTAGAGGAAAAACACAAGCTCCTCCTCTAGGCTTGAGCTATCTGCAACCCTACTCCTTTCTAGCAACTTCAGTATGTTGATTAATCTTAGTATTTGTCCCTTTTCCAATATACACATTACTAGTATTGGGCACTGCACATAACAGGGTAACACATTAGAATCTGCAAATCACAATGTAAAGAATGCTACTTACTGGATGGTCCAGCTGTTCTGAGTTTTACTGGTGTGACTGATTGTTTCACTTCCCTTTTTCCAAGTCACTTGAGGATTTTTCAAATGGGAACTGTCATCTAATTTGCATGTAAGGTCAACTTTAGTTGGACTGGGCAAAGAGATTTTTTTTTCCAGTGAAGCACCTATAAGAAGTTTAAAAACATTTAATGAAAAAAAATGCATTTCCTTATTTTGAGCAAAAAAGCTGTGTTTACATATACAGGATTAGAGGGGACACAGGTGCTCTTTATATGCTTCAGTGGAAAAAAGTCCCTGCAAAATCAGAGTTTCACAGTAATTTTCTTAAGTCATAACTGAGTTAAAATACATATCCCTTTACAAAAATAACATATTCTCATTTTGTAGGTAAACTCCCTAACAGGCTCTAATATAGAAGCATAGATACTCATTTCACTGAGAGCAAGAGAGACTTATGAGACAGACTTAAGCTTTTACATTATTTAATCCAAACAAGAATAGTAAGTACTTAAGATGTACATAGAAATTTATATTATTAATGTCAAGAAGAGCTAAGATATAAGTTCCTATAACTATCTGGATTGTAGCCAGTGGCAGATTTTATGATACTGTGAGATCACAAGTATATCCTATTGCTAGAGAAGCTATTGATAAAATCCACAACCTTAACATTGTTGGATCAGGCCTTTCATGCTACAGTTACTCAAGCTGCATCAAATCCTCTTCAAATGCATTTAGGGCCGGCTTTGCCTTCCTGGCAAGTCAGTACAACCACAGTGGGAAAATATTCCAATAGAGTAGAAAAACCTGTCAGTTTTTTGCTGAGCATTAACTCAGCACAGGTTCATGAGCATAAAAAAAGCATAACCAAGAAGATACCAACAGTAAATATCTTCTCTGACCCGTACAAACAGTCTTTTATAAGAAAACAGTTTAGATATTGTTTAGCCATTAGCACTGACATTTTATTTCATAACTGGCCCTTTCTTTCAGATCTTCTAGATAGAAGTGTGGTTAGTCATCTAAGTACTCCAAGAAAATTTATCCATGCCTCGCTTCAATTCTAGATGTACACTGTAGTATTTGGTGGTCAAAAAATGTCTGGGGTATCCCTGGACTAAGAGTGCAGATACCAGAATCTAAAACACACTGTACTTTAAAGTTTCCAACTAGAAGAAAATGCAACATAAATGCTGCAAGATTACATCTCTAAAAATATCATGCCAGTACTTTGCAAATCTTCCAGAGACACTTCAGTTAGATCAGTTTCTCCAGCTATCCAAAAAATTAATTCTAGAATATTATTTGGCAAATGGGAACTTCATATGCACTTTAGAAACAGGTTTATTTTTGCTGTTCTCCATGCTTTAACTCCAGAAACGTTGCTAAGCTAACACCTGCTGTTCAGCAAGTATCCTAGCTTACATGGTCTATCCAAGTGGATTCACTCATGCAAATAAACTATAATTTCAATTGATCCAGAGGAAGAAAGTTTAATTTTTAGTTTTATTAAAAGCAGGAATCTAATTCCCCACTGCAAAATAGTTATTATTAGAACAGATAACTTAACAGCATAAATGTACTTACCTTTTACTGGGCTCATCACATACTCACTGTGAACATCTTCACTTTATCAAGAACTTGCCATTCTAGACGCTTCTACAACTCATATGGAAGTTTGTTTGCACGCACATTCAATATAAAATAATTGGAACACAAAAAGTAACACTCACCAATTAGGACTATCTCATGCTCTGAGACACTATGCGAGTCCTCCTTGCCTGCTGGCTTGAGTTCTTGTACAGAAACATTTGGACCTAACAAGGTTTGGGCAGAAAAAGTTAAGTCATCCTATGTCAGTAATCACGAAGTAGTATCAATACGGTTTGGCAATTATTAATTATAACTATCTTAAAAGGAGAAAAAGGACCTTGCCAAATGCTAACTACTGTGGAGATCCTTTTGTAGACCTGTGTCAGCAGCCATAATCTTAGAGCAGCAATGTTGTGGGGTTGTTATAGCAACTCTGTCCTTAGACAATGGTTTCTAGCTTTATCAATGTTGCAGTTGTGAATGTCGTATCTGAAAATGTCACAGCTATTGTACAGCCTGACTCAAAAAGTCACCTATAGCTCACATAAAGGACTACATCAATGTTAAAACAGACCCTGAAAAAGAACTAAGCTTTAGAAAAATTTTTAAAAAAACCAACCAACCAACCAAAAAAAACCCCACCCAACAAAAAACACCAGGATAACAAAATGCTGCCATTTCCAAAGTTACTATAATGCAACAACACAGCCAGGAAGTCAGAGGCAGATGATCTAATATAAACGCTGCTTTAATGAATGCAGAGGCAAGAACATCTCATGGTCCACTCCAAAATGGTCAGAGACCCTCACTGCTCCTCAAAACTTCTGATATACAGCAGGCAATGCACTTCTACAAAGAAAGGATACCAATATTAACCATCATACACCTGACCAAAAAATATTCTCCTTTATTTACAAGGTGCATGGTCACCAATATTCCTCTTTGGTGGGGCCTTGGATCACACACCCTTCAAAGAGTACGAGATCTTTTATAAAGCTGTACAAAGCTTGATACAGCAACTCCGCACAATCTGTTCCCATCACTTGTTCCCATGCATTTCAAGAACAGAGAAAGCAAGCAAATCAGTAAGTTGCAGCTCTAACAGATGCAGCTCAGCTATAACAATCTTCTTTCAATTAAGGTGATGAAAAGAAAGAAATAGATTTCACCACCATCCCAAAACAGACACTAAGTGTTCTACACCACACATGCTTTTACATGCTTGGAAAGTAATTCTATTGTCAAATATTACATAATGCATTGCATGAACAGTAATTAGAGACTGATTCTGCCTAGTCACACAGCATTGTAAAAAAAATTATTCTGGATTTTGTAGAAGGAAAGGGGCTTGATTACATCTCCTGTTCATGGATTATAAAGATTCCCAAACACAATTGATAAGACAGAGGAACTGGGCTACAGCTTTAGCCTTCCCCCTGAGAGTTGCATTGGGTGTCCAAATTGATCACTGTGCAGTGGAAACAGCACCTCTGAAAGCCTACATCACATTGGAATTACTCCTTCTCTTCCCCTGCATAAAATACAGGAAAAGATGCGTGCCTCTGAATTACAGTTAAGAGCATCTGGCTGGGCTCAAGGAGGTCCCTGCTACTGGTTTGCATCTCAAGGCATAAGCAGAGGTACACTTGCCTTTTCAAGTTGTTGGCCAATTTCAGAAAACGTCATGTTAAGCTCACAGCACAAGGAACTCTGTGCCACAGGCAATGAACCTGGCTCACTCCACCAGCATTTTCATACTTTCCCTCAAGCTTCAATCAGTTTAAGTAAAAATAAACCTGTATATTAAGGTGGCTGATATGGAAGCACAGAACTTCAGGCTATTTCATTTGGTGCTGGTGACAATAAATTGTTGTTAACCTCAACTGATAGTACAAAATGGCTTTTTAAGAAGAGAAATCAAAGCTGTCTTTAGCAATGGACAATAGTCCTGTTGGCTTTAGACAGGAACACAAGCCTTGATCTTTGCCTTCTAGAGAAGTAAACTATTCCAAGTATTTACCTGGGAAAAAATATCAAGGCTGAAAAATTCTGGCAGATCTTAGCCTACCTGTGTGGGCAAACACTCAGAGAGCATGCCAGAGTTGTCATGGACCACCTGAGTTTATGTCAGTCCAGTACACGCATCATCTGATTTTTTTACCAAAATCCCTCACAACACATTCAGAAGGCACCAGTGCTAGTTCATATGGTAGATCCAGCCACAAAAAACTAGACAGCCTTGAAAATGTCTTGCAACAAACAGGATTTTCATACTGACTTTCTTCCTCAATTCACATATCAAATGAAAATATTCAGATGATGTCATTTTATATGAAACTCCTTCTACGGTCCATATATGTTTGTGTGTGTTTGTGTATGTAGACAGTTATTGAATCTATTGGCTATTGCATTCCTGGTTCTCACATTGTGCTAACACTAGATAAATACCATTATCTCAAAAAAATGCCCAACTTGTAGGTGAAGTAACTTCCCAGAACTTGATCAAGTTCACAGAGAAATATAACTCAGCTCATGTTTGACTTGCACTAATCAACACAAGCTTTGGGACAATGCTGAAACTCTGATCCTTTGATCTTTATGGAGAAAGAAGTAGAACCAACAATCATTGGTTTCTTGTCTTGCCTGGAACTTTTTGTCAGCTCCCTGTTAAAAATACAATTAAGGTATAAGGAACAACAGGCAGTTTTGACACAGCCATAATTAAGAAAGATTAAGCTACCAGGCACAGTGATGCAAGTATGGCTTTTATACCTTTCACTAACACACAGGCATATGGAACTTTCATATTAAAAAATTATCATGCCTAAAGGCTAGAATACAACCTCCCTCCAGTGGTACTAGTTTGGGTGCTGCCCGACCTCCAGGTTCATTGCCTGCTTTTTAAGGCACAAATGCCTAAGGGCAACAGGTCATGAAACTGGCAGTTGCATAGCTTTCCCCAGCTCTGGAGATACGACACTCAAGCTCTTGCAGCGGCTTTAAAAGACCTATATCTACTTCTGTTTATTCCAAAAAAATCACAATTATATTTCAAGAGACTTATATGTGAAAATGTAAACTCTATATGGCAAACAAATATAAATAGGAAAGAGGACTATAGCTCTAAGTGTACTGAAATAAAACAATTACCAGATGATTCACGTCCAACTCGTGTCTTAGTCACAAAATTCACCTGAGCCTGACTGGAATCTCGTGTTGTCATAGCTGGATCTGAAAAAAAAAACACCAAAAAAAAAAACCAAAAAAACACCAAAAAAAAAAACACCAAAAAAAAAAAAAAAACAGAAAAAGAAACTTTGAGTTAGAAAAATCTAAGAAAACTATGAAAATAATTCCAGCAGAACATCCACACCTCAGCCTCTCCCCCATTTTGCTCCCCAAGTTCTGAGCATACACATTAAAAATTACACAACAATTGTTTTTCTTTCATTTTAGGCAAGAAAAAGGAATGGCAGCAATATTTATTTCACCGCCAACTTCTGTACAGAGTTCTTTTCTTGCAGTTAGCTTATAGCCAGGCAAAGCCATTCCTCAGAATGTTCCAGCAGGTTTTTATGCTGTAACCACATCCTGTTTTATTCATGCATTTAAAAACACCACATGCCACTGACACTGGCCAATTAATTTTAACATAGATTATGAGATTTTCCAATAGAGTAAGGACTTCATTACAACCTTACAAATCTAGTGTAATGAATGTACCTCCTTTGCTTCCACTAGCACCTCAGTAAGCAAAAGAAAAGACATCTGCATCAAACATTAATGTCAACATGTGATACAAACAATTATTTTAAAATTTATTCAGTACCACTGCAAATCTGACCCTCCTCCTACGACACAGTTTTTACGGGAACCAGTTACGATTCCAGTTTGCTTTATGTTCTTGACTGGAAAAAGAACAGCAATGGAAGATACAAAGGACTTGGTTAGTAGTTGTGTCACTCTTTTAAGAATTCAAGACATGTATGTGTTTTAAAGGAATGGAAATGTCTCCTCATTCCTTTCTACATTTGGGTGGCAGAACTAGCATTTATTTTGTAGTAACTATCTTCACTGACAAAGAAAGGTACTCCAGGACATGTTCCAATGCTACAGCACTCAGAGAAAGTGATTCAGCCACGTAAAAAAAGAGGACACGCATTTTGCCTTTGTAATTAATGTCTAGGGAGTGGGGTGGAATTGGGATCATGAACTCTTCTGGATACACAAGACAACAACAAGGATGTACAGATCACAAAAACCACAGAATATTGTGAATTGAAAGGGACCCACAAGGATCCAGTCCAACTCTCAATTGAACAGTGAAAAGCCACATCATATTTTGTGCATTCAGACTTGAGAACCACATGCCTTCTGCAGAAGCTGAAGTCAGCACTCTTCTATTTTCTACAAATAAACATTACTAACACTCTTACCCCATTTCAGCACTAACAGGCATAGACGACCTATAGATTCTGCACTGCCACCTCCAGCACACAGTTATTACTCCACCACGGCCATGCCTGGCGCACACCATTTGCTGTCTCAATTTGCCCATCATCCAGTTTGGATCAAGAGTTAAACACAGCAGTCAGAAGATATGACCAAAATAATTAAGCATTAGTGGCTCTTAACAGCAGCCCACTTTTTTATCAGTCCACCGGTTCCACGGCCAGCTGTTCCCGCCTAGCCCTTCAGCTACAAAAAGGGCTTAAAAAATCTGCCCTGAGGATATTCTGGCTTATGAGCCAAACAGTAAGAAGACTGAGTATTATTCTTTGCCTGACAGAGATACTGAGCAGAGAGAGCTATTATTTTTCTGATATTCATAGTACCACTGAAGAAATACCCATGAATTTTTATATCTGCAGCATCTTGAGGCATTCTAAGTATGTCATGGATCACCTGCATATTAATTAAAATCCCCAAAGATGATAAATTTAGAAGGTGCCAGTGCCAAGCTGTACAGCAGCTCTGTTATCTCTCTGCAATGAAGGCCACAATGTGGTTTGCATACTAACAGGGCTCTCATCTTGGTTTTCTTCCTTGATTCATGTATCAAGTAGTAATATTTTTTTGTCACCCCTGCTTCTTGATCTTTCACCTTATCTGTCCACATGTCAAACTACACGGAACAGAGGTAATATTGCACCACTCTCTTCCTCTCACATATACTTGCTGAATAGCACTGCAGATCAAGATGGGCCAGCACTGCCTCAATAGTGTCATCCAGACAGGGAATGATGTAAGCAAGTCACACAAGTAACTTCTCAAACTACTGAGTCACGGCTGCGTGCCTATAATTGCTTTGTGTTAGATTTAATCAACAGTGTGGTAGCTTGTAGAGTTCACTTCCTTGATTTCCATGCAGGAAGAAATAGGCAAGAGTATGATATCATGAATTTAGTTTTCTACATTACCTCTGGTTAATGTGGCAGTCACTACTTTGGGGAAAAAAAGTACAGATGTACCATGCTTATTATCACCAGAGGAATTTCAGGCTTAAAAATCTTCTAAAAATCTGCTCTCTTTCAGCCAGAAAAAAAAAAACAGCTGAGTAAGAAAAGACTGAAATATAATTTGGTTTAATTTAATGTCTTTATTGTGCAATTTAATATCAATCATATACTTTTTAAGTTCACATGCACTCAGTAGCATCCAAAACCAGCCACCAGAACCTCCTAATGCCGCAGTGACATCAGAGAATCAACATTAAGACCTTCCAAATACCCTGATAAAAACCATTCCCTCAGGTCAAACCAGAAAAACCCCAACTTGGAAGTAAAGTCTGTAAGGAATGAGGTGTGTTCTACACTCATAGCTCCTTGAATTCTTCAGGACCAGCAGGTGAAAGATGAGATGTGGTGGGATTGCTTTTCCTAAATCAATCTGGCAGCACTTGCTGCAACTAAATTAGACAACCACAAAGGTAACGTAACAAAGCAGTAAGCTCTGAACAACAGTGTTCTGACACTTAGAAATTACCCTCAACTCAATGTAAAACAAAAACAACAGTTTAGTTTTTTCCAAAACAATTAAGTGAACAATTACATGACTAAGATAAGAATAACTGAATAAATACCTTCAAGATATTGTATCAAAATAAAAATATAATATGGCTTTTTGAGCATCTGCCTGACCAGCTGCAGACTATGTAATCCACCTGTCTGCAACTCAATCCTTGTGTAGCAAGTGCTCCCTCTGCTCACTTTTACTACAACTATTGGGTTGAAGAAGCCTCACAACTCCAAAACAAAGTTTTTGGACTTCACTGGAAAACAGCTTTAAGTTCTTCTCCCTTCACATGACAAACTTTGCTGCAGCTGTGTAGATAGTCCCTGTGCTCAACTAGCTTTATACATATTTAGTTAATAACCAATGAAAGAGCAAACTATCATTTTTTAATTTAAATCATCACAGAAGTCACAGTATAATGCCTCCCTATCAAGTTTATAGAACTATAAAAACATTTAATAGAAATCTGGACAACAACAGTTTCACTCAATACAGACGAAAAGTACTAAAGCTAGTGGCTTATTTCTTATGTCTTCTACAAACCAGGCTATACCCACCACTTTAGGAAGATGGTAGATTTGTGGAATTTTTGAAAATACAAAGAAAGTTTCTGTTTGATTCACTTGTTTGGTTTGTTTTATTCCTGTGAGAGGCTATCATTTCACCAACAGTGTTACATAAACTTAAAATTGTTTCAGCCACTATCAGGTATGTTTTTTAGCATTAACAGCTATCAAAAATAAATATCTTATGGCAATTAGCCCTTGCTGACTCACACATTCTTACAAGTATCACACCACTTGCACTCAAAAAACTTCTCAATGAAGTAAACCGTTAGCAAGGACTTCCAAGTTCTGTGTGTATATAAATACACACGTATTTTAAAGAAGACTTAGTAACTACAAATAGATTTGTGTCTGTGTACATACTTAAATACACATTTCAAACAAGACTGGAGAAGTGCAAAGCATGTTTCCTTTCGCATTATGTGAAACTACTAAAAATTTACAGAAGGTATCATCACCTAAGGAACAGTACTGGCCCTCTTGGTACTAGGAGTGCAACAGAGGCAGAAGAAAACATAACTGCTTGCATTTCACACATGGAAAATGCAGCTAAACCACAGTGAATTCAAGTCACAGCACTGATGTTCACATGCAAGTATGTGTATGCACACATACACAGAGCAGAACTCTTGGCCTTGGCAAGACCTACTCCAAGAATCTCACCCTGCACAGCTAACACCAGCAATCTGGTAATTCCTACTACACTTATTCTCTACTGCTCCGCAATGCCTCAAAAAGACGAAAATATTGCGAAAAATCCACTAGTTTTAGAAATAAGATCGTATTTCCTAAGAAGCAGCTGGCCTGCTCCTGAACTGCTGAAAGCCTCTAGCGGAGGAATGGGGCCCAGAAGGCTCAAGTCCCTCCTTCTTCATGGATTTTTTAAATGCTGCATTTAAAAACGCAATACAAAATCCCAAGGAGCACCCCCATAACCTGTGAGGCACGCTGATATCTTAGTAGCGTAATCTATCGATCTGTGGGGAGTTTTTAGTTGTTTTGCGGGTTTTTTTCAACATTTAAACGCTTTACTCAGTAAGGGTAGGACAGAAAAAAGGCAGAACACCACACCTTCCCAATCCTGCACCTATGAGCTAATAAACCCTTCCGTAAGTGAGGGAAAGGGTGCTGAACCTACAGGACAGCCGATCTGACGCGGCCCTGGCCACCTGCCGCCGCCCACCACCTCGGGGCCGGGGCACGGCGAGAGCGGATCCCGCTGTCCCACGAGAACCCGACCGCTGAGGGAGACAGGGGCGCCGGGGAGGGTCGGAGCCGCCGAGGAAACGAAATGTCTCAGCCGCTCACACCGGCAAGGCCGAAAGGCAGCCGCCGTGCCGGGGCGGCACTACGTTCCCCCGAGAGCCGGGGAGATGCTGCGGAGCAAGGAGGACCTTTGCTCCCAGGCGCTGCTCCGGCCCGCCCGACACGGAGGGGGCCCGGCCCGGGGAGAGTTTACATTTACCTGCAAGGTTCCCGCTCGAGAGGCTGGTGCAGAGCAACAGCAGCAGCAGGCACCCCAGGCACCGGCCGGAGAAGGTGGCTGGCATGGTGCCCCCGCCGCGCTCCCCTGGCTCGGCCCGGATCGCACCTGAGGAAGCCTCAAGTGGGCCGGAGCAGCTCTGCGGGAGAGCCGGCTACTCCAGCAACGACGGGGCCAAATGCAAAGCAAAGCTGCCCCAAATTCACTGGGAGCAAAACTCAGGAGGCCCAAAAAAAAAAAAAAAAACAAAAAAAAAAAAAACACCGCCGCGGAGGCTCGAGGCCAGGGCCGTTCGTCTGTGGAGGATGTGCTCCGCGGGCGGCCCGCCGGGCTTTAAGCGGCGGAGGAAGGGCGGGGGCGCATCGGCGGCGAATTGCAGCGCGGCCCTGGCGCCTGAGCCGCCGGGAGCCCCCGGGGCGGCCGCAGGCTGCGGGGCAGGTGGGGCGGGTAGCGGCAGGTAGGGGCACGGGGTCGGGACTTGTTTGTGGCCCAGAGGGACAGTGGGTGCAGGACCACCTGAGCACGAGCAATGCCCGTCGGCGAACGGTTGGGCGGGCTAGCCCGGAGAGTTCTGCCTCAGGTAGAGCCTGTTCTCTGTCCTCGCCTCTGGCTGCTGATCTTCCGCAGAGCCCAGCTTCGAGGGTCACTGCCTCCGGGACAGCTGGGTTATACTGTATGGGAGCTGCGACTCTTTTGCATCCCTTTTTCTAAATCTCCCAGCTTGTACAGCAGTGCCCAGGGAGTTCAATTTCTAGCAAAAGCTCCTCAGGTTTTTGATTATGGCTAAGTGAAATTGTTTACAGTCTTTTTTTCTGTATTCATGTGTGCTTACCTAGTGAGCCCACTCATATGTGTGTATATATTTATGTATGTGCATTATATGCATTTCTATCTGTTGCTTGGTAAATAACTGAATTCTGATAGTGCAGAATGGTCTATAACAAGGTGGCATTCTCTGAAGGAATAACTTTGTGATGCGGTAATTCCTGCTTCTTGCTTCTCGTCTGCTTCAGCTAAGGCAGGGGTTGAGTAGTGTAAGAGGTTTGTACCAATGATGCAAAAAGGTCACTGCAAAAAAACACATCATCTTAGCTCGCCATGGTGACAGAGCTGTAGGAGTTTATACAGAGTAAATACCCTGTGCATTGATTTTCCAGCACTAGACATGTTCATGCTTCCAGCTATATTTTCCAGTACGTGTACAGTGACCTTCACGATAAAATTGTCATTCATAAAAACGTCCAGTAAACTCAACTGATGGCAAAAGACTGGTAACAGGACTGCTTAGTTAAGCCCTTTGCTTTGTGTGCTCAGGAGTACTCGCAATGCAATGTGCTATGTGGAGAGATGGAACTCTCCTGTGTTTGTTAATCTGCCAGCCTCCTAAAACTGTACAAAGTGATGGGATTCAGCGAGAGAATGCAATTCAGATAAAGCTGTTTAGAAATGGTAGATGATCTTCAGCTTTTAATAGGAAAAAAACTGGCTGGGACTTGAAAGCTGTTTTGTCCGAACCAGTTAGGACTGAAGAGACTTATCTCTTGGTAGTGGAGGAGGGTGAGGAAAAGGAAAAGAGAGAGAAGGGGAGAAGAAGAGAAGGACAGGCAGAGGAGAAAGGAGTGTCAACTGCCTAAAGATATGAAAGGACTAGTTTATACTTCCAGTTAGCTCTCCCTGGAATGGGTGAAAAGAAAACTTTATATTCACTTTATTTATTGGGTATGCAGTACCTTTTGGTAAGACAGATTTTATCCACCTGGAATCAACATGGACTGGTTGGTAGAAATGTATGACTAAGTGCTAGCAACTGGCACAAATGGATCTGCTAGGGCAGTCCTATCTAGAACCTAGCTGTAGTTTTGTCAGCTCTTGCTGAGTAGAAAGTGTAGAGGTTCTGATGGAGACAATTTGAGTGACCTGGTGTTTAGCCCTATGTGGGATTGGCTTCTATCTTTTCCACCAAGTTAACTTCTGTGAGCAGAAGATGTGATGAGCATCTTTGCAGGGTTCCATCTCAGCTCTTGTCATCTGCTAATGGCACATCCCACAGTTACTTAATGCTGAATTGAAAGAAAACAATTATTAAACTGCTGCTGAGGGAGATGTTTTTTCCTATTCTCATGGTATGAGATACAGAAGCCACAAACGGAACAGTTTGAGAATAGAACAGTAAAGACAAAGGCAAAGGCAAGAGGAAGGGTGGCAGAAGGAAGGCAAAAAGCAGCGGAATTTAGAGGAACTAGTTAAGCAAACCAAACAGCTCTTTAAGGGTTTCCATGCTCCAGAGTTTGCATTAACATTATAATACACTAGATTATAATACTTCCTAAGAACTACAGCTGTATTTTGTAAGGTCATTGAAAGAGTGAGAGGTTTCAGAAATTATAAGGTTAGTGATAACAATGATAAAGTAGAATATTTGGGATATTTTAAAAAAATCAACTATTAGCTTGCATCTGGAAACATTGTCTGGCAAGCAATTAGAAATTTCAGGAAAAGTATTTAAATTTTACATACCAAGCCTAATCTATTCAATTTATTAATTTCCAGAATATTTTCCTCTTGTCGCACTTCCGTAGAGAGACTGACTTATTCTCACATGGTAGCTACTTGGCAAATGTGACAATTGCTTTGGAACAAGAGTTTATATGTTGCACCATGCTCAGGCTTATTAAAAAGTATATTTAATAAAACCCCTGATACAGGGAAATTGCTGATTTATTCAGCTGATTCAAGAAGCTCTTTGCTGAAATTTTTAATGGCAAAAGGAAAGTAAATGAAACTCTGAATACTGATATATGTTGATTATTGGCTGAATAAAAATATGTATTGTAATTTGTACTTTAACAGCTCCTTGTCACTAACAATTGAATCCTGTGTTCTCAGAGCCCAGTCTTTGGCATTCATTTATTTCTGTTAAAAACTAAAACAGTAGGATAACCAAAGGACATATGTGATCCAGCAGTTTTCTTGGCTGGAGGTCTGTTTTTTATAAAATCTACTCAGATTGTGAAAAGGTAACTAATGTGTATGTGAGAAAAACTGTGAAAAGGGAGGAAACAAGCAAAATGGACTGAAAACCACTTAAGGTGGAAGTTGACTTCAGGGATGGTGCTTAGCAGCTTTCACTATCTGAAGCTGAATCATCAAGTCCTTATTAGGCTTTAGCTAGATTTTACTTTTTTTATGTGAATGAAATTTTTAATTGTAAAAGCATGAAAATAAACAGTAGTAAATAGGAGACACAATTCAGAATTACTTTAGAAATAAGTCTTGCAAGTTTTCCAGGAAATAATTTTGCATGGCCAGGAGATAATGTGTTAGTAAACTGTGGATCACTATTAAAAGGATGTGCTGAAATAGATGTTATGCAACACATGCATTGGGGAATGAGTTCTCCATTCTGTGGTAACAGTCAGGTTATAATAAAATTTTTAAAAAACAATGCAAAATATGCATGTTTCTGAGAGCCAAAGTAATATACTGAGTGCTAGTATAAGGCTACAAACCAGAATTTTATTGTCCCCTTCAAGCATTTATCTTTTGCTTGCTTTCTTTTAAGGATTTAACTAAACAGAGGTCTTGTCTTGATTTAAAATTACAGGCCAGGTTATGCAATCTGCATATTCTGCAGTTGCCTTCTCTGCACTGTCTGCATCCTGCTGAGTGGCTGTAAATCCAAATATCTCCTGCTATCTCCTTAAAGACAATTTGCAAGATTAAGCATATGATCTCTGTTGAGAAGTCTGCCATTTGTCAAATGTTTAATATTGTGTTCTAAGATCAGAGCTGTATATGAAACAAAAATTGGGGCTATAGTGCCTTGAAAATCTTAGGTTGTGCCAGTACCAATTATTGAGATTGTCGATGTGATTATTGATACTGTCAATACCCAGTTGTTACTGTGCAGGATTGCAGATTATGCAGTAAAGGCTTTGTTCATATGGCAAACACACCATCATAAGGAATTGGCATCCAAAAATTCAAACAAGATTTTTGGCAAAGAATTCTGTCTGCCCACCAGTTTCCTGCTCTCTGATATCTGAACAAAAATTAATTTTTAAAATGGAAAATATAATTATCAAAACAGTACTTTGTTGAAAACACAATTTAAAGCGCAGCCCTTTGTACAGAGAAGAAATGTCTACAATCTGTTAGTTTAATGTAGAATTAAAGTTCACTGTGATACAAATGGATGCTGCCTCATCACAGGGTTCGCTTTGCAAGCTGTGCTTCAAAATTTGCAGAAGTTATTTTAAATGACTCAAACAGGACCAGACTTCAAGGGAGGAAGGGAGGCAGTATCCTTCATTGCAGTAATAGACTTGTAAAAAGTAAGGCAGCCTCTGATCTGAATACAATTTGAGAACAGTTTCTCCAAATCTGAATGCAAATTGAGAGCAATTACTCTAACTGCAATTATGATGAAGACACACAGGTGAGTCTCACCTACTGCTTTAGTATCAGCATGAAGTTTACCTTTGATAAGTCTTTTCACAAATTCTCCAATTTTCAACCTTCAGACTTTTAAAAACAGCTTCTCTTTTGCAGAAACAATAAAAATCATGAGAATTTTATATATAATATAAATTATAAATGAAGGTATCCTCCATTCTGCTGCAGTACATGTTCATTTATTACCAATAAGCAGGAGTACTTAATTGTCTGAAGAACCAGGCCTTACTTATGTAATTGAATTTGGGCTACTTGGGGCTCCTTCTCTGGGGTAATCAATGTATGAATGCTTTCTGTTTCTTGTGAGTGTGGTAACAGTGTAGACTTTCTCTCATCCAAATTTTGTGTTTTATGGTTTTCCTGGACTGGGAGGTCTTGTAGTTTTCTTGGGGTTTTTTTTTGGCTTGTTGACAGAAAATTAGTTTCATCAATTTTATTTTTAATTTTTTTTTAATTTTAAATAATTTATTTAAATTTTTAAATAATGTCTGTAATTCTGAAGATAAAGCCTGAAGATAAGGCAGCATAAAATGAGTAACAAGTGGCATAAGCCTTCCCGGGTGGAGGGACGTAATCAAGTTAAACTCTACTCAATTTATTTATGAGCAAACTTCAGTAAACTTTAGAAAGTCTGACAGCATCCTTTCACTTAGAATTTTTTTTTCCTTTAATCTTCATGTATTATTTTAGAAGGGGAAAAGAGGGCTTCAGTGAAAAAAAAAATGAAGAAGTGCTATATAACTAAAAGTATTACTTATAGTTCCAAAACCCTGAGACTTTAAACTGCTTTTATTAGTCTTTTGCCATTTAATTCTTTTGTCTCTTATACGAAAGCTAAAAGTTTTGGTTTTTTTTCCTCTAATGACAGGACTTCTACTCCCAGTGGGGGAGCAGAAACAAGATGAAAAAGGTTGTAAAAGCATAAGACAATCTTCAGCACTTTTACTGACTACAAAGCCATCATAACCAAAACCAAAGAATTGAAGTGGAAGGAGCTGTGCCACATCTGATCGCGTTAAAACTTTGCTGAAGGCAAGTAAGATATGCCCTGTCCCCACAAGCACAGAAGCACAGACCTGAGTCTGTGTGCATTAGACATACCTGGCAGTAGAGAATCTGAATTAATGTGCATATTTGCTCTCCTAAATGTTAAGAATACATATACCTGTTGCTAGAACAACACCATCTACATGTGTGCTACACCATAGCACACAAGGAAATGTACCCTGGAATTTCCATGTTACAGGAATATATCCATTCTTATTGTACCATGCTCTTCCTGTTAGAGAGAAGATTCAGTTTCAAGCCTTACTATAATGATAATTCAACTAGTTTTTAATTCCCCCAAATTCAACATTTATGTAACAGATACAGAACTATTTCAATACTAACTGCAATGATGCATACTTAGAACTGAATAGCTTAGTACTTTAATTACAAAGAAGTGTGTTGGTTCAGAGAGAGGTGGTCTTGTATAATTGTCTTCATGTGTGGAGGAAAGAACTATTTTAACACAGAACAGTCTGCCAACATTTCTAGTTCTTTGCATATGGAAGGGATGTTTTCCAGTCTGCAAATATTTTGTTTGGAGAAGTGGAAAAATATCAGGTAGCAGAGTTCAGACAAAGGAAGGAAAGCCATCTGAACCTTAATATTAAGGAAATTACTTCCCTGCTGCCATTAGAGTGATTATCAGGACTCAGGTTTTGCATCCCAAGAATCTGTGGAATACTTATTTTTCCCTTGTTTGATTTTTCAGGCTGAATATGCATCATAATCCTACTGTTTTTCTGATTTTAAAGTGATCTGTACCCTGTACTTCTGCATGGGAATAATTTTCATGCAGAGGTGTATACCACTTCATTAGAAGCATCCAGTGGGTTCAATGAGAGGAGCTCCTGTGCTATGAGTCATCTCATGTATCTTTTTAGTCCTGTAAGTACATAAATGTTATTTGACACTGGTAATAATAGAGTTAAAATGGCTTTTTCAGCTGAGATTATGTCACACCAGAGGAGTTCAAAGATGAACTTCTGATTGTGACTTTTTAGCAGCAGATTTGTTCTGAAAGGCATTTCCACAAAAGATTCATCAGAGTTATATTACAACTTGAGTAGCATTTCCAGAGGCAAAACACATACATACATATATTTAAAAATGAAAATAATTTCAAATATATTGGTGTATAGAATGTGAATTTCAAAATGAAAAAGAATAATCATAAGTAGTTTTTAATTTTAGGTATGATTCAGCAGTTGTTAATTTTCTATATACTTCTGGTCTTGGTAAGCTGTGGGAGGATTATACAAAGATAACTTACTCTTTTATTGAATTTTACCTTTCAATATAAAAATTATTAATGAAGAGAAAAATATGCTCAGCATATCAGCAGTGAAAAATCTGAGCTAATAAAAAATTTTTCCAACAATGACTGATACCAACTTATCCTGGCTGATCTATGAATTTTATTTCCAGTTTTGTGAACCTCAGAAATGCCAGGGGAAAAAAGGGCATATTTTAATTTTTCCTTGTTCCATCTTCCTCTGTAGTGTGTTCTGCCTTCTGTTGGTGGTGAGAGTTACTGGAACCAATACTTAACTGTATTGCAGCATTTCAATTTCTAGTGTAAGAATTAATTTACTGTAATTATTGAATTTTGATTGATTTAGCCACAAACTAGAGTTAGTAACACTAAGAAAGTCTTTTATAAGAAAAAAAATATTTTACTTGGTTTTTAAATAATTCATATAAGAAGAACAATAAATCGTATCTGACAGTGATCAGGCTTTAGAAAACATACTGCTAAGGGTTGCATGTTTATTTACTGGGAAATTATGTTTCAGATAAAAATGTTAAACATTCTACTTTGAGGATATTGGGTCATTCTGAATATTAAGTTTACTTATATTCCTCAGTTTGAGTCACAGGGTTTGCAGCAAGGCTGTCAGAGGGAAATGTGATCTCTCCATGTGGACCCTATTCCCCTGCTTGACAACATTTAATGTGTTTGTCCTTACATCAGCCTCGTGGATAGTGTTAAGTCCAGTGAAACACAAAGTGGCTCAGTCGAGATAACCCAGGGACAGGGTTACATATAACTATTCTTTTCTAGTTTTTTCTGCCTTGTGCCAGGTTCTTTTTGATAAGGGTAAAGCTGACTAGATAAAAAAGGCTACTTAGGGTACACTGAAGAAGTCAGAGGTATTCCCTGCTGACCTTTATTACTCTTCTTTCTTTTAGGAGAGGGCCAACCATGGCCTTTGTACAGACAGCATATTTGGACTTGGCTTGGGAAGAATGACAGTTGCAGTCTCTAGCACACAGCACAGATTGCAAGTGAGCATCTGGGGCAGCAGACCGCTCTGTGAACACAGTCATTTTGATGAAGACAAATGTTTGTGCTCTTTTATACATTGGCATTGTTGGAAGTTAGATTCCAAGTATGAGTGACCTGAAAACTGCTGTTCAAGTTTTTTTATCCTCTAGGACTTCTGCAAAGGATTTGATTGTTTGTAAATCTCTAGGGGCCTCATGGTTACAGATCTCCTTGATTTGTAGCTAGTGGATCAACTATGAAAAATGCTTTCCTTTTAAGGAAAAGCTTCTTACAGAGGTATCTTTTCTAGGTTTATGAAAAATTCTGTCCAACTTTGCTGTAAAAGTGGTGTGCTCACTTCTACATTTGAACTGTCTTGGGATGTTCATACCAGAAATAAAATTTCAGTTATAGTTTCGTATTGGTACACCCTTCTTTTAAACACGCTTGAAAGTTTCATAAAATTATTTCAAGCTTCTCATAAAGTTGTAAAGACAAAGCTTATTAATTCTAAATTACATTGAAGTTTTTTTCTTCTCTCAATTATGCACTCTTGAGGATGGTGGAGCTTCACTAGTATGATGCTTCAAGCCAGGGGCAGTGCAGGTGTTAATTACATTTTTTAAAGTAATAATTAAATATTTTTTACTTCACACAGAGACCATGAACTCCATGCAGTAAATTAATTGAATTTAGGAATAGGAAAATAAAAGAATTCCAGAAGGCACTGCCAGAAATCTGTGACTAGAGTGGTTGGAAAATAAATTATACACTTTTCATACGCCTTTCTTAGTCACTGTTTCATTTAATCTTGATAAGGGAGGTTGGACTAGATGTCCTTTTAAAGTTCTCTTCCAACCCAACCCATTCTGTGATGATTCTATATAGGCATGGACAAGCCACCTGCATCGTCTAGTACATACAAGTTTTATCAGTGCAGTATAATTCATCACTATTGCTACAGCTCTTCTGCAGCCTCATTCTTTAACAGTGAAAGACAAAACAGTTCTCAGGCAGTTCTCATGACAGTGCACTAATTTTTCTGGCTGTTGTGTACTGCAGAAGTTGCTCTGCGCACTGAAACTCTGTGAATCATATATTTCCTTCCTAGTAGGAAAAAAAATGGCCCATCCATTGCCCATGAAAACGTTTGCACTATGTAACAGGCACTCAAAGCACGTTCTGTGATGTCTGAGGTAGAAGCAGTACAGGTGTTACTAGTAGAGAAACAAGAGAACCTTGCAAGGAAAGGGCATCACTATATAGGATTGTAACAGGGAATGTAATGTGGTCTGTAACACAGTTTTATCCCATTGGCCAAATGAGTGATGAATGTGCTGGTTTTGACAGCAATAAAGTTAAGTTTTTTCATGGTAGCTGGTATGGGAGTGTGTTTCAGATTTGCAGAAAACAGTACTGATAATACATAGATGTTCTAGTTATTGCTGAGCAGTGCTTATACAGTATCAAGGCCTTTTCTGCACCTCACCCCATCCCACCAGCCATCCTGGGGATGGCTCAACATCTGCTGCCATGGTGAATGAATCCTTGGTTTGCTGTGCTTGTGTGTGTGTCTTGGCTTTTGCTTTCCCTGTTAAGTTGCTTTTGTCTTGAGCCATGAGTTTTCTCACTTGTATTGCTCTGATTCACTCCACCATTCTGCTGTCAGAGGAGGAATGAGCAAGCAGCTCTGGAGCTGAGTTGCCAGCTGGGGTTAGACCATAACATGACCTTTCAGCTACCTTATTTCACTTCCTTTTTCTTTCTTTTTTTTTTTTTTTTTTTTTTCTTTTTTTTAATGACTCTCTTCTCATGTACTTTTTTTTTTCAACATGCTAAGTTGATACCAGAATAAAGGGGGAGGTTTTTACAATCTGAATTTTCCTGAAACACATACTGTGTAACATTTTGAACACTCAAAAAATCCACAGTTGGAGATTTTCCGAAGAGAAAGTTTACTAGAGAGACAGGATCTTGTAATGGCAACCTGAAATCAACTGAAGCCAGAAGCATCAAACTTACCAATTCTTTGTCTGCCAAATATGCAGCTTATCTGATTCACAGTATGACTGTCCACATTTAGTCCTAAACAGAAATCCTCTGTAGTTCAAAAAAAATAGAATTCTGGGCTTTAAAAAAAGGAAGCAAAGTACAAAAAGGAGATCTATCACAAAAGGGCTGAATTTCTCTGGGAACTGAGCAAGCATTTCTCCAGATGGTCTACTGAGAACAGCAGGGCTATCAAGTAGCACTTTTATGTCTCTTATTCATATAAGATCTTTGTTCAGTGTTTGCTGCATTTTCTTTCTTAAAACAAAAGCTAGAGAAGGTTTCTAAACTTTACATTTGTTTATTTCTCTCTTGGTGTTACCTATCTGCAATAGCTTTTGCCTTTTTTTATGCGTGTGCATGTGAATATTATCTGAATGAACAGGTACAGTCATCAGTTGTAGTTGTCATTGGAAAAGATGAGATAGAGAATGTGAATATCATCCCTAATGCTAAGTTTATACTGTGGGGTTTTGGGGTTTTTTTACTACTCTTCTTTCTTTATAGACCTAGAGGGAAAATGCTGTCTGTAGAATACATTTAGAATGTGAACTACAGGCACAAATAACTGCCTTGTTGGAAACATGCACTGTTTTTCAGTTTGAGGTATCAGTTTTACTGTCAACAGGCACTGATTAAAGACCAGGCAGGAATGTGCTTGGGGTCATACTGAACAGTGGTATGCTGTCCTATTTGCAATGGTTGAGTCTTGCCCAAAGTCCATGTACTTCTGGCATGGATGAATTTGTGTGCAGGTTTACGTCTGTATCTGGAAAACAGTGAAGACATATCTAAACTAGTCATGTTTATATGAAACTCACCTAGCAGCGAACATGCAAATCAGGCTTAAATTGAAACAAAAATCCTTTATCCAATGCAAGATTAACTTTTTGAATGATAATGACAAATCATTAGTTTTCTTTCACAGATACCACTAACTGCCCTGGAGCACAGCTCTGCAGGAAAGAAAACTTTTTTCAGGTTCTGCCTTATTATTCCTTTGATAACTTCACTGCTGATACGGATATACTGACATGCAAGCATGCAGGATTCAGTGACAAGAGAGAGTAGATGGGTGGTGGCAGCTATTTTATTTTGGGAAAGGAAGGTGATCTCAACTCACCCGGAAGATAAATTATCACAGTCTTCCCGTAAACATATTTTTAAATCAGTCACTGTTTTTCAATGCAGTAAGCTCTGTTAAGCTAACAAGAAGTTTACGTATCTGCAGCGAATCAGTGGTGGGTTAAATTTTTGTATAACAGAAATTGCTGATACATATCACAAAAAAGCTTTCTTTTTCAAAGACAACCAAGAATAACATGTATCTTAAAATCGTACTGAATCTGTCCTTCTCTGAGTTCTAACCAAATCTTGTTACAAATGTTTTTTGCTAGAAAATAATAAATTGGAAAATAAAATTGGATTGTTATGACTTTTATTCCGCTTTGTGCTGTACTTTATGGAGGGCAGAGCTGTGCTTTCTGTCTAAGCAATGCATTTCTGAGTCTCAGTTCTATCTAATGAGCTAACAGAATATCCTATTCATATATTAACAAAATCCTTTAGGTTGGAAAAGGTTCCAATGCTTGACTTACCACCGCATTGTCAACTAGGCTATGGCACTAAGTGACACTTCCAGTCATTTGTTGAACACCTCAGGGGTGTTCACTCCACCACCTCCCTGAGCAGTCCATTCCAATACTTAACTCTCTCTGTGAAGAAATTTCTTCTAAGGTCTGAATTCCTTTTAATGTCCAAAACTTCTTGTTTTAATGTTTAAACACCATCTTGTTTCCTCCATTTATGACACAAATCCATATTGGAAAAGAGTCAGCCTGCTTGGGATAACTTGATATCTTCCTGATGCTTGTTGTAAATTGTGTCTCTCCTGAATTCCAGATCCAAACAGCACAGTGCCTGATTGCAAACATCCCTACAGCCAGGCAGTGTTTGGACATCCCATACTAGCAGGTTAGGATCCAAGGCACTCCATGGTGCATGCTTAGTAGGCACTGGGAACATACTTTTAAACTATAGTTCCTTTGTCTTTGAAACGGAAGAGAAATTCCTGGGACTACAATGTATGATAGTATTTTAAACAGATGAGAATCTGATGGCATTACAATATATAATGTACTTTTGTGTGTAGTTTTCAACCAGGTTTAGAATCCTAGTGTGTTTTGTTATTACATTGGGCACTCACATATTTACTCACTGCATTCTTTCATTCTAAAAGTTATCTTCCTCCAGAAATAGATTTTAAAGGCATCCTTCTTCAAAAACAGATCAGCAGCCCATTCTAGCTTTATTTTTTCTGAGCTATTTCTTCTTTCCGGTGGGACATGACTAAAAGTAAGTATTCCAGTTGTTTTTAAAAGTGCTAAAATTATCCCTATAGACTGCAATGTGCTTGCACTCCATATACAGCAATAAAGTTTCGGCAAAAAAGCTCAGAACGCAACAAGAATTTATAGTGCACTGTATAAAAAACTGAATACTTTGATAATTGTAACAGCATTCACTCATTGCTTAGAGAAGCTCATTTTGACTGCTGACCTGTAAGATGAAAGGAGAGGTCCTCATTCTCTGGTGACACCTAAAGAACTGTGTAGTAAAAAATGTTTTTGATCCTTGCTGGAAGATACTATATGTTTGGGGTTTTTTTAAGTTTTGGGGGTTTTTTTGAGTGAAAGATTTACCACTGATTGAAGTAAATCATACATTTAGTAAAATGCCAGTCATAACATCAGTGTACCTAGTAACTAAATTTTACTTACAATATTGAATCATAGAATAGTTTGGGTTGGAAGGGACCTTACGGGTCACCTAGTTCCAAACCTGCCATGGGCAGGGGGACCTTGCTGTAGACCAAAGCCCCATCCAGCCTGGCCTTGAACACTTCCAGAGACAGGGAGTCCACAACTTCTCCACCCAATCTGTTCCGTATCCTTCTTACCCTCACTGTAAAAAATTTCTTCCAATCTGAAACTGGTCTGTTTCAGTTAAAAGCCGTTCACCCTTGCTCTGTCACTGCACACCCTTGTCAAAAGTCCCTCATAAGCTCTTTTGGATGTCCTCATCAGGTACTGAAAGACCACAGTAAGGTTTCCACAGAACTTTCCCTTCTCCTGACTGAACCACCCCAATTCTTGGCCTGTCTTCATAGGAGGGTGGTTCTCACACTTTGGTGATAACCTTGATGGCTCTCCTCTGCTCTTACTCCAACAGGTCTACATCCCTTGTGTACTGTGGACCCAGAGTGGATGCAGTGCTCCGGGTGGGCACTTGCAAGGGCAGAGCAGAGGGGCAGAATTGCCTCAGCCTACTGGCCACAGTGCTTTTGATGCAGCCTAGGTTGGTCTTCTGGGCTATGAATGCACATTTCCTCCTGACAGCAGGATGAAAGATGATGAACAACAGTCATATGACTAGATTGACAAGTGTGAATGTTTCCACATGATCTGAGGGGTTTTTTGCTGTTATTTCTGATTATGATTAAGTCAACTCAACTTTTGAAACCATTATTCATTACTCATGCCTATTATAATAGTAGGTAAGATGGTGACAGTGTCAGGTGAATTTAAAACACTTAGAAATCTGAGAGAATTGCTGAATACCGAATGTGGCAAAGAGTTATTTTTGTTGCAGTCAATACAGAATGAGATGGCTTTAGAAACAATGCCTTGATTCTTCCTTGTAAAGATTAAAGTGCATTATTTCAAACATTTGAATGCTACAGTTAATCCTAGCATATCTACTTAAATGCTACTGAGGATGTTCCTATAAGATGGTAATTAGGAATCTGTTAATTAGTAAACTAAAGCCTTAGTTATCTAATTGTAATTGGTAATTCCAAAGTTCTAGTAATAGTGATAAATACTTTGTGAAAAAAATTGCAGTACAGGAGCTTTTGAAAGCTTTCGTTTCTTTCAAGGAGGAAAAAAATGCAAAAGTCTGGCTCAGATGTTTAAAGTTTGCTTGGTACAGCATCTTGAAGTTCTGGATGCTTCATGTTCTGTATAGCATCTAACAAAAGGATCTAGTGGGAAAGGTAGTGGGAAACCATTTTTGAGGGGAAAGTAGTTGTGTATCTCAATATTTCTTGGTGTGCCTAATTCATTCTCTCTTTTTTCCTTTTTTTTTTTTCCTTTTGCTGTGTCTGCCCAAACCGCTCCGAATTAAATGTTTTCCACATTTCTCTTTATGGTGAGAAGAGTTTGGACTTGAGAAAATTGTTCCTTAGGATAAGATTCATGTCCTTTTCTCCTGTTTTTGCTTTGACTATGTTCTCTGTCTGTTTACAGTCCAATTGTTCTAGATTTTGTCTCAGTTGTTTATTTCATAGAAGCACGGAATTTATGTACTCCTGCACATGAACACCTGCTCATCTATCATTATGCTGAATTCAGTACTACAGTCAGCAGTTTGCTTATGTTTTTATGCTTGTAGTCTCTCATAATTTTAATCTTGTCAGGTCTCACATTCTCTCTCTTAGTAACGGATTTTCCTTATTCTTCCCTATTCCTCAGGTTTGTCATGAGACTCTTCAGAGCTTTGTTCCTTTAGTAGAGTTCTTTCTGTCCTAGAATGCTTTTCTTTCTGTTCAAGAATGCTTTTATTTTTGTACCTATGTGGTTTTATGAATTGTTTTGATTGTTTTGGTAGCTCTGCTTGTACAGACACTTAAGTATATACTGGTTTTCTTAAGAAAAAGCTAAAAGAAACCTACCTTTGTCTCTCTAATATGCTACTTAAAATACATAACCAGATATTGCATACTCAAGGTAGAGTTATTGCTACCAACATCCCAGCTAAATTACACTTTCTACTTTTATAATTAGAGCGGATACAGAGATACATTGACCTAGGTATTGACCCTGACCTGAGTTGGTTGATGAGTGAGAAACTGTGAAATGACATCCTCTCAATGTCCAAAGCGGGATAAAATCCCAAAGTTGGATGACACTGAAATGGTACTGGTTCTTGCATCATGTCAGGCTCCATCCCCATTCCTGTCTCTCCACCCCCTCTGAAGCAGCTTTCACATTTGTTACAGCATAATTAAAGACTAACTGGGTGAAAGAGGCAAACTGAAAAAGAGCATGAATCTGTAGCCATGTGATCACTGGGGAGTGACTGGAAATACTCTAAATCCCATTTACATACTTTGTTCAATAGCAGTTCTTGAAACAGCATCAGGTATCAAATTTTTAGTTAATTTCATATTTCAAGTTTTACTTTTAGAGTGCAAATGTTATCAATAGCTATCAACTCATGTGTTTCCTGTGGTGGAAACACTTTTCAGCCCTTTGATGGGAAGCAGAAGAAGCCCCATTAGCAGGGAAGATGCTGAGCCCATACCTCGAGGTGTTCAAGGCACTCTGTGTAACTCCAGCACCTCTGAGTACTCCAGTCATTACACAAGCATTTCATCTGGTGACAGTTTAATTAGTTACAGACCTTGAAACACAGACCAGAAGAAGGGCCTTGTGGCATTAAATCCCTTTCCTGTTCCTGCCAGCCCCTGAATCTCAGCTGGTGAACAGGGGCTTGGCGGCAGTGGGGAGCCATCAGCTGTAAGGTGGGACACGGGCTCAGGACCTTCACAGCAGGAGGTGAACCTGTGCCTCACAGGAGCATCCTACCTGCTGATCCTGAACTCTGCTGGGACTCACTGCAGGGCTGTCCCCCAGCTGAGCTAGCGTTAGCAGACTGGCTGCCCCCGGGAAGGGAGCTGGTTCTTAGCACTGCTAAACACCCACCCACAGAGGCACATGCAGGAGGTTTATGGTGCAGTCTGACTGGGAATGCTGAGCCCCTCAGTGCCATCAAAACGAATATGTAATGCACAGAGCCCTTTTGAGTGATGCCTATCAAATGCACAGCCCGTGGCACTTCGTGGCATTTGACTGACTGCAAGGTAAGGTGCCTGTTAAATGGTGTTTTCAGGCTGAGTAGGTAATTCCTCTCTGAACACCTACAGAAATGAGCTCTGTCTTCCCTGGATCTGTCCCAGGTTTGTACTAGCTCTCGTTTGATTGCTACTACCTCCTAAGGTTTACATTTTCTCCAAAGGAGTCACATACTAATTTATTCAGAAAATGTAATCTTCCATTGCCTCAATACAGGCAAACTCTTTTATTATTGTCACTAAGTCTCCTCAAAACTGAAGCACTTTTAAGTAGTTCAGTCTTTAAATATCCTCTTTTATTCTCATTCAAGAAAGTCTAGTTTTGATAACAGTCAAGGATTTTAGTTTTTCATTTCAGCTAAAGAAAAAAGTAGTCCAAGGAGAAATATGGTTGCTTTTATTCCTTTAATTATGGTGCTATTTTCTGACATAGAGCAGTGAAATCTGGCTAACAACATATAATCAAAGTAAAATAATTTTATCTTTGATTTTACTGTTTTAGCGATTCCTGAAGTAAAAATACACCTCTGTATACGATTTTGCTCACCCACTACTTTTAAACCTCAGTAAGAACTGCTCATGTTGTACAATAGTCAGCATTTTACCTATAGTTTTATGCATGCAATTTGTCATCAGTTTATGCCTCTTTAAGGCTTGGCATCAATTTATTAAAAAGTCTCCTCTAGTTGCAGTGTTGAAAAATTACTTTTTTTTCCTGAGGCTTCTTGGTAAGACAGAAGAAAGCATAGTGGTAGAAGTAATATAAACTGAAGCAACTAGCATTTTGGTTTTATAGAATATAATGAAGCTTGCACATAAAGTTAATTGTCCCATAACTAAGTCTGTTTCTTGAACTATGATGCAAATCAACCTGACATTTCCAGGAGGAAGGATTTTCACATAATTTAAGGACGTGTCAGTAAATAACATGTAAATAAATAGAATAATTCCAAGCTGAGAAGACCTGGGGAGGTCAACAAATAGGTTGATGCAAGGGGTTTGGCTGGCTGATGCTTTTGAAGATGTCTAGTCCTTTCTGGTGACCATGTTTAAAATTCTCATGTAAGTCAGAAACTGCAAGTAATTCCAAGTACTGAAACATCAAGATTAAGAGAAGCATCCCCAGTCACTTCCTTTGGGAGCTGTCAGTAGCAGGATTAAATCAGATTTGACAAATATATCATGGTCATTGGAGAAGAGATTTCTCCATTGAAGGTGAAATAAGTTTTATCAATGCAAAAAAGAAATTCCTTTTCAGATCAAAATGTACTTTGAGTAGGGTTTTCCAGTGATCTCTAGCATAGTGTCAAGACTGTTCTGTTTTAACAGTGAAGACTGCTTATAGTTCACTTTGGAGAAGAAATAAAATATGTGCTACTGTGATAGACTAAACAATGGTGGTAAACTTATTACTTACCATAATTAGGGATGAAAAAAATGGTATTAGATCTGAGAACTTCTGAACTGGCATCAGAGAATATTATTATAAATTACAGAGGCAAAATTAGTGTTTTTGGTGTAAAACAATAAGCATGCAAGATCTCCCTTGCTTGCTTTGTTTTGGGGTTTTTTTGTGTTTTGTTTGTTTGTTTGTGTTTTTTGTGTTTTTTATTGTTTTTTGGTTTTTTTAGGGGGTGGGAGGGGTTATTATTTTTTTGTGTTCTCACTAGTCTCTGGACTGTCTTATTTCTTGCAGATTCTTTCCCTTTTTTTACTCTCAGCATATTCCTGGATCTTTGCCATGATATATATTTAAAACCTGGGGGTTTTTTATTCATTCTTTAAGAGTGTGTTGCTAAAGTGTATGCAACATACACCATTAACCTTATATAAAATATAGATAGAGTTGCCAGCCATACGTCTTGCATAGGCAAGGGGACAAAGTGTTCACATCTGATTATGCTGCCTTTCATCAATATTAGTGGAACTCTTATTATAACCCAGTAGTCTACAGTCTGTATATACAGATGGCTCTTTATTAACCACAAAATAATAGTTTACATCAAGCCCTACTTGATTTTGCTTGAACTACAAGTGGTCATGTTTATATTTTTTCAAATACTCAGGAGTGGTTTTTCTTTTCCTCAGTACAGAAAATAACACTGAGTAGTAATGATTAATTTTTTAGAGGAACTGTCTTGTGCGTATGAGATAATAAAGTAGTATTTGGAAGATGTGTACATGATCTGGAACCTATATGGGGGGAAGAGGGGAGTTATCACAGGTGCTTCTTTAAACTAAGATATGTAATTGTACTGTTTTTTGAAAGACAATATACTCTTACCTGGGAAATGCTATTGAACTAGAATATCAAGGTTAAACTATGACACCAACAGAGGAGAGTCAGACTCCATCTCGTCCTCCATTGTGTGTAGGAGGCATGGCTTCCATAATCTACAGATAATCTACAGATTTTGGCTGTAGCCATATAGGGTATTTGTCGGTTATTTCTGCAACAATTCATCCAATGTATTTTCTACGAGCCTGGACATTGTGTAATCACATTTTCTAGGCCCTTGCTTTACTGTAAACTTCAGCTGTATGAATTTAATTTCAAAGGAAATCTGTCATTGCTTTTTGTTCCCTCTCCCCCGTCCTTGCTCCCACTGTTGAAGGAAATCTCTGCACGGTGGAGTTCAGGTCCTCTGTGTGGCTGATGGAGAGCTCACAGCCTGGCAGACAGCAGCAACAGAAGAATGCACGGAACTGAAGGTGTGGCAGGCAGAAACAGTCTGGGGACACCTCCAACCCACAGCAGTGCAGCAAGCTCTGGGACCTCATGGCATTTGCAACTGGGCAGAAAGGGGGAATGGGTTTCAGAAATAGGCGAGCGCTTTAGTTGGACAGGCAGCTTGCCTCCAGCTATAGAGAGTAGCTGTGGAGTCTACAGGAGCCTTATCTCTACAGTTACTTAGCCCCAACTCTGAGTGTTGCAACAATTTTTGTCCTGGTATTACCTATAGCAGTGATCAGCATACTGTTGAAGAGACGAGGGGAGTGCTTCTTGTCAAAAATTATCTAGAACTCAAGCTTCTGCTATAAAAGCACAGTTGCCTAAGGCAAAAAAAAAATGTGAGGCAACTTTTAAATTAAAACTAAATCATCGGCTTCTGCTGTCTGCTTGGCTTATGTACCTATCTCATTTCCTTTCTTGTTCACCTGCTGTGTTGAACTCCACACACGTATTTCCCAAAGCTCTCCCAAAGTCTCCTCATGTCTTAGAAGACTCCAAGAAGAACCAAAATTGTACCAATCTACCTGATGCACCGTCCTAGAATTGAAAGAATATGTTCAGCCCAAAAAGCAGTTTTTAGCTTTTAAAGCTAATGAATATAAAAGGCCTCAGATATCTAACTGAATAGTTCTGGTTTCATAAAATTAAAAAGCTTCTTATTCAGATGTCTATTATTTGCTATGATCTCAGAGACAGATATCAAGGTGGGATTTAGCAAATCTTTCTACATTTTAGTAATGGGATGAAGTTAGGAAGCACAAACTTTCTTATCAGTTACGTATGGATTTTGATGTAATGAGGATGTAAACACAGGGAGTGATTACAGAAAGCTGCAAACAGCCACATAAAAAGCTTTATTCTTTGTACTTAGAGTGTCAAGCTTGATGCCAATACACTGTCTTTATTGTTAAAAAATATTTCAGGATAATGTAGGTAAATTGAATACCGCAGCAGCCAGAGAATGAATACAAGTGTACAGGTCTCCACACTCATTTATTCCTGAAGAATTAGGAATGCTATATTACTTTCTTAAAATATAATAAGGCCATAGGACAATATGTAATTTTAAAATGTGAAGAATTTAATGGGGCATATGCTACTAAAGAAATTTAGTTTCTGAACTTGTGATAAAATGCTTGTACAGCAAATAACTGTGCCTCTCTTCTCCTGCAGTATTTCTTCTGAAATATGTTCTTCATAAATGGCATTTAGAACAATTTATTGGATAGTGTTGCCACTCCTCTGTAGGTAGGAAGGCAAGTGAGGGATGGTCTTAACAATATTTGCTTCTATGGATTGTCCAATGGGAAGCTCACATAATCAAAACTGCTGGTGCCTATTTAGGTGAGACAATGACATTTGTTATTCCAGGCTGAAAGGAGGCTTGACTCGAGGGCTCTGTGCCCTGTTAAACTGGCACACACAGATCTGTTCCCAAACTATCTGAAAAGCAGAGACTTATGTTTACATTATGAGGACCATTCCTTCCTGGGTAGTTTGTGTCCTTTCCGACTTGGGAGCTACTCATCTCCAGATTCCAGCTGTTCTGAACTGTATGTTAAGGAGGTAGCTGAGACAATTGCATCATGTTAGGTGACCGCCTGTTTTCTAAAACTCACTTCGTGATGAGTTACTTTGTCATCACATTAAATGTTTCAGCAGTACAACTCAGCTGGTGTTTTTTAGGACTCCTGATGAGAAGTGACAAATTCTGTACTTCAGTAGGTTTATATTTTAGCCCATAATGTTTATGTTCTTGTGCAAGGGGTAAGTAGACTGCTTGGCTCTAATCAGTGTATGCATGATGACATTTGGATTTGGGAAATGTCGTGGTTTGACACTGGCCCAACGCCAGGCACCAACCAGAGTTGTTCCCTCACCCTCCCCTGCTACAGCTGGGCAGAGGAGGGAGAAGGGAAAAGAAATGGCGAAGGCTTCATGAGTGACAAGGACCAGGGTAACTATTTCAAGGGCAAAACAGGCTCAGCTTTAGTTGCAAAGTGAAATTTATTACTAAGGGAATCAGAGGAGGATAATGAGAAGTAAAATAAGCCCTTAAAATATCTTCTCCCCGCAGGCCCTC
>JAODKT010001744.1:14647873-14659263 GCA_027576195.1 Cossypha heuglini
AGAGCTGTCAGGGTTTGGTTCTGTTGTACATGGTGGAAGCTTCAGCAGCTCCTCACGGGAGCCGTCTCTGTGGCCTCCCTGCTGCCAAAACCAGACCATGCCAAACCAGTACAGGAGACTTCTCAGGGTAGCTACAACTGACTGGTGTGGTTTGCTCTGGTCCTGCTCCCTCTCTTGAATCAGCAAGTTACTTAGTGTACAGTTTTGCACAAAGCCATTTCAAGAGCTGATCTTGTTGAAAATTGCTTTTTATGCATACCCGATTTTTGGTTTCATTCCCTGCATCAGCTCACTGTTTGCACAAGCTCAAATGGTACATATAGGCAAAGGTAGAAGATAAGTGGACTGTAGAAGCTTGAATTGAACCTGTGAAGTTCCATCATTGTTTCAGGGGAGGAAGTGAGGAGGCAAAGGAAGAAACTTCCTGTATGTCAACAACATGCCAGTACACCATACTATACCTTCTATAGTATGTTGTGGTGGCTGTTGTTGACATTCACATAAAAGTTCACTTTCAAAGTTTCATCTGTATTGTTCCTTTTTCTTCTTTATTCTTTTTTTGGTGTTTGTTCTCCTTGAGTGTATGCTTAAAATTTTTATATTTTACAGCAATTTTGATTGATCAAATTTTGACCCGCTCGATATTCTAGTTCAAGGAACATGGCCTTGAGAACACTAATGATTATGTCAGTCAACAAGTTTCTGAAAATTAAGGGTTTCCAAACTCCAAAGGTGCTCAAATTATGCCTCATTTTCCTGGACATTCTTCTTACTTACTCCTTTGTAATAGAGTATCAAAGTGGTATATGAACAATTGCTCTTTTTATCAAGTAACAGAAATGCCTTCTAAGGGAGATTTTGAATTTTTTATCCTGGTTAAATGCATGAGTAGGTTATTTTTTTCCAAGCAGAATGTAATCTTTTCCTCCATTGAATAACGTGGCTTGTGCATTCACTCCAGATATGGGAAAGTTAAACTGAGTTCCTTCCTCTTCAGGAGACAGAACTTACAGTCCTGAACAGAGTACCATAAATACACAGCTCTCAGATGAGTGCTTTTGCTCTGTGCTTGTAAAGCTGACTCTCTTTGTCTAAACCAAAACACTCAGCAAGGGCCTGGGGTCCTCCTGAGAGATTTCAAACAGTGGAGCTGAAGGTTCATTGCTTCTGTGCTCCAATCAATGCAGAAAGAAAAACAAACCTGGCTTCTACCAAGTATTCTAGCTAGGAGCTGATAGAGTTTTCTAGAGTGGGGGCCCTTTGTTGAAGCTATGTCCTCTTCTGTAAAATATTTTCATAGATGTCAAGAGGCGTTCCATAAATGTGAGGCATTAACGTGAGGTCTCCTCAGGCCTTGTAATTCAGAATAAAAGGACATTTCTTCATAGGGCAGTTTTATGAGCTTTAGTTTTTCCTCAAATGAATGTCCCAAAACATAACTTTCTGTTTCAGGCTTAAAAGATCAATTTTTTGTTAAATGGACCAGAACTTTTCTATGTCCTATTTCAATCTCAAGAAGAGACAAAAATAAGTTTAGCTTGATAAAAAACAAAATTTATTTTCCTTTTTTGTTGATTCAATAGAAGAAGTCTCAGATGAAATGACCTCAGAATATCAACAACCACTGTCCTGCCATTTTGATGAATATATGTATCACTTCTTCATTTAAACACCTTTCTGTGGACATCTGTTGAGTACTGTATTGCTTGAAAATAGTTCACTCTAATATTTTTAATCATTCATATATGGTATGTTTTGTAATAATGTTACATAATACTGTGTCTTTCTAGACCATGTAAACGTAAAATAATAATTTTCTGGCTCAATGTAAATGCTAATACTGGTACCAGAATTATCATGTCTGCCTATTGATGTCATCCAATACAACAATCCTGCTGAATATTTTCTAAGATAAGCAAATATAAGGGGTAGGATTATAGTCAAGGGAGGAATTTGTAAATGCCTCCATGAAGATTTTTTCCTACTATATACTCAGCTCTGCTCTTGTGACCATGCTTAATGAAATGCATAAATTGGACCTGAGTATTTTAGAAGTCTATCCATCTGTATTTCTCTTTTAGCATTCTCTTTTCAGTAGTAAATACTGCGCCAAGAGCTACATCTGTGTAATTTACAGGATTCAGATAGTTACATAGGAAGATGAAAAACTAATTTAAAAATGAGAAAAAAAAAGAGCTAATAGTATAGAAATATCCATAGTGGCATAAAAAAAGTCACAAAGACAAGAAAACTAAGGAAAATCTCCTTATGTAACATTTTATCACTGTTTTGCACACCAGACCTCATACAGCATATACAAAAAACTAAAATAAAGACAGTGATAAACATATTAGTAATTAATTCGGGTGGATGCAAATGCATAAAGAAAATTCGTTGACACATTATCAACTGATTATTTTCACCCTTGACATATTTTACAAATGTGTATGTTTTCAAGATTTGAAAGAAAAAGAAAACATCAAACATAAAATGCCATATAAAAGTGTAAAACAACTGAAGTTTACACCTACAAATCATTAATTGTGACCTAGTATCAGTTGTGGCTGCTTTTCTATACTACTCCCACATAGCAAGAACAGTATAATTGAGTTAGTCTGTTTAGACAGGCATATACTTTATGTTGTGAATGTTACCAGAAATTGGTCTTATTCTACACAAGCTTTAGTATAAACACACTGTAAGCTTTGTAAAACAACCTCATCAGTCACAAGACAGCTTATCTACATGTTATATTTAATTAGTGCTTATGGGTTTTAGATGGGACAAAGTAAACACAAAGTTCAACCAAAACAGATGGAGCTACAACAGGATTTGTAAAATGGGTTACTTCACTGCTGGCAGCCTAGATCTCATTTCAGAGAAAGAATCAAAAAGAAAAGGAAAGCTGAAAAGGTCACATAGAAGATCTGAAAAACACACTTAGTCCAGAAACTTTTTTTGCATGTTTTTTTCCTCAATCCTTTTGTGATTTTGAGTTAATATGACACCCCTCTCTCTGAGCTAAGGTAGAGAAACTGCCTACAAGAGTGTGTCTTTACTTTTAGGATATAACCTTGGTCTTACTGCATGTTTTGTGTATCAGGGAAGTAACGGAGAAGGTAGATAGTACTGTGACTCCTACACCCATACACTGCTGTAGGCTTTGCTTCATTATGGTCATACCATAGAATCACAGAGACATAGGTTTGGGCTGGACCTTAAAATTCATCTAGTTCAACCTGCCTGCCATGGGACATCTTCTACTAGACCAGATTGCTCAGAGCCCCATCCAGCCTGGCCTTGAACACTTTCAAGGATGGGGCATTCACAGCCTCTCTAGGCAACCTGTGCCAGTACCTCACCACCCTTACAGTAAACAATTTTTTCCTAAAATCTAACATAAACCTACTCTCTTTTTCTCGTCACTATATGCTCTTGTAAGTAGTTTCTCTCCATCTTTCTTGTAGATTCCCTTCAGGTACTGGAAGGACACAATTTAATCACCTTCTCGTCTTCAGGCTGAATATTCCCAGTTCTCTCAGCTCTTTCTCATAGGAAAGGTGCTCCATCCATCTCTTCAACCATCTCTGTGTTCGTCCTCCAGACCTGCTCCAACAGGTCCCTCCTGTGCAGGGACCCCAGCTCTGGTGCAGTGCTCCAGGTGGGTCTCAGCAGAGCAGAGCAGAGGGGCAGAATCCCCTCCCTGCCCTGCTGCCCACGGGGCTCTGGATGCAGCCCAGGACATGTTTGGCTCTCTGGGCTCTGAGTGCCATGGCTGGGGATGTCCAGCCCCTCACCCACAGGCACCCCCAAGTCCTTCATATCCAAACTTCCTTTCCAGAAATATTGATGAATCTTTAAAATAAACACAGTGAATTATTTTGGAATCCTTTTCAAGAATGTGTTGTATTTATGAATGTTTGCTTTTAGTATTAATTTAAATTAGATAGATTTCTAGATATATATATAGTATTAGTGGACTAGGCAAAGCATCACTAAATTTACAGAAAATCTCACCTTTTTAAAATACACTATTTAAAAAAAAGAACAAAGTATGGATATGGCACAACTAATACTTGTGTTAAAAACCTAGTTAATAATTTAATTTTAATTCATAAATTGTCTTGTTTGCATCAGGGGGACTACTCAAACTGAATGCTTAGATATGCTTTGCAAAAGCAAGGTCTTCATTAATAGTTAATACCCATGGACATTATTTTATTTAATGAGACACAAAAATACTGACATTATAAGTACCTAAATATTTCTTCTCTTTAAAGTAAAAACCATCTCATTCATTTTCTTCCAGTTATTTCTAAAATTTTTATTAATTCTGGTTTTTACCTCCCCTTCTTCTCTTTCCCCTGCCACACTGTACATTTCCCTGGAATAGATGTTTTTGTTTTAAATATTGCACACTTTCTTTGACATTTGATATAGTTGTGGCAATCAGCATGGCTTGCAAACAAATTATCTACATAACTTCCAAAAGATTTGGTGAATGTAATGAATACTTTGCATGTTTGGCTGTGTTTCCTGACAGCTACAGAAATAAGCAAAACTCCACACAATGCACTCTCCTTCATGATTTAATGTAATGATGTTTGAGCTATTATTTATAAAGGAGAAAAATCTACTCTAGCTCCTGCCACATGACACAACTGTTCTACCAGATGAGAAACAACATAAAAGATGGCCTGTAAATAGTTAAAATGATAAAACCCTTAGCTGTTGAGGCACTGGATGGGAGCTGTGGGAAAGTGATCAAGGAAGACACCCTTATGGAGTCTGAAAGTTTGTCTGTTGAGTACAAGCTTGGGATGCTTTTGCTAAGAGTTAGATGAGACAGTTCCATACGCTCATTAATTATTGTAAATGTCACTTTCTTTTATGTTTAGTTCCTTAAGATTAAAGAGAACCTTGGTTTAAGAAGACTGACTGAACATTGCATTAACTCCTGGTTCCAATCTTTTGAAGGGAACAAATGCAGGCACCCAAATCTAATTATGTTGGTGAAGTTAAGCATAGTTGTGCAGCAGTGGTTGAGCAAATCGTACATGACTTTGCTTGGGTACAGGGAAGAGTACAGCTGCAGCAGCACAGAGGCGAATCTTCCCTCTTCTTCAGCCTCTCATTTAGAGTTTGGTCAGAGATCAATATCCCACAGCCTGTAGTGTAAATGAGACATGGACTACTGTTGGAATTAGTCCTCAGTTTCTAAGGGTTAAGCTTGCAAGGTGCTGAATGCTTCCCATGTTATCAATTCCATCTAAACAGGAAATACTTGACAATCCCCTTTAATTTGGGGTTACAGATTCTTTGTTAAGATCAGGCACACGTAGGCTACAATGGAGGTTGTTACAGCAGGAAAGCATCGGTACCTGGTAACAGATGGTGACTTGGTGAATGATATTTACTATATCAGAAAATGAACTAAACTGATTATTTTTAGCAAGATAAGTATTTTATAGTTTGAGTATGACTATTTGCTATTAAGAAATTACAATCTGGATAGGAGAGCAGAGTAGTTTTGTTTTAAGGCTTTTTAACCATGTTAAACCATTGTTTGCTCAGAAATTGAGAAATTTACCATGTAGTAAGTCCAGCTGTGCTTCATGACACCAGAAATAGTATAAATTTCAGGAATTGTATACCCTTGAGCCATTCACTAAACTTCTAGGACCAAGTGTGAACTGGGAGCAGTGTTTACATGTCCCAGGGTCATTAATTCAGCTATTCTGGGTGCATAGCAAAGCCATCCAGGTTACCTGCGACGTGACTGGGAGCAGTTAAGCTCTTGGGAAGGTTATTTAGAAGAGCTGTAAAGAGGCACAGCCTATAGCCAAGTAAGGAAGGGTCCTGAAATTCTGCCTCTCCCCTGGGCTTAGGTGCTTATCTGCACCCCTGCAGACAGGGACCTCAAACTGATGGGAAGGCTTTGTTATGCTCAGGCAGGAGGATGGATCTTCAGCACTGATCACTGCTTGGCCTTAGGCTGTAACTGGTAAGAGGCACAGTGAGATCAACTTAATTTCAGTCTATTGCACACTCAGGACTCTCAAATTCTAGAGAAATATGCTACCTACCCTGCTGCAGAGTGATTCAGAATTGAGGCCCCATCACTTCCTTTAGAGAGTATTGGCATTGTACAGCCAGGAATGCCCACGACTTGTGGAAATAGCAAGGTTACTGGAAAGAGGCAACTCAGTTTAGAAACTGGCAGGTACTTTAAGGTTTCCCTCTGGACTTGCGACGGACATCACAAAGCTGTGTATGTAAGGTTTAGAAATATTCCTGCTTGCCTTTCTTTTAAAACTTCGGTTTCTGTAAAGAAAGTTCCATTTCAGCCCTCCTAACTCGAGCTGCTTATGAAGTGAGACAACAAGAGTGAGCTGCAAGAAGGGTACTGAATGGATGGGATACACAGAAGTTCAGAGTTGAAAAGAGGGAATAATGAGATGCACTAAGAAAAAAAATGTCCTAATTATGTAAGACTTAGGAAAGGAAAAATGAACAGGGGAAATGTGGCAAGCAAGCAAGGACTGAAAGCTGAGCTGATACTAGTGAAGGAGGAAAAACAAGAACAAGTTAAAACCATCATTACAAAGTATAATAGTAAGAGTTACAGTGAACTGTGGTGTCGTTTGGGACTCTAATTGCATGCTTTACTGAATATTGCTAGGAGCATGTATCATGCCAGCAGCCATAGGTTTAGCTACTGCCGGCCTCGGTGCCATCTGGAAGGACGAGCACTCACTCAGTCTTTAATGGAAAGTTAGAGACCATTGTCATAGTAATTCATAGCAGTCCACACTACATGTGTGGGTAGCACCTCTACACGTTTTTGTTTTGTTTGAGGTGACTATTGCTGCTGTTTAATACATACACTTTTTAAATTAAAAATGAATACAGTTGCTTTGGAAATTTCAGCACTGAATTGAAAAAAATAAGGCTTGGTCCTCTATCACTTCAATGCTTTTTCCCCCTCTATTACTATTAAAATTTTAAAAAAGTGATGTGAGAGATTTTACACTGCCTAGGCTATGAGACAGCTTAAAATAATTCTTAAAAACTTACTGAGGGTGGGCAGCTGATACTTTAAGCTATTGTTTCATATTGTAATTGAAGACATTACTTTTTAAAATCAAAAGTATTTGAAGTTTTTATTAAGAATTAAAAAGTATTTTAGGTTATGTTATTAATTCCATTTTAACTTCTTTTTTTGAAAGGAAAGGACTTTTATCAATGGACTAGTGCTAGCTCACTCCAAAAATCAGCAAAGATGCCTTACTTACAGTGAAATTCAGTCTGAATTCGTGTTAAGTTCACCATGTCAGAGTGTTTCAAGCCAAGTAACTACAGACTTGCAGTGATGTCCCAAAGTAGTCAATATATTATTTACAGCTTCACCAGGCAGACATCACTAAGGATTGTATATACACAGAGTGCCGTTGTTTACTTGGACAGTGGTAATGGCATAGAGCACAGCTGACTTTGAGTCTGTCTTAAAATTCATACAGGCTTAAAGAAAATTACATAAACTCTGAATATTTTTACTTGACTATTACATCAGAATATTAGAATGTAGTTGCTAATAATGGATGCCTAGTGAAAATTATACCGAAGATATTTTTATGCCATGTATCAGTTCTCTGTTAGCCTGAACAGGTAAGTACTGCTCTTACATCTCTCACACCTTAGTGCTGTTTTCAGGCTAATCACAGAATCAGAGAATGGATCAGGCTGGAAGCGCCGACAGCAGATCATCTGGTCCTCCCTGCCCAAGCAGACCACATGCTGCAGGATTGCATCCAGGTGAGGGACACTCCACAACCTCTCTGGGCAATCAGAAAGAATTTCTTCCCCATATTCAGGTGGAATTTCCTGTGCATCAGTTTTTGCCTCTTGCCTCTTGTCCTGTTGTTCGGGACCTCTGAGCAGAGCCTGGTCCATGCTCTGACCCCTCCCTGGAGGCACTGACAGTGATTAGATCCCATCTAAGTCGTCTCTTCTCGAGGCTGAATAGGCCCAGCTCCCTCAGCCTGTCCTCAAAAGTTATCTCTTGGTAACTTTGGAGCTCTGAGCTGGATGTCCTGCAAGAACTCCATGTCTCTCTTGTCCTGAGGAGCCCAGAACTGGACACAGCTCTCCAGATGTGCCTCACCAGGGCTGAGCAGAGGGGGCAGGATCGCCTCCTTCAGCTGTTGGCATTGTCCTAATGCAGCCCAGGATACCACTGGCCTTCTTGGCCACAAGGGCACACTGCTGGCTCATGGACAGCTTGCTTTAGAAATTACTGTGTCATTTTAAAGAAGCTTACTGGAAGGGTAGCATTGTGTTTTATGCCTAAAGACTGGAATGGTAGTGATCCTTTAAATATTCTGACTCTGGAGGTCACTGTCTACAGACAGCTCTGGATTTCACTCTACTGGTGACGGACAGATAGTCCTGGACCTTGGAGAAAAATTAGAGGTTTGGTGTGGTTTAGTTTGTACCAGAGCTTTATTTGGAGCATATAAAAGTGGAGAAAGATTTTTGTTGCTCTTGTGGAGTGATGATGGCCATTTTGTGATTCTGGATTTTTTTTCTAACCTTTGCCCTTTCTAATGCTGTCCTGCACTAGAGGTATTAGACAGATGCCAAATACCATTTCCCTAAGTTCTATATATTCCCTACAATGGCAAGCTTTCAAGTTTTGTTGTTGGTTTTTTTGGTTTGTTTTTTTTTTTTTTATTTTATTTATTTTTATTTTGTCAGTTTTTCTTAAGACTTCTAGTGTGTGTTTATATGTAACATGAACACTCTTAGAAAAGTGTACAAATAAGAGTTGGGGAGAGAACAGGGTGTCCTGATGCTTACTGAAATATTTCTATCAGCTTTCCTAATAGGTGGGAAGAGGAGTTATTTCTGGCATAAAATGTAAGAAATCTGCTTAGTCTAAAAAAGGCAGAATCCATTTATGAGCAGAAATTGTCTGACCTATGCATTTCCTCTCAGTCACTTTTCACACATTACTGAAACACATTCACTGTGTTGTTTCTCTTTTATTTTCCCCTGTTACATTTTGGGCCACTCTTCTCACATAAATCTTCTAATCATGTACCTCCATTAATTTAATTTCTTTTCACCTCATATGCACCTCTTTAAATATTTTCAGGTTTCAGGAGCACAAGCATAAAAGTACTTGTGTTTCTTTTTTACTTAATCAGTTCAGTACAATGGAACTGAGCTGAGCTGAACTTGGGACAAAGCTAGAAATTACACGAACCACTTTTCAGGACTGAAAAGCAACTGGAAAGACATATCCTGAATTCACTTGAGCCATGACAATTACTTTCAAGGCAAACTGTCTCTTGTTCATGAAATTACTTGTAATGCTCTCCAGGAAGTTTCTTCATGGCTGTATGTCTCTGCCCCAGCCAAAACCAGCACAGGGAGTAGATCCCCTGTAGAGGGATTAGAGCATGCATACACTTTTGCAGTAACACTTAGGGTAGCTGGATGCCAACATCTTGTCCATCTTCACAAATTTAGGGCTCAATCCTATGGATTCACCTTGACTTTCTAATACCTTATTTTCAGTATATTAATAAATAGAATAACCTTAAACTATGATCAAGCTTTTCCTCACTGAAATCAGCAATTTCTGCCATAACTGTACTCAAGTCATCAGGTAAATTAACAGCCAAATTGACTTAAGAAAATAGGAATTTAGGAGCCACTCACAATAAATAAAAAAGTAATACAGTAAATAACTGTATTTGCAGACTTCTTGTTCAATTCAGTTGATGCTGTTAAGCCAAACATATTAACTTTCTTGAACATGGTGTTTTTTCTTTGTGGATGATTTTTCAATTCACTGTTACCAAGCCTACGAAAACAGTCTGTGGCTTAAAAAGGCAGTCAAGAATTGTGCTAATTGACATGACACTGAGAAGAACCCTGTGGTTAGAATAAGCTGTAAACAGATTTGTCAGCATAAATATCCTGCAACTGGCTAATAACCTCCCCCTTTCCTGATCCACCTGGGAGGGATAACAGAGACCTTTCACTACAATGTTCAGGACCAAAACCCCAGCAGAATAAATCAAGTTCTGATTAAGTCTTTAAACTGTGATGAAAGGCAAGGCAGCAAACATGGCTGCTGATATTCTAGTTGGAAGAGATAGAAAAACACCTCAAGAAGCAGGACTTCTTAACCACCATTGCATCACTTGATAATAACAGTGTCTTTCTATATTATACTGTATTTTGGACTACAGTGACAATTTCTGTATGCCTTGGAAAATCTTGCTGAGTGAAATCATAGTACCATAGAATGGTTTGGCTTAGAAGGGACCTTGAAGATCATCTAGTTCCAAACCTCCTGCCATGGATTCCTCATATAAATCTCCAGCTGAAAAGCATTAGCCTGGTGCTCCCTGTAACCAAAGCAGAAGGAAAAAAGTATAAGCTTTTACGGTAAAAAAATCTATTCCTAACTGTATGTAAGTTTTACGCAAGGACAGACCCACATGAAAAGCAATTTGTACAGTTTCCCCACTGAAAACTTATCTGGAAGCCTCCCTTCTAGAGAAATCATTTTCTTAGAGGCAGAAAAGTCATATCACGTGATGTATTTTAAGTTCCCTTCTATTCTCTCCTACAGATAAGAAAAATTATGGAGTTAATTTTTCATAAAAATACTGCGTTTGTCTTCTGTGTTTGAAATCAATAATACATGATTAATACAGACTTCCTAAATGAAGAAAAAAAACCAGCTACTAGAATGACTGAGCTTAAGAATGAATAATCCATAGGAGCTGTTTAGAGCAGGGTGAATACCTAAAACCTGAATTTTTTTGAATATTTTCTCAATGTCTCATCAAATCTGTTTCTACTACCTTCAGACCTGGTTTTATTAATTGTAAGCATTGCACTTGGGAGAAAAAAATACCTGGTTTTGAGGACTTGGTGATTCCTTCCAAGTTATATTATGATCATTACTTGTTCTGGACTAGACCCCCGAACATGCAACTTGGATGAGAGCCCACTGCTAGGCACTGGACTTCCCAAGCCCTCTCCCGAATCCCTTAGGTCTGGGAGACAGTTTTGCAGGAAAATGAGGAGAAAGGAGCGCAATTAACACCACGGTGGTCACAGAGAGCCTCTAAATCCTCCTTTTACTGTCTGTTTCCATGGGCACGCACACCGGTCGACAGGTCGGAGGCAGAGGCTGGCAGGGGACGGCTCTCGGCTCAGGGTGGGCTGCCGGGCTGTCCTGCCCGGGAAGGACCGGGCACAGCCCTGCCCGCGGTGCAAGAGCGCAGCCGCCGCGGAAGAGGCGCGGGGTGCGGCGGCGGGACAGCCGCGGCGCTCCGGGAAGGGCGGCCCGGGCCGGCGTTCCCGCG
>JAODKT010001744.1:14661012-14687909 GCA_027576195.1 Cossypha heuglini
CCGCGCTCCCGCCGCGCCCGTGCCCTTCGCCGCCGTTCCCGGCCGCGGGGCCGCTCTCAGACCCCGTCTTCCTCCTCTCCTTCCGAGGGCATGTGAGGGCAGAGGAGACCGGGCGCCGGCCGGGAAAGGGGCGGCATCCCGAGCCGCGGAGGGCAGCGGTGGCGACACGCAGCACCGGAGCGCTGGGTGCGAGCCCGAGCCCGAGCGCAGCCCGAGCCGAGCCCATCCCGAGCCCGAGCCCGAGCCCATTCCGAGCCCGAGCTCGAGCCCGACGCCGAGCCGAGCCCGAGCCGAGCGCAGCGCGGGGGTTCCGCTACGCGGTGTCGCTGGGTGTTCCTGCCCCGGTGCCCGGCCCCAGGCCGAGGCACATGCAGCCGCAGACGGGCCCTGTCCGTGCCAGCAGCCCCTGCCGCCTCCCCTGGGACTCGCGGCAGTGCCGGTCGCGATGAGCCGTCGCAGGAGCCCGGCTGTCGGCTGCCTGTTGCCGTGTGTGACAATGGAATTCCCTGCCGTTGCCATAGCACCGGGCACTTGTTGCGAGGGGCTGGGGGGAGATGCTGCATTTCCTCTGGCTCACCCCGACTCCCCTTCCACCGCCCCCGTGCCGGGAGCTGACTGCTGCTCCGTAGCTACTCGGCTACTTCAGCCAAAATAAAGACAAGTTGTAATAAAGCAGCTCTTTGTCTTTCAGATTTCAGGTACTCAGACTCCACCTTTACCTTCACCTATATTGGAGGCTCCAAAAGGTACTTTTTTTACAGTAATGACTCCATTTCCTGGTGGCAGTAAAATGCAGTGGTTCAATAACCTGGCGGGTTTTTTTTTTGTTTCCTTTTCTTTTGCAAGAAGGATGATTAAATTATCGGCCTTCCTGCAAACATAAACCGAGGAGGAGGTGTGGAGGGAGGTGATGAGAAAGGTGATCCTAGTCAGAGGTTCGTTCCTCAGAGTCCTATTGTGTGAAGCTTTCTGTCTTTTTTTTTCTCAGTTTATGTAGAGACGTAGAATTCCTGCCATATGTAAATCTAACAGAAACATTGCAAAGGCATCAATGTATGATGTAAAGTTAATTCATGTTAAAAACTGGGAAAAGTTAAGATTGTGGTGACAAATAGGCCAAATTTCACGGCAGCAGCTTTCTTCGATGCATAAGTGCCATATTTGGTCCCATGGCAGATGCAAGGCACTCTGCAGTTGACCAAATTAAATTCCTGAGACATAAATGAAATGTCAGTAAACTTAGAAGGCGAAAAAAATGTTGTATTGAATGTTTAAATATTATTTTTAAGTGGATCCAAGCTTGTGGTTGTAAATGGAATTGTACCTGTACACATTTTCAAAATATATTTCAACATTTGTTGTGCTTATCAGTTTTCAAAAGAAAATATGTGTAGAAACTTGAACACATTCTTCTGCTTTCCCTGATTGTTAGTTATCATTTACTTAATAGGGTGCTAGAAGGAAATGGTAAGTTGGTCTCTTTCAGCTAGATTTTAAAAATTTGATATAGTAAGAAGTTTTCATTTATTTTTTGGTTCCTTTTTTTTCAATAATTCAGTTTCTCTGGTATTTTTGTCAGTTATTTTTCTTTCTCACGGTACATCACATTAAAGTGCTACATTCTCTCGTATTCTTTGCAAGTTAACCTGTCAGTGGAGGCAGCACTCCCACAGCCATCGATGCTCCCTCTGTGCATACTTTGGGATCTGGCTGTAGGACCAGACTCCCAGATGGTCCCCAAGCTCCAGGGTTGCTCAGAAAAATGTTTTCCCACCTCACTAACCTACTGCTTCCTCATTTTCAGTGAAGTAGAATATTTCACCCAGTAGCTGAGAATCAGTATATTTTTAGGTTGCGCATGGTATACTTTCACCTTCAGTATTTTAATATATGTTTTGTTTTGGTGTGGTTTTAAGACAGTTTCAAAAGGATTGATACTGAAACACAGGCCACCTCACTTGACATAAGCATCTTAGCATAGGTATGAATTCACAAAACCTTAAAGGTGTGACTGCTGTGTTTAACTGTAATCACTTTTGCAAGCAGGGCCTAGCGCTAGTGGGCGAAGGTGATAAGAAGGGAGAGGCGTATTAACTGCTGTGCTTAACTATAACTGCTTCTGCAAGCAGGGAACTCGCCCAGTGGGCTAAGGTGATGAGAAGGGAGAGACATGTTAACTGTTGTAAAAGTCTAGAAAAATGCAAAGTCGTAAGTTCTGTTTTAATATATAAAGAATAGAAGAATGTGATCAATAAAGCACAGTTATAGCAAAGCATAGTACCATTTAGATAAATGTGATGAACATGATAGCAACTGTAGCATGTTTGTAACCCTAAGATAATGAAACCACAAGTTACATAAGATCCCAGTCCTGAAAACTGTACCTTTTAGATAAGCAAACAAGGGCGGATGCCCAAATTGTGAAAGTATAAATGGCTGTGTAAAATGAACCACAGTCAGACATGCATGTGGAGGTGCTAACCTCTGCATGTTCTCTTGGCGTCAGTAAAGGTGAGCTTTTCTTCACAGTAGCTGCTGTGGAGTAGATTTCTGTGAATCAATACAGTAAAAACTATTTAACAGAGACATTATTTATAATTTAACTAAAATCATTGAATTTGAAAGTTACTTTGGACTGTTCTCTAAACCAAATATCATAGCAGGAAAACAGGAAGTTAAACCTGTCTAGTGTTTCCATTTTCTGAGCTGAATAAAGTAAAAAGCCTAAGGGCATAACTGATGGCGAACAAACTGGTTTATCAATGTTGGAACAAAGTGTTGGCACTTGCTCAATGAGAAACGGAAGGGGGCCTTGCATTGCCTAGCCTTGAATTTTGACAGGGGTCAGCATTTGCATAGGAAATAGATGACTGAAAACCAGTCTCAGGACCTTGATGATTCAAACACAGTTGAGAAACAATCCTAATGCTTACAGAAATTGGTGGAAGTGGGTTGTTACTTAGAGCACACTCAAATTCCACTTTCCTTTTCACATTTTAAGGACATTTAGAAAGTGTTCTTTTAGAGAAGGGTTTTGTGTTCTCTGTGTTTCTTGTGTTTGTATTGTGATCTAGGAAGTTGTTTTGCGGTATTCTTGGTGTACAGTGGTGTACTGAGTGGCAGGCTTACAGCAGTAAGCTCTCATAAAGTGTGTAAAATGAAAGCTGCTCAGAACAAAACTTCAGCTTCTTACCTCAAAGGTGTGAGAGTGGTTTCTTCTTAGAGGAGGTTCTCGTGGAGCAGCAGCCATACTGTAATGTGTGCAGCATTAGGGCCAGTCTCCAGTACAGCATCAACAGCAGTGACTTATGCATGGAAGCAGTTTAGGAGAGCACAAGGTCATCCTAGGACCTTCTTTTTGGCCTTTGGGTATGAGTGTTTTCTTGCTGACACTGCTGCAGCTGTGCCCTTCCTGTGTGATAACACCGTTTTTTGATTATTGCACTCTTATCTTGAAATGGTTATCTTGAAATGGTACAGCCTCTTTCAGATCATGGTCATGGACTCACTGGCCGACAGGCCTTGTGCAGTTGCTTCAGATACTCAGCCCAATGACTTTTGTTTTTCCATCCACAGGAGCACAAGTGTTAGAATAATGGGCAAAGGAGTGGATGTTCACTGGATGGGTGTTCAAACCAAGAAAAGGTTTGAATGAGTAAGAGTAGAAGTGGTGTGTAAGGAAGATTACAGTACTTAAATATTAATTATTAGCTGTGCCTGGAACTAAGAATTTTTCATGCTTTGTTTCCTTTAAGTACTTTTTTTTAGGTCAGTGTGTAGTACAGTCTTGGTTTAGCCGTAGTGGTTACATGGAAGAGCAGAAGCCCTTGAAAGAAGGCAGTCTGTTTGAGAAGCAGGATTCCTTGGCAAGTGACTATACTAGCAAGTTAAATATCTCTCTGAGGTTTCCTCAGCATACTGTAGTTGCCTCTAGTGCCCATTATGTCTCTTTGTCAGTGATCTTAATATATAAACCTAGATCTAGATTCACAGTACATCCATGGAAGTCAGTGTACCAATATTATTTCAGTTATTATGAAGACCTGAGGTTTATTTATGTGTTTTTTTCTTCAAACTGCTAAGTTTATCTGTGTGAGATTGTTTTTCTTGGGACCAGTTTCTCAGACTTTATCTGATTTTTCCCTTGTTTCTTGGATTGATTGCACAGCCTCTTCCTGCACTTTTGAAATATTAAGGTAGTACATAAGCATGTCACAGATCCATCCAAATAGATAAGCTTGATACAGAAGACATTTATTATTGCTTATGTGGAGTTAACTTGTAATCCTCTAGTGAACTAGTAGTAGTTCAGACAGTCCTTTTAGACTGTATTCCCTAATGCATTATGTTCCTGCTTCCGAGTTATTAGATCTGTTTGTCACTGCAGAGATGTGACCTCTTTTGGGAAGGTTGTAATTAGCAATTTATTAGTAAAAGCACGTCTTTGTGCATAATGTGGACGCTAAATAGAGGGCAGATTGTTTATCAATTTAATATTTTTAATTTCATTGTCAGGAAGCAATAAGTAGGTTGATTTATAAAGTCAGGTGCTGTGACTGTGCAAGATTTACTCTCCTTTAACTGTATCTAGAAGAAAATTTTTAAATTACTCTATTTTAATGTTTTTTTCTGCGGTATCTGAAACAGATATTAAATTGTGAACGTGTGGAGTTCTCCATTTTAAAAGAATCTCTGGTTTCCTTTTTCTGTCTGTGCATGACACACTGTTCCTCCAGAAACTGTGCAGACTGAACGGATCTGCTGATTTGTCATCTTTCAGATAAAAATGAATGCTGCCCTGAAGTTGTTTTCACTTTGTATGTCATTTGACATGCTTTACATAGAAGCAGTGCTTGGTTGTCCGGAAAAAAAATATTTTCCCTTTTTAGTATTTTTCTCACCCTGCTTTTTTTTTCCTCTGAGGCTAAACAAGGACATCATATCAATCCTGAGATCCTTCTTCATTCCAATATGTTCTTAACTCCCATTGGCAGTGAAGGACAATGATGATAAGGTTGTGCATGAGAACTAATAATGAGATCTAATACTGCACATATTGCAAATAAGCTAGATAACACCTGAACATACAGATTCATTTTGCCAGCAAAGTTCACATGTCCTATTCATGCAGTGGACTTATGTTCTGCCTTCTGTACTTCAGCACAGTGATTGTAACAGTGGCAGTTCTGAAAAAGCAAGGAAGTTTTGGTCTGAAGTATTTGTTTATCTTTGCTTAAAATAATGGTGGTTTGTTATTTTACATGGTTTTTGTTTTGAATATTTGGCTTTTTGTGTTTTATTCAGGATGTTATTGTAGTATCAGAAGCTCTCATGTAAAATGATAAGTTAATTTCCACTTCGCTGTAGTAGTGAAGCATTTCACAGATAAGGAATTGTGCCACTGAAAGAGTGACTACGTTGCTTGTAACTTTATAGCTAGAGATGAAACCACTATCCGAAGTTCTGGCACATGTGTCCACCAGGTATTTAAACTGCCTGATGATAAATAGCTACAGATAACCTTTTCCTCCCGTTTTATGGTATGCTCTATTGCTGCTTTCCTAGATTTATAAAACTGCCTACATGAGAGATTCCATTTGGTGAAGAATTCTGAAATTCTGGTGTAATTCTGATAACACTGAAGTCATTGGAACACAAAGGTGTGAAGAAAAACATGTTCGGGATAAATGATACGTGTCTTAGTATTGATGTTCAATTTATGTAAAATATAGGAAAAAAGAGAAAGCTGAAAAACAGTTCTTGAACTAAAACATATGATTGTGTCCATCAGAAAATACCAAAATGAAACACATTTGTTTGGTTGGTTTTCTTTACTTCCAAAACCATGTAGTTTAAGACCAGCGTCTTTAGCTCCTCTGTCAGGTTCATTACATAGCAGGGTTCTTACTGGCTGTGCAAGGATTGGAAGGGGAAGGTTGGACAGCTCCTTTTGGAAACAGTGGTAGCTTACATAAATGAAAGTATGACTTACGAAGGTGAGAACTTGGTTTTAATGGAATCCATTGCCCTGAAAGCTTTTACTTTGGATGTAATCAGCTTTATGCGCAGCCTAGGAAGGCCTGGTGCAAGACTGTTCATCTCCTGGTGCTGACGGCTGTGTGTAATTTTGTGTTCAGGTTATTAAGTAGGTCATTACATTCCTAAAATTTACTCTTTCTTACAGTAAGAGAGGGGTGAAAACTAGATACACAGCTTTTACCTAGCCATCTGCTTATTGCTATTTCAAAATACCCAGGAATTTCTGCATCTTTCAATTTCAAATTTCCTATCAAATATGGCTTAACACTTTTTGCTGTTACTATGCCATTTCCTACACTGTTTCCATGAGAGAGAAGTCTGTGGCATGAGATGGGAAGCTAGTTTAGCTATAACATGGCAAGAATTGTGATTTTCATTTTTTCATTAAAGATTCTGTAGAGAAGGTAATGTTGAATGCAGCCTTGGGTACTTAAAAAAAGCACTTTTGGGTCAAGTGTTACTTAAAATTCGGTTTTAACATCTCATCTGAGATTTTGCATTCTATAAGCTTCTGTTAATGTACTTTCATTCTAACTTTATACTGCTAATAATATTGTCTTTGTGCAGTACGTACATGAAACCTATCCATACATTCCTATAGACGGTTTTTTGGTAAGTACTGCAGGAAATTCAGTAGGTGTGATTTAACAAATTGCTCATCCTAGAGAGAGATCTGGTAGAACACAATAGTAAAAGTGCATCATTAAGCACAATGTTAAAGAGTTGTGAAAAACAAAATCACCACCACCATTCTACTCACGGTGTTACTGAGCTTGCCTTATTTTGCTGGGTTTGTGTCTGACAGCTCCTTCTTGCCTTGATAGTAAAAAGTCTGTCTGAAATTAAATTTGTCCCCATCACTGCATCATGTAAAAAGCATATACCTCAGGGAGAGCATCTCTGCAGGCCTGATGAAGCAAGTTGCTGTCCTTTTTCAGCTGCCTACTGTACTTATACTAAGAACAGCTACTTTAAATTGTGAATCTTTTCATTTCAGTGAGAAAAATGTGGTTTTAGGCATTTAAATTAAGGGCCTGGTTTTCATAAGTGTCAAGCTGCCACACCACATAGTAGTCTTGGTATTAACACGGGTTGTTTAGTACTTTTTAAAAGAATCAGAATTTTTATTGCAGATGTTTTTGCCATACAGGTGTATGCACTGTTTTTTGAATGGTTTCCCAGCACAGAGTTGGGGATAGTGCTTGAATCAGTACAGAAAACAGTTTCAGTAACTTCTTTCTCTACTTTCATCACATATTTTAACATATTAGTACCTAAAAATAAACCTGTAGGCTGTCACTGTTAAAGTGTTAATGTGATAAGACAAATAAATCTGAAAGTAGAGTTTACTCTGCCAAAATTAATTTAGATCATTTTTCTGTATATTGGGACTAATGCCATTTCTGCCTTTTCCTGTTAGTCTCTACTAATTTCCCATAGATTTCATTGCTCATAAATAAAGAGCTGAAGATACTTATTGTCATGTTTTTTTCCACAAATTACTTACTGTGTAGAATGTAAATTCTCATTTGAGTCAGTCTAACCACTCCCAAATCAAAACAGTTTCAGCACCTAGAGTGAAATTAAATTTAAACTTGATGGGAAAGTTCACTTAAAATTAAAACTAAGAAAGGGATGAAATGTGATTAAATCTAAAAAACTGTCCAATGTATCATTCTGCTTTGGTATTAAATAAATCCTTTGGAAGAGGACAATTAATGTCCTCCTTGCTACAGGAGGCTGAAGATTTTTACACCTATTTCATGGAATGTGCCTCATCTGAGAAGGAGCTCCTTTACAGCATCCATCCATCCATCTTCCATGAGAGGAGGAGCAGGAAAGAGCCTTGAGTAAGGAACGGGGGCAATTGTTTATTTTTGAAATCAGAGTTCTGGGAGTTTTGCATAAAAAATTGTATTCTCCTGCAGCTAGGGCGTCCAAGTAAATCATGGTCTTGTGTGTGCTCCTAAAAGGCAGCAGGCAGAAAACAGCCTTGATCCAGTGCTGGAGGGTGAGCATCTTTCTGTAGCTTCCTTGAAGGCAGAGGATCTGTGTGAGCCTTCCTTGTCTTCTCCTGTCTGTCATATAAGATGGTGGCATATCCTGGCAATTAGGATGGCACTGAATTGTTCCAAGGGAGAGGTCTGTATTGCTCAGTGGGAGCCTGTCTGGAGCCAGGAATTAAGGGCAAAGAGGAAGCTCAAAGAAACTAGATAACCGTTCAGAAGATTCTTTCCAGCCAAAAGGCATTGATCAGATCTAAAAGGGCAACAGCATGTCACCTGGATAATGAAATGTTCTGTTTGCCAGGACAGAGTGCAAAAAATGGTCACATACCATTTGTTGAAAGTAGTATATAATTAAAGGATAAGTTTCTTTCAAATTGTGTAGCATTCTGCATTTCATCTTGTGCAGGTTGCTATCTTCAGATCTTGTTGCTTTAAATAAGTGTTCCATTTTAAGTCTGTAAAGAAGAATTTTTCACATTAAGAGCCAAGCTAGAAGACAGGATTACTTTGTGCCATTAAGCTGTCATGTTTCTACTCAAAAGTTTGTAAGGTGTTTGTGACAGCCACTGTTTGCTCTCAAGTAGAAAAAATGGGCTATTTGAGGTCATTGGCTTTTTTTGGCAAATTACTTGTGTGTGTGTGTGTGTGTGTGTGTGTGTGTGTGTGTGTGTGTGTGTGTGTGTGTATCATCCCTCATTCTTGCTTATTCTTCCTCCTTAATGCTGAAAAAGTCATCTTGGATAGGGAGATCTCACCCCAAAATACTCACACATACAGTAAAAAATTAAAATAATTAGGATGTTCTTCTGTCAGTCTGGAGTTGATAAAGGTGTTGAAACCAGGAAGCATCTCATTGTAATAAAGGTGTCTGTTGATAGTCAACTTCTTGATCTGATTTACTGCTCTGAGTCTAGAGTAGTTCCGCTGATGTGATGAGCTCACTTGTGTGCACAGTGATACTACTGAATATTTGATTTTATGCTGACTACTCATGGTGAACCACAGTTTGAGTGATTTTTTTCGTCCGAGTAGGGGAAATTCTGAAGACCAGAGTTCTGTTTCCTGTCATCTTTGCAGATGTTTTCTCATTCTTGAGTACTTTTGTGGATGGTTGGAGAGCTGCAATCTGTCGTGAAAAAAGCTCTGTTTCATGCATGCTTACCAGCTTGCTGATGTTGCTGAGGGCACAGACAGATGGCCAGTTGTAAAACTCAGGCTCCTCCTCTGTCTTTTTAGCCTTAGCACCTGAAAACCTGGTTGTCACAGGGTCATCTTTTAAGGATGTAATCTGCTGGGCCACATGAAAAGTCTCTTTATCTGTCATTCAGTCAGAATCAGTACCAATTCTTAAGCCGAGTCTGAAAATGGTTCAAGGTCTTTTTGTATGTATAACTCATTAGTTGAAAGAGAAATGACGATTTCTTCTCAAGGACTATTCAGTGAAAAAACCTAAAAGGATCATACTGATTTTGTTTATATTTAAGCCATGTGAAATCTGGTAATTTCAGTATATATTTCTGCAAAACAGTGAAAACATAGGAAAGAAAAGTTATACAGTATTTCAGACCAAAAAACCATGACCTTCAGGTATTAAAAACTTCTGGAAAACGTACTTGATTTATGCCTTAGTGCAGCAGTTACAGGCACTATCAATAGCCTTCCATTACAAACAGGGACTTATATAAAGTAGTTTACTGTTTTAATGCAGTTCTATGAATATTACATGAACTCTTTTATACATGGTTGTAACTGTAGTAGAGTTACAGCCGAAAACTGAACATACTAGTTCTGTTCTTTTAAGAAAGTATAATCTTAAAGAATTTTATTGCTGTGAAGACTTTTAACCATTCTGTAGAACAAGCTTGTTAGACTTGGCATAAAATTTCAATACTAGTATTTTGTAGGCTCACGCTGAAGAAGCACTACTACAAGAATAATGGAATTTATTTGTTTAAGTGACAATAGGAGGAACATAACCTTTGCCTTTGGTATACACTCCTGCTTTCTACATGTTCTCTGTGCCAGATTTAGCTGTTGATGGAATTTTTACAGAAAACTTCAGTGTTGCTTAAAGCGTTAAGTAAAATTACATTGCCACCTACCAGTTCAGTTTTCATTAAACTATTTTGCTGTGCAATCTAAGGACATTTACAATTCCATGTTTTAGCTGTTGCATTTTATTTGTTCATTTTAGTATTCTACTTTTAAATGATGAGTTGTGAGTGAGCCTAATACTTCTTTGGTTTTGTCTAGATATAGTGAATTAGAAGAATCACATTCTGTGATTCTGTGAATCACTGATGGGGAGGATGCAAGTACAGGGAGACTCCAGGCTCTTTTTGTACCTAAATTTATATCTTACTCATAAGCATTTACTTGTTAGGGATTGTCACTTTTGTGATGAATAATTGCTTATTATGCTCTTTCTATGTTTAAACATCAATGATTAGATATTAAGACATATTACTTCACTAAAATGTATGCCTTTATTTAAGGCACGAAGAAATACATTCATCCTGCAGCAGAGCAGAAGACTGACCTTTGCTAAGGGCAACAAACAAAGAGACATGTTGGGTAAATACCTTCTATATCTAGCACTGTCTGGCTTCAAGGCAGACATGGATATGTGGAAGATGCTGGCCTCCCAGTGGACTCCTAAGGATGAGGCATTTGCCGTCTGTGAAGAGAACAGGAGTTGTAGTTAAATGAGTCAGGATGAAAATTACAAAAGCTATTGGTTTTATGGTGGATATAAATCGATCACCGTTTGGGGTCAAGAAAAGCTGGCTAGAGTCTTTACTTATTTCACCTATTAGAAAGGCATAATCAGCCAGCAGGACAGTGAGTCGAGTCTTTGACTGGAAGACTGTTGTGAAAGGTGGCCTGTCTTATGTGGCATGGCAATTTTTAAAGCACATTTCCAGCATCTCAGTGTATGTAAGTTGCAGAACTTTTGACATGAGTACTGAGCAGGTCATCATAAATTGCTGGCATTAATGAGCATTTTGTCCTTCTTGTGGCTGCTTATAGCTTATTCCTGTCTTTATTTTGTCCCACGTTAACTTCTCTGTTATACTTTTTCTGATGTAACATTATTACCATATTCTCAGCTAATTTAAATTGACAAATTGCCATGGAATTTGGTAAAGTCGTGCCAACTTACAGCATTGCGGACCTGTCTATAATTACATTCATCTCGTTAAGGAAGTTTAAATAGAGCAAAGCTAAATATAAATGTTATCTTCTTTGACTTCTAATAGAAAAGTTTAGTATATGCAAGATTAGTTATGTACCAAAGTGAAATTACGTATTATTTATGTTTGCATTTTAGGTGTCAAGTAAGGACAAGTTTCATCAAGGCTGATAAAGTGAGATACAAAGTATGGGTTTTAGGAATGGCTTGTATTGAAGTGGGGAGGACCAAAAAGGTACAGAGATGCCTGAAGTGATAGGGACTCGAGATGATCTCCATGCACACAGCAAACAGGTGTTCTCAGCAGTGCCGCATTTGAGTGTCAGGTCTGCGTGTGGTGCAGCTTGTAGGCAAACACCAACAACAGTGGTCTCTTTTTTTGTTTGCAGTGGTGAGCTGAACTTGGCAAAGCACTGACCAGTTTGTTTGTAGTGTTGGTGGTCCCATGGACTACCTCTGGCACAAGGAAGACCTTGTCCCACAGAAAATACCGCCTCTGCTCTTCCCCTTGGGCAATAATTATGACTTCAGTCTGCAGAACTTAGAGAAAGTTTGACACCATCTCTGGCTATTTTCATTTTGTTTGTGCCACTGGGGAGCATAGTCTCCTTGAAATTGTCTTCCTATTTCTTCCCGACTTGTCATTTTCCACCTTCTTTCTTACAGCATTTTGTTTTCCAGAGGTGCTCTGTGTACTGATTCATTCTCACAAAAACTGCTGGTTGTTGTGTTCGTATTATTGAAGCAGATGGACATGAAACAGTTGGCATTACAGAAGTGTGCCATGAAGGTTAAAAGCACGGAGCAGCTGTAGACCACACATCTCCCAATTCTTTTCAGTTTAGATATAGATTCTGAAATGCTTGTTTCAGTTCTTTGGAAGTTTCACCAGAATAATGGATGCATGTGTTAATTGCTGTGTGGCTAGGGAAAAAAAAACCAAAAATCACTGCTGAAATAATTGCAGTTGCTGCCTGAGTTGTTCGCTGGTTTAGGTTTAAAAGTCCTTTTAAGCTGGGGTGTTCTGTGATTTCTGTTGTACCTAAGTAAGTCTAAACAGAGATGTTCAGAAGTGGTATCTTTAACTGCAGATGCTGCGCAGGTGTAAGAGTGAATTTTAGCTTGAACCAGTAGGAGTTGTATGCTCTTGGCATTGTAGAAAATGTAAAATAGAATGGCAAAGCAAATAAACCGAATGTTGCCTTCACGGTTTCCCGTTCTTCATATTACAGGCTCCTTACTCTTTAGGAAGCAACCTCTGTGGACCTTTGTGAGTGTCTGTCCAGTAACTAGTTTTTAATTATGTTCCCCTAAATAAAGGAAATCTGATATTTCTATTAGTAACAGTGCACGGTTCATTAGGCACATGGTGCTCTTAATTGTCACTTTGAATACTGAGGGTGTTCAGTACTCACTTTGGTGATTGTGACAGTGTTCTTTTCATATATATGGTTGGTAATAGGACTGCTTGATAGTGACTTTTTGCTCTCTGTAATACTTGAGCTTTTCCTTGGTTGGATTCTGTTTTGATTTATAATTGTATGTCACAGATTAATTACTTGTCCTGTTAGTGTAATCTTGATTGTGAAGCTTCCCTGGTGCATACTGGATACCTTGGGTATGTCTGTGATTTTTTTTAAGGGTCAGGCTTGAAAACCAGGTTTGCCTGTTGTGCAGGTCACCAGCCCCAAAGGCAGAGGGTGAGTGAGATGTGCCCCCCTCACACAGGATCTGTAGTGCCCAGGAAATCTGCCGGGAGGTGTACCAGAAAGTGGAGCTGGAGGGGTGAGCCATGGACCGTGCCTGCACAGCCATGTGAATGGTGGGAGTCTGAAACTCTTTGTGCATGCACCCTCCCCAAAGGCTGCTCTGTCACCTCCATTGGTGCACTGGGACCCACTGTCCTTTTCAGAGCTTGCAGAGCTGGACAGAGGGCCACCCCAGGTGAGCTCTGTGGGACAGAGCTGACAGTCTGCCATGGGAGCTGCGCTTCAAAAGGATGCTCTTCTCCACTCTCAGAGCAAGGGGGACTTGCAGTCTGGGGGCAGGCTGGCAGATAGCAAACTCCTGCAGGGCTGCTTGGTGGAAGTCAGGTCAAGTAAAATAATTTAGCTTCTCAGAAATAATATTGAGGCTGGGAGAAACCTTTTGTTGCCAGCAAAAAGCTTGCCAGGCGAATAGAAGGAATTCTGTGAGTTCAGTATCAGTGAAATCTGGGAAGAAAGGAGGTGAAGAAGGATCACAGACCTTTCTTTTTGCCTCTGCTTGCCAGAGGTCTTGGAGTCCTTCAAGTTAAGCATAAAATATTTGCTACTGAAGAGGAACTACATAGGAAGTATCTCTTTGGCACTGCTAATTTTGTGCAATAATCTAGCATAAGCCAACCTGCAGTATATGCACAGTGCACTCCAGAATGTACCCAGTGTGTGCACACACATTGATTTTTGGCAAGTGGTATCAGGTTTCTCGTTAGCATTCTGTCCTTTCTCAGAAGATTTATAGATCTGAATACATCTGAGCCCTTCATAATAAGTTTTTTTTCCCCTTCCATTTTTTTCTGGTTCAAATCTGTGTGTTTTTTAAAATACGCATGCAAATGAGTTTTGCCATTCATTTCCCAGTTAAGTTGTCACAATGGCCCTGAGGCTGGCAGAGGTTTTGCAGTATTGCTTAGGGTGTTGTTAATGTCTGACTGAAGGTAGAAGATCCTTGTCACAGGAAGAGGTTCACTGTTTCCTTTTTGTTGTTGCTGCTATTGCATGAAGGACTACAAAACCGAAATCAGGAGGAAGTAGGGCAAAGAAGGACCACAGAACGATATTCAGTTCTGTTACATCAGTTTAAGCTGTAAGCCTGCTTGTGTGGGGCAAGGCATCTTTAGTAAAGAGATTGCATTACATGGCAAGGACAGAGTAAGCTGTGCTCTCCTCTACAATTTATATACATTAAAAGACCTAAGGACAATGAAAAAGACATAAGAACAGTGAAAATATCTGTTTTCCCGTTATCTGTTTACCTCTTATTGTCTTTGAGGTGTTTGTAATTTATTCTTAATGGCAGCAAATAATTCTGGCATGAGTTTGAAGCTGAATGTGTTATGTGCTATAGTAGCGTTATTTCCTTAAGAGATACAATGCCAGGTTTTGTCTTATTTTAATTTGAAGGACTGAGTATGACAAATATCCCACTTAATTCAAATTTTCTAACTAAAATTCAAAAAGTAGTGTTTTATTCATCTAACTGATGTGTATTCAAGGCTCAGATAGATAAAACAGTTGCGCTGTTCTACCCCTGATGTCCTTAAGTTCCTTGTTGGGTGCAGCCCATGGCTCTGCAGTGGCACATTATGCCAATGATTGGGACATTAGCTGCTGCTGACTGAGGGAGAATCCTTTACAGCTCTCAAACTTGAGTGATTTCAATGTCTAATGATTGCAACATGCTTATGATTAGCTGCATCATATACTGGACTGAAAAAATTCTTCGTTGGTGAAGTGAAGGCTGAGTGGGCTGGGAATTTCCTGTCTAGATTGTTTCAATTTTGAAGTCCCTTGGTCAGAACTACTGAGGTTTTTATTATTGTACTTGGTAAGTTTCAGGAGATTATCACAGAAACATTTTCATTTTGCTGATGATCAGTATGTTGTCTGAAACAGAATATATAAAAGATTTCTTCATTTAGCCTGATTCTCTCCACCTCTGGACTATGTAAACTGATGAGATGACATAAGCCTAACTGAAAAGAAAGCATGGTTTAGTTTCTTTTATATGGACATTTTTTACCTTTACTATTCCATTTTTTTCAGTTAAAGTTTATTGGAGTAATTTAGGCAAATATTTAACTTTTGACAAAATATAATTTTGAAACAGTCCCATTTGTAGTTAAAATTGCTTTGATTATTTCTGTAGCTGCAATCATTTGTGTAAAGTTGAAGCAATGATACTCGCTTTATTTGCACTTAAGAACTTATCCCAGTGTATTTGCTTGGCCATCTATCTAGCTAACTGCCCCTCCTTATGTTTAGGCATAATATATATTTATTTACAGAGGCTCAAGGTACTTTCTGATTCCTTAATATACTTTGAATATTCAATTTACATTATTTCATAACCAGCTGCTTCACAGTTACATTTAGTAAAGTGGTAAATGAGCCTGCAGAGATGTCTTACAAAATAGCATGGTAGCATTCATCTTTTAAAATAAAATCTAGAACTTTATTTTCCACTGAAAGAGAAGATGGATGAACGTGCCAAGCAAGTGCCAGTGTACCAGTAAGAAGGCAGTGCCACATTTGGGTCAGGAAAGCTTACACTGGTTGGTCTTTTGAATAATTTGCAAAGTAACTTCAGTGGAACTTACTCAAGTCTTACAGCACCTATCTTGTAAGGTGTACTGGCTTTTCTCTGGTTCCCTGTGCACTGGAGCTGACAGAATGGGAAGCCAGCTGTGGGTGGGGCTGTCAGGATGCTGAGGAGAGGCTTTGCAAAGGGAATGTTTTGAGGTGTCCAGTAGGAAAAGCTGCCAGCCTTGTGTCAGCACTTGCACTCCCAGGGAATTTAGATACTTGGCTCCTGTCTGGAGTCATGTAGCATTAAGATATCTATGCAGGCCCTTTTTGTTTCGAAATATTACTAAATGTTTTGTTCCAGTGGTGTATGATCCTGATCTGTTCCCAGGGTAGGGTTGTCATGGTGCTCAACTGTGAGACAGCACAATCCAGCCCCACAATTAGGCTGCACTGGCTTGAAAATAGAGCCTAAAAATGTCTTAAAACTTCTGTGTTGTCAGGTCCTTTCCATTTTTTACCTTTTACCTTTTCTAATCTTTGGTCTCAGGATCCCTAAATCCTTGTGTAAAGATTTTTGGGTGTGACTAATTGTGTAGGGCTGCTTGGATGCTGGCAGCTTGGATGAATGCTTTGGAGCAGCAGCATTGGTGCTTGTGGCTGTTAGGAATGGAGATGTCAAAGACCTTTTAGTGAGCATTCAGTCTTCTGTCTCCTGGGTCAGCTGAAGAGTTCTGTTGGTGAAGTGAAACTCTGAGTTTGACATAGGTTCCTGTATTTTTCAAGTCTTGTCCTAATGTAGCTTTGGTGAATGTCTCATGACTCAGTGAAAGCTGTTGTCTCATTTCATTATTGAATCTACAGATGAAAATGACATCAGAGGGTGTCCTTGGCTTTACTGGAGTTTTTTGAGGTGTTTTAGGAATAATGATCTTTCGTTGCCGCATGTCCAGCCTCACACCTTTGAGCAGCTACGCAGATTGGAAATCTTGAGTCTGAGCACAGCTCAGGCTAGGCACACAAAACAAGTGCCCAGGTGGGTGTGCTGGAGCTGCCTTACTGATTGGGAGCTGGGGATGGGTGCACAGAAAGCAATAATCGGGAGACAGCGCTGGAGAAACGAAACTGGAGGTGGCTGAGTATTAGTAGAAAGGGCAGAGGGAGCAACAGGAGATAAACATATGACTTGGAAGGGGAAATGGAAAGATAGGTGTGAGAGCTTGAGTCACAGACAAAATGCTGCCCATACGAGCATGTGAGGAAAGATGGTGTTTGAGGGAAAAAGAAAAGTAACGCTCTTGAGAAAACAGGAGAGGAACGTGTTATATTCTGATGAAATGTAGCATTTCATATTGAAATAATTAAAATAGGCTAGGAATAAAGGGAAGAATAAACTTTGATGCTCTAGGAAGAAAATGGACTACACAACAATAAAATAGAGTAAAAATCAGAATCTGTGAGTGCATATGTATTCAGTGCTGCTGTGTAGGATAAAACAGGTTTTATCAGTATATATTGTGGACACAAGTCTGCACGGACAGATACCTGGAACATCATCTTTCTGTTACCATCAAGTTCGTGATGTAAAGCTTGAGGCCTCCAGGTCTGGCAAATAAGTATATATTTTTTTCATGTGAGTAAAAAGATAGTCTTAATTAGTCTGATTCTTAGAAATAATTGGCCCATTTTGGATTTTAATTTTTTTAAAAAAGAAAACTAAAGATTATTTATTGGAGGAAGTTCCTCCCAAACATTACAGTTTGATGTAATCGTAGGATATTTTTAATGGTGGCCACGATCAGGTTCAAAATTGGATTTAAATTAATTTGTGTCCCTGTAGCTTGTAAGTGTGATTGCAAAGTCTAATATAATCACTAGATCTAGCTGGCTGAACTAACATTTTCATTTCAGGCAAACAAATTAAAATTGAGTTAATTATACAAAACCATTTGGGTGTATATAGCATAGGTTTCTTATTAAAATATTTTACTGTCTTGTCTGCAGTCTGAAAACAAAATACTTGCATATTTGCATGCATAAAGTTGAAGCATTTGTAATATTTGTAACATCTGTCAGTGGGATTTTAAATAAGGATTGTAATCCAGATTCTCATAAATTTACTCATATAACAGGTTACTACAGGGAATAATCACATAAGAGTTCATGAGGCATGCAGTGATGCTTTAGGATTTTAGCTTTTGTATTTTTCATATATTTTTTAATCATCTAATTCTTTAGTATATAACTCTAAAATCCATATATAGAATGTTAGCTACAGCTTTCCCGTTTTGGTCAGACAAAACAATTCCTCTCTAATCCTGGGAATCAAGGACACCTTACTGTCTCAGGCCCTGAGAAATGTAAACAAAAGTGAGTAGGGGGGAGCAAACTTGGGGTAAATGACTTCATTATCTGAAACTGTAATTGGAAGATTAACACCCAATATGCAGACGGACCAAACTTAAAAAGTGTGAAAACCCGTGACCCATCTCCATTTTTGGGTGTAGCCCCTGGGTGGCCTGTCTGCCCTAAATGTGCCTGATGGCCCTTCAACAAGTATAATCACTTTTCATTCTCTTAATTGTGTGGCCTCTGTTTTTAGGTAAGCCCAGAAGGGCATCAGCAGTAGTACCTGGGGAGTGTGTTGAGCCACAGTGGGGTGTGGGCCTGTTGCTGGTCCTGCTAATCCATATTTTAAAAGAAGCTGTCACAGTATTCCAAAAGTAACACCTGAAACAAGACCGGTTATCATTGAAAATACGTTATCCTTGATATTTTCAAAGTTTCTTCAAAGCTGGAGATGCACGGTTGTTCTGGGGCCTGCATGAGTTAAAATGGAGAGGGGAGGTAAGAAAAGCATATCTGAATGTATTTGAAGTTTAACTTAGAGACTTGGAAGTGCTGCTATATGAAATCCAAGTTCACAGCATGTACTGTTAGGAGCATATGTTAGGAACATAGTCCTTTTGCTGTCCCTGTGAATCCCATGGGGATCCCCTGATCCCATGTGAATCCCACGGAGCACTGCCAGTCTCTTGCTGGCCCCAGCCAGAGTCACTTGGGGTTGACTGTGCTGCTGGCTGTGCCCTCTCCTAGACTCTTGCCCACCCCCACTTGCTGCTCTGAGCAGCAATACCTAGAAAAGCCCTGCATTACCAGCACTGCTTATCATAGAATCATAGAATGGTTTGGGTTGGAATGGACCTTAAATAGCATGTTGTTCCAAGATGGGCAGGGACACTTCCCTCTACACCAGGTTGCTCAAAGCCACACCCAACCTGGTATTGAACCCTGCTAGGGATGGGGCATCCTCTTATGGCAACCTATGCCAATGCCTCACCACCCTCACAGTGAAGAATTTCTTCCCAATACCTAATCTAAACCTACTATCTTTTAGTTTGAAGCCATTCTCCCTTGTCCTGTCCATATTTGTCTGTGTAAAAAATCACTTTCTGTCTTTTTTCTTAGGCCCCCTTCAGGTACTGCAGGGCTACAGTGGGGTCTCCCCAGAGACTTCTTTTCTCCAGGCTAACCTCTCAACTCCCTCAGCCCATATGCACAGAGAGGTGCTCCTAACCCTGTGATGGTTTTTGTGGCCTTCTCTGGACCCACTCCAACAGGTCCACGTCTTTCTTGTGCAAATCGTTCTTCAACATCTTTCTGAGGAACATGAATTCCCTTTCGATATTTTGCCATCTCCTTGTTGTAGTCTCCTTGCACTCAACCCTACATGAAAGTGTTGGACTGATCTCTTCTGGTCACATACCCAAAACACAGCATTGCACGAGCTATAAAGAAAATAGAAGAAAATTAACTTGAGCCCAGCCAAAATCTGTACAGTACCATACTTTCACACGTACAATTCAAGGAACAGGTAGAACATAAACTAATATGTCTCAGTCTGCATTGACAGTGGCTTTTCTGGGAGCTTTTCTCCCTCCAGGAAGAAGGAAATAAGTTGGTAACTATTCACAGCTCAGCAAGTCCCTTTCTGCCCTCACTAACAGCATGTGAATTGTGAACAATTTCCTTTGAAATCAATAAAGTTTGCAGGAATTATAACAAAGCAAAAAGGAGAAACTTCTTTCATCTTCCGTGCTTTCTTTCCCACATCTAAGACTGCAGATCAGCGATTCTCCACTGGAATCATTGCTACATATATATTTTTGCATAAAATCGTAAAAATGTTTTAAAGTGCAATTGAAACATGTTGAACAAATACTTGTATCTGTTCCTAATATTGCTTTAATTTCTATCCCTTGTGTTGTGTTTCGTATGGGTCTAGCCACTAAATCTGCATGAAATTAAACTGTGGTGAAATGAGACACTATGTGCTCTTCTCTCAGTTCAGGGAAATCAAGTCAGGTCAGGACACCATTGTGCATTTTATTCTTCAGAGGATTTGTTCATGTGACCAAGAGCTATTTTCCTTTATTGATTCACTTTAAATTAAATGTTAGATCACTTCTCTTCAATAGGCATAGGAAAGAATATGTCTGAGGGAGAATATTATTTAATTTAGATCTTCTTTTTTACTTCAAGACTTACGGTAGCAATGGCAATCCAGAGATACATGGTACACCTGGAAGAAAGATAATTGACATTTTTATGTCATGCATTTAATCCGTCAGTGCTGACACACTTGAGAATTAAAATATATGTTCCCATTATATGTTTATGTTTCCTGAAGAAAAGAGGAGTGTCTGATATGCATCTTTAGTGCATTGAGAGGCTGTAGGTTAGAGACAGCATCTGTGTGCTCTCTGAAGGTAGCGTTGGGAATATCAACCCCCCAGCTCCTATTCTTTGAAGAGTTTCCTGCTTTCTGCAAGAAGAATAAGATGAAAGTAAATGGCTGCTGCCAGTGCTGTTTCTTAACAGCATCCCTTCCAAATTGCTGCTGGAGCTGCGTGCTCAGTGAGATCTGTAGGTACTCACCTTTGCAGGCAGAGCAGCAGCTCTGTGTTCCAGCTGCATAGAAGGCTGTATCTGAAAGGTAGGGAAGGTGTAATGGTCATGCTCTTAGTCTGCTCTTTGCTTGCATAGGAATCCCAGATGTATATTTTCTGTACCAACTCTTAGACTTCTAACCTTGCTCCCATTTAACCGTAAATGCTCAAATTCTGCTGGGAACGTGGCCTCTGTCTCTCTGTAGATAGATATATGTTACCAAGTATATAAAATAACTGTAGATATTTGGCTACTCTTCCTACTGAGGCTCTTCTTTACAAAGTAGTTCTCAATATCGAATACTTCTCCTTTCATGAAAACTGTTTCTACCACCATGTTTTCTGTGTAGGCATTTTGTGTTGTAAATGTTGTTTTTTATAGAAATAGAAAATTGTGTTAGAGATACTTTGACAGGAACGGATTATTGTATATCCTGGAGATACTCAAAATATGAATTCAGCTTATCTTCCTTAAAGAAGTGAAATGTTCCCAAGTTATTCTTTTGTCTTTGTCTTTCATGAAAAAGTCTACCTGATCACCCATGATGGTTTTGAAATGCACCTTTTGACTCAGCACTGTCTGAAACATCTCACTAGCTAGATCAGTTCTTTCAGAGAAACAGTTTCTCTGTTAATGCCTTTTAATTCAGAAGAGGCCTTTTAGAAACAGGTCAGATGTAGTACTAGCTTCAGCTCTTGACTAGTGTGAGTCCTCTTCCAAAAGCAAAGTGGTAGGGTGGCAGTGAGAAAATGGCAAACTAGGACAGTGAGTTAGATTCCAGGACACAACAAGGAAGCTTCAGGGCTGCTGTTACCTCTGCTTTGTACTATAGAGGCAGTAGGAGATGGTGTTTGGGTCATATAATAGTAGCTTCCGCCTTTCTTTGGTTTTTGTAGAGGCTGCCCCTCTTTTTTTTATTTCCTGTGCTCCGTGGGAATGGCCACTCTGTTGTTGCCCTTCCACATTTGGAACCGGGTAGCCTACTGGTCATGGAGCACTTGTTGATGCCTGAGATTCTGCACTGCTGATTAACATTTATTTCCAGACCTTCATCACTGGGGAATTTTTATGTTTTAATAAGTGGCTGTCAAGTGAGAAGTAAAGAAAGCAAGTAGAAGGTAGGTTCAACATGGGTTTTTTGTATCAGTTTTGCTTAATTTAGCCCATACTATACACAGGGGCTGACTGCCTTGTTTTCTTTGCTGCTGTGAACATCCTGTGGCCTTGAATCAGGGTCAGGTCTTTGCTGATGTATCCTAGAGTCCAGGCTGATCTCGAAACTTGGGGCTTGCTGGCCTCCTGGAAAAGTCCTATTTCAGCCTGTCTTTGGGTTGGCACTTCTGTCCACTCCTTCCCCTCAGTCCCCCAGAGATTGCAGAATACAACATTGGAGCTTGGACTCTTTGTGCTGTTTGCAAATTATTTATTTCCAGATTTAACACCTTTTCCAGAGAAATCAGAAAGCCATTTTATGTTGAAGTAACCATGCTCATTACTTACTAGCTCTTAATTAATGTGTCGGCTAATTTTTTCTCCCTGACAAATTAGTTGTTATTTCTCTTCTTTTAGTGGAAGGAGCACAGTTCAGTATGTTGTGAAAGTGAAAAGCAGCTGTTAGACATAAAAATAGAGGCAGTTCATAGAGGCAGTTCATAAAGACAGAAAAGAATTCTTATGTTTTATGCACACAGATTCACCCACAGCACTGCAAACAGCATTTTCAGTTTTCACTTACGCCATCTCCTTCTTTTTTTACAATTTTTGCCATGCTTTCAGTTTTTCATGCATTTTTAAATCTGTAATAATACAGGCTTAAGATGCCCAATGCAGATACTCTTTTGTCTCTTGCTGTCTCTCTTTCATGTTGCCTCTGCTGTCTTGTCCTTCTTTGGACTTTATGTCCCTGTGTAGAGACTGTAAATTTGGAGAGAGGCTACTCCTGATACTGTGCAGTGCTCATTTCCTGTAGCTGCAATAACTGCCATCCCACACAGCAAACTCCACTCAGAATCACAAAGGTCCTGTGTCTGGGGGCTGAAAGGAAGGCTGGAGCACTTGTTGGGGGAGATGATACCTCTGTGTAGCAGTTTTGAGGAAGGAAACTATCAGTTTCAAAGGCATATATGGGTAAGACCTCATAGTGTGTTGCCAGAATTAATATGATGAGCGCAGAAGATGTGTGGTTGTTGACATGGTGGCTTGACAACTGAGATTAGGTGGAAAGTTTAGTATGCTCTAAGCAGTAGAGTTCCTGTTATATAGTATATGGTTTTAAACTGTGTTGGTAAAATATTGTTTCTCATTTTTTGTGCCTCTCAGCTGTCATATCCTTAATCTTTGTGTAATCACAGAGCAAATGATCAGTCTAGTGAGTTCAGTTTGTTGCAGAAAATATTTGTTCTCACAAAATCAAGACTAGAGTATATGCTGATGGCCAGAAAATTGTCTTTTAGCTATCAATTAGTACCCCAATTTCACCAGTGTTGGACAGGAATAATTTGATTTTATTTCATAGTAGTATTCTGAGATTAATTAGTTTCTTTGCTTTGTTAATACAAAACCATGACTGTCAAACCTTGTCATGGTATCTGAGGTTCAGGCAGCAAGAGCAGCTGCAGTTTCAGCACCAGATGATCTCTGCTTCTCCAGCTGCTCTGCAGTCGCCTGCTGTGGCTGTTGTGAGAATTGGAAGGTGGCCTATTTATCTATCAAGCAAACATCATTGTATTTTTTTTTTTTTTGGTCTTCTTGAGCAACATTTACGTTTCTGTTTTTTCTTTGGGAATACATACAAACTACATATGCAGTTTAAATCTCTGTGAATATATACCTGAGGACCTGACATTTCAGGGCTTAGCTTTTTGATGACTTATAAGAAGAAAATGTCACCGTTCATGTTTGTGGCCATGCAAGTTATTCTCTCAGGGATTCTGACATTCCTCGATACATCTGAAAGCTTTTCATTGCAGTTTTGTTACCAGATGGGGAAAACATCTTCATAACCAAGACAGTCTCTCATGCGTACAGCTCCCTGGATTGGAAAATTTAAGGCAGATAATGCAAATGCAAGGTTGAAATGAACGAAGTATTTAGGGAAATGTGGGTGCAGAGGCTGTACAGTTCCAGAGTGTGGTTTATCATTGTGTGTAGTCCAGCCTAGGCCCAGACTGCTGCCCAAAGGCAGCTTTTTCATTACATCCTGGTAAAGAGGGATATACAGCTACGTTAGTGCACCTTCACTTCCACCAGTGCCTTGGTTTGCTAGAGAACTGGTGGTTATGGCTACACAGTTGTTAGATGCAGTACAAGGGAGAGATTAAATAGGTTGCTGGTTCTTGGGAACAGTGAGGGTGATGAGGGGAAAGAAGGGGGAGTATCTTGTTGGTGACAGCCCAGTGGTTAGGTAAAGTTAACCATAGTACAAAACTGCTCTTTTGGGTGCTTAATATTTAGTCATCTGTGAGATCTTCTAGTAGCACTGCAACTCACTGTCCTTGCTTGCTCATCTCCCATCAGTCAGAACATTTCCCTCTGCCTTGGTTTTAGCTGGCTTTGCCTCATCCGTTATATTTATGTGTTTGTCATTGCGGGCATAGCTGCATGCCGTACACATTCTGGTAGAGAAAGCCATGAGCATCTTGCCTTGCTCCCCTGTGGTCTGGTTTGGATTTCATTCGGAATACACCTTCTGGTTCCTGTGATGCCCGAGATGTGATGGCTGCTCTAACATCTGCTCCTTCAGACTGGAGTCTTTGTGCAGAGAGCACGTTCAGACAATCCCTCACTGTCATGCTGCAGCGGCAGGACCAGGCGTGTCTTTGCTGCACACACACCAGTTAAGGATTCAGGAGCAGTTCTCCCACTGGGCTCTGGTTATAGCTGTTAGGGTGAGAATTAGCCATCAGAAAATTTTCATAGCCTTAACATTAATCACTGCAGGGCAGCAGTGCTGGCGTGATGACTTCCAGCTATTTGTGTTTGTAAAGCAGGTAATTGTGATAACTAGGCAGGCGTGGGAAGAGAGAACTGGGAAGGGAGAAGGCATGTGTTATTGATGTGCTTTGGATTTGCCTACCTATAATACTGCTGAGAATGAGATGGACTTCCTGAAGATAATGCATACTGTTGAGAGATCTGGCCGGAGCTTTGAGTGTAAGATTGAATAGATTCTGTAACACTGAATCCAGCCTATTTCTGAGCAACTCTTTTGTGGTAATCCACTTGGTAAAGGTATAAATCTCTAGAGAGAAATTGATGACATTGGGAGGTAGTTTTAGACACCTTCCTTTTAATTATTGGATGCTTTTCTAACTTCTGATCACGCTATAGGTAGTGAACCAGCATCTTTCCGCTTGTTCCTGCAAAAACACGTTCCTTTACATGAAATAGTTGCTCTTCCTTTTGCAGTTTTGTCAGGCACAAGCTGCACTCATCACTGCTTTGTTTTTGCTTGGCATCCCTGGTTGGATCCCTCTGCCTCGTTGTTCAGTTTGGAAATGACTGCAGAGAGCCTGGTACTTGACATCTTATTTCAGGCTGAAAAGTAAATTCTGATCTTTGTCTTTGGATTATTGTGTTTTTTGCTTTGGATGTTTCTATTAGGGCCTGTTAAGTCGGTAATAAATATTTGTTAACTGCACCTTTGACGAGTGTATATGATTAAAAGAAAGAGACTTCTAAATGAGAGGGTTGTAACTGAAAGACATAGCTTCTTGTTCACGGCTGCATTTAATTTATTCTGCTCAGTTTGAAAGAATTCAGTGGTTTAAAAAGTGGCAGCCATTAATGTGGCATTTTAGTGTTTGCATTTTCTGTTGAACCATCCATTCTTAATATAAGCAAATAGAGTAAATGCAGGAACTTGGTGTTCCCTAACATTGTGTAACAGTCTTGTTTGTTGGACCTGGTTGTTCCATTGTTCCAAGGGCTAATTTATAATACAGTTTAATATATTGTAGATTCACATACAGAAGAGGTGAAAACAAGAGCCTGTGGAGTGAAGTTTCTCAGTACTTAAAAGAAAGTATGACTTGCACAGGGTCCTGCTAATAAAAAAATAGATGAAAAATCTACCATGATGATTAAGGGCATGGCTGTCCTTTTATATAAAGACTGGAAATGTTAAAACATGGATAAAATTAAACAAGTGTAAGTTTTCTGACATTGGTGGAGAGTCTCAATACACGTAGTGTAGACACAGCTACAAAATGGCTGTAGAAGTGCTTTCTTTTCTGACAAGGCTTAAAAAAAAATATTGCACTAGCATTTTTTTTTTCATTGGTGTGTATTTTATACTTGCCTCTGATACACTATGTCTGATAGACCTGTACTTGAATTTATATTTACAGGTTACCAGCTTCTACTTTGCATACTAAAGAGTGCAATGTACCCAGCTGCAGACTGGGCTCGCAGCCAAGACTCATTCCACATGTGTGTGTTTTTCTGCAAGGGCGTGCCTTCATTTCTCAGTGCTTATTTCTCTGTGACTCAGATGTATTCTTTCTAACTCCAGCTATTTGCCTACAGCAGATGTTCCAATGAGAGGAATTGATTGAAAGGTGTATTATTTAATATAACTCTCTCTAGATTTCTTGAATTAATATAGCATTTTATTCTTTCCTGTATTTTATGTCTCATATTTGATGCTGTGATGTTTGATTATGTGAACCATGAATGTTCAAAATAAGCTGTTTTGCTCCATGCTTTCTCTTCTCAACTGTTCTGTTTTCCTCATGGAAAAATAACCTATTTTCCCATCTCTCTGCATTTTAGAGAAACCAAGGAGTTACAAATCTCCTTTTGTGTTTTTCAGACTCCTGTAATAAATCAATAGGTACTCTTGCCTTTGACCATGATTTCTAAACTGTTTATTTAAGTGGAACCATTTAGACTGTCATGCTGTATCGTATGGTGCTGTGCTGTAGTTTTTCTTACAGTTCTGCGTTGCTATAATGAAGATAATTTAGCATTGTTGACACAGTGTACACTTCTGTTTGAGTTTTGTCAATAATATATTTCCATGTGTAGAAAGATTCATAAAGAAAGGGATTTTAATAATGCATGGAGAAGGTAGGGGTTCTGCTAATGAACAGAGACTCCAAAGTAACAAAACCAATTATTTAGCTAGGATCCATCTTAATGTATCTGTCAGTAGGCAAAATGTTAAAGTTGTTTGGAACTCTGGGACAATCATATTAAATAGCCTTAATAGTGTTGCACTAATATAATTCAGTTATTATGGAGACAGTGGGATTTGAATTTTGTGTTTGATTTCCTTACTTGATCAGTATCGTTTATGTGAAAAGTCTTAGGGGATATACCTTCTGTTTATCCTCTGGTTGTGATAAGCTCCCTCTGCTTGCACTAACATTATTATTATTATTATTATTATTATTATTATTATTATTATTATTATTATTA
>JAODKT010001744.1:14691295-14704161 GCA_027576195.1 Cossypha heuglini
CCAGAATGTCCCCCCGAGGTGATCTCGGGTCTAGGAGAAACCTCGGGCTCAGACACCTATCTTCTGAGAACAGTTGTCTCTTGTCTCTTGTTTAGCAGAGGCTAAGTGTTTAATTATTATTTCTGTACTGCAAACTCAAACAGATGTGAATAGTGTGTGGTTTATAACTACAGATTTACATGGTGGCTTTATTTATTGTGGCTTTATTGTGGCTTTATTCCTAATCCATTTATTGTGGCTTTATTCTTAAAATCCTGGGAGATGCACAAAGTGTAATTTCTTCTGTAAGGTCAATATAGAATAGCAACTCCTACTAGATTTTTTTGAAATTGTCAAGATTTCAGAAATGAAAAGGTTCACCAGGAGTAATAAGCCTCCATATAATGACAGCTGTCAGTGCCTTGACTGTGTCAGGAGTTTCAAAAACATCGTGGATGTGTTGGAAATGCAGTGAACAGAAAACCTTAGTACTTCTGTTGCACTGTTTTGCAGTTTGGAACCTCTCATGTGCCTTTGTTGTTTTTATTTTTTATTTTAATTTTGTTTGGTGTTGTTTAGTTCCTTCATATCACACACAGACGTTAGTCAGTCTTTTTGGTGTTACCCACTTTCAGGACCACATGAAGTAAGAAGTCCCTAGGTTATTCTCACGTTAGGATGTCTGGAAGAAATCTGTGGATGTATATTTCGTAGTGACTTGAGAGATGAAGAGTATGAAAAGGCACCTTCAGGTCTCTGCTCAGATCAGCAGTCACTGGGCTGAGGAGTTTATGCCCACAGGAGACTAATTATTCTGTCTGCATCTTTAGGGCTGCTCACACAAGTGCTCTCTGAAAGCACTGCTCTTTTGGGTGTACCTTTGGGCGGTTGCTTCTGAATATTTTTGTCTCTGACTGAAAGCACCTGTCCTCTCTCTTTGTATGATCAGACTTTGATCTTTCCCCCTTACAAGTGTAAAATCACAGGCTGAAAGACTGTACTATCTCAGATAGAGATCTGTGAACCATGTCAAATATTTATCTGGATGCCTGTGTTTTCAGTGGTTCTAAACACTGAAAGAGAATAGACTTGGCGCTGTGTAATGTTTAAACTTGAATAAATAAATAAGTTTATCTGGTAAGTAAAGAAAGAACATGGGAAGGAATTCCTGAGTTGTCACAAACAGTCTTATAAAGTAGTGACTTTGCAACACAGCAAAGCACTAGAGAAAATTGTCTCCAAGTAATGAGGCACTTCAGTTAAATTAATTTAAAAATTAAATTTAAGTTAAATTATTAGTATTTTATTGGAAATGAGCATACATGGCTTCCCTTTTAAGAATAAGGCCCATCTTGATTTATATTTACTTACAAAGTGTAGGATCTCTTGGGTAATCTGAATTGGGATAGCCTGCACTATGTAAAGAGTAACTTTACCTCTTGCCACACCCAGAAATATTTGTTTTTGGTGCTTGCTCTTTCTGTGGTGGCAAAGAACAAAGTGTACTGGCTTGCCCCTTGTCTAGCCTCATTGTCTCCTGTCTGTGGCAGCAGGGGGCACCCAGGGGTGACAGCAGAATGGATGCTCGGAGTGCGGGATGCAGGTGGCTCTCCAGGTTCTGCTGCAGGGGTGCTGCATACCAGAGGTGTATAATAGCAGGGGTACTGGAGAGCACGCACTGCCCAGGTGGTGGCATTTACCATCTGATGAGAGTTTTCTGATCCGCCTTGAAGCAAGCGTCTTCTAGACCCCAACCTTTCAAAAAACCTTGTTTTTCTGTCACCCTATACAACTCACTAGAAATTCATTACAGTCACTGCAGGATGAATGCTTTGCCATTGCTGGGAAAGACTCTGTGCCTGTGCTGCTGAGAAACCATGAGTCAGCTTGCTCAAGGGAAGGAGGAGGAGGCGAGGAAATCTCCTTTTATGATGAATCTTCCCACACTTCCTGCTGTTTCTGTTTTGGGCACACTGGTTCAGAAGCTGTGGGCTGTATTCTGCCTGGCTCTCAGTGTGTGAAAATTGTTCCTTCCCTAAGAGGGATCACCTACTTGTCCTGATACAAGGTGACAGTATCCCACGCCTTTCCTCATCTAGAACAAAAGGGATAATCTTTCATCTCCACTCGAACCAAAGCATGGTGTCATGGGGGGGCTAGGACAGGAGAAAGCCCGTGCTGAGCTCTGTAGAGTTTCAGAGTCCAGCAACGTTAGAGAGATTTTCTGAGTCACTCTTTACTCTGAGAGGCTGCTGTTTAGTCTAATCCTGTGAGATAAATACGTTCTCATTAAATTCACAGGGACTCGCATCCTAAGTTAACTAAGGCGTGACTGGACTCACAACACTAACAGCAAAGAGTTTTTTGCAAATAACATACCATACATTTGTGTAGGTTATGCAGTAGAAACACCCAGTTCTGCCTCTGCTTGGAAGGTCATTTTCTGAGGGTAAGCACAACAGTGCTGAAATAGTCTTTAAAGAATATGATTCTGGATAAAAACGATGACAAAGAGGTAACAAAACAGTGCAGTTCACTTGCTGGAAACATCTTGCAAGTGCTTCAATTATATTTCATGCTCGAATTGAGAGCTGCTACAATAGTGACAGGAGGAGAAAAATAGAATTGCTTCATTTCTTTTCTGCCACCCACGGACATTTCTCAGTGTGGAAAATGAGTCATCAAGCAGAGGTATTTTTACTTTGCAACAGACATTAGAGAAATGTTGATCTTCGGGCAAACTGTGTCAATTGATCAACTAGGCAAGAGGTCTAATCCTGCTTGCACAGATTTTATTTCCTTTGGAACCACTGCAAAGTCACAGCAAGAAGCAGCCAGCACAAACTCCCCAGAATTCACCATCAGGTGTGGCTCCCACTGTGGCAGCTGTATGACCTGAGGACTGTGCCAAGCTGCTGGGCTATGAGTCTGCTTTGATGATGCTGGAGTAATCCTCAGCAGAGTCTGATGGTCCCAGCCCCTCTGCAAGCACTGCCCCAGCCCGTTGGCAGTGGCACGATGGGTCTGCCAGGACAAGGCCTTCTTGCCAGCTCGGTCCAGCTCTGTCCGATATGCCCAAGGACACCTGTTACTTTTGGAGATGTAGACTGGCATATCACAGCTTTCAGGAAGGTTTTTAGAAGTCTCCTGTCACAAATGAAAAGTTAGCATTAACAAAATCATGAGGTGGCCTCTTAGTTTGAGAATATAATCAGCTGGGATGTCTGGGGATGCTGCTGTTTGCCATTTGAGAATTTGAGCCGTAATCTACTTTTAATTTGTAACTTATTTTGGAGTGTAAGACTTCAAGACTAACAAACGTAGGGATTTTATCTGTCATTGTCAAAGTATTTTGCAGAAAGGGAAGAGGAAACTTGAGGCTCAAAGCCATATAAAGGAGTTAATCAAATCAATCTGCAAAGTGCAGACCTCATCCTCATTGTTTCTTGCTATACCACACTTTTATTCCTCTAAGCTCTTCAAAAGAGCTGGTGGCTCAGAGGAATGCAAAGCAACAAACCTGCAACCACAAACCAGTATTTCTCACCCCTAAACTAGTATTTATCACCCAAAACATGTTTTTCTGGCAAGCCAGTGTGACTGTTGAATTCAGGTTTTTCCATTTTACTACCTTGTACTTTTGTTAGTATTTATTCTCACATACCAAGTTTGCAAGCATCTGGAGAGCTTTCTGTGTTTTCTGCATAGGATTTGCATGGCCAGGTTCTGGCAGCAGGTGGACTGATAGGGGTGACTTCTGTGAGATGCTGGCAGCAGCTTCATCCATGTCCAGCAGAGCCACTGCTAAGTGGCTCCGAGATGAATGTGTTGCTGGTCAAAGATGGGCATATCAGAAAAGGTGTTAACACCTTTATGATATTTAGGAAGGGAAAAGAAAAGTTATTGTGCAGATGTAATTGCAGCCAGAGAAGAGAGGAGTAAGATGATGTGAGAGGTATAGCTCTGCAGATACCAGGGCAGAAGGAGGGGCAGGAGGTGTTCCAGGTACCAGAGCTGAGATTCCCCTTCAGCCCCTGGTGCAGACCATGGTGAGGCTGCTGTGCCCGTGCAGCCCATGGAGGACTGCAGGGATTCAGAGATCCTGAGGCCTGCAGCCTGTGAAAAAAGACCTGCAGTGAAGCAAGTGGGTGCCTGAGAGGAGGCTGTGACCCCGTGGGAAAACAGCTGGAGCAAGGTCTTTGCAGGGGCCTGCAGACCCACGGAGAGAGGAGCCCATGCTGGAGCAGGTTTCCTGGTAGGATTTGTGACCTGTGGGGGACCCACACTGGAGCAGCCTGTCCTTGAAGAGAACTGTTGCCCATGGGATGGACTCATGTTAAAGAAGTCATGGGCAATTATCTCCCATGGAGGGACCCATGCTGGATCAGGGGAAGGACTCCTCTTCCTGTGCAGTGGCAGGAGCAGCGTGTGCTGAACTGACTATAATCCCCATTTCCTGTATCCCTGCACCACTTTGGGGGAGGAGGTAGATCCCAGGAAGGAGGGAGAGGTGGAGGGAAGGTGTTCTTAATTTTATTTAAATTATACTGCTCTGATTTTGATTAGTTATAGAATTCACTTCATTTCCCCAATGCAAGTCTGTTTTGCCCGTGATGGTATTTGTTGAGTGATCTCTCTCCCTGTACTTATCTCATGAACCTTTCATTGCGTTTTCTCTCCCCTCTGCACTTGTGGAGGGGAGCAATGTAGAGGTGTTGGTGGGCACCTGGCATCCAGCCAGGGCTAACTCACCATAATAACTGATCTTTGGAAGTTTGTGAGCTGTGAGGATTATAGTTAGGATATCCTTAACCATGCTTTGGTGGCAAATATAGTTCTTCCTTTTTGGATATCACATAAGGAGTTGACACTTGTGTAAATCCAGCAGAAAGACTCAGTCTGCCAGTAGTTGTCAATTGTGGTAGCCTGCCAAAGGTGAGGCTGACCCTCAGTGATCGAGTGACCGTAGTGATCGAGTCACTAAGTCCAGCTGGTAGTGAGTTGGGCATGTATTCCCAATAGGCTCAGTACACATCTACATCTCTGTATGACTGTGCCCCATCCTGCTCACCAGCTAGGCCAGCCTGCTGCTCACGAGGGGCTTACTGCTCGTGCTTACCCAGTGCAGGGCAAGCAAACAACAGTTCTGATGACACAGGACCAGCATCTTTTATTCCCTTGCCCCTCTGTTTTCCCATGCTTGTTGGTATTACCCTGTCCCTCTGTTTTGTTGCCTTCCACACCACCTTTGCCCACCTTTGGCCCTTACCATTGCAAGACTTCAGGAGTTCCCAAGTGCATTTCCCAGGAGACTTATACAGTGTACCCTGCTCTGGCAGCAACCTTGCAGTTTGGAAGGTAGTGCAGGAAACGAATCCCCCTGACCCCCTGTGCTGGGTGTCAGCCCCAGCCACGGAGCCAGTAACTCCCTGGCTCAGCTGTGGCTCCCCTGGGACTCTCTTGGTCAGACCAGGCTGCTGGTCTGCCTTCACTGACTGGTGTGGGTGGGGATGATCACGCCACTTGCCAGCAGCCCGGGTGTAGTGCCAGGAGTTCCCATTTCCAATACATCTACTCAGAGCTTCCCCACCCTAGGGAGATGCATGTTGCCACCAGTGGCTTCAGCTCTAGATCTTGTCATAGGAATGTGAAAGCTGTGGAGTTGTACTCAGCTTTCCCTCAGCCGCCAAGTTGTTCTGACTCATCAGGTTGTTCCCATGTTTTATCTGTCCATTAATAACTTATACTTTCATTTTTTCCTAGGCAGTACTGAACTCCTTGAACCTTTGTGTCAGTTTATTTAAATTGTGATTTGAGTGCAAAATGATTTGGGAAAATTATAATTACTTTATCCTTTCTTTTTCTTTTTTTTTTTTTTCCTTCTTCTTTGGCTGGCTCTCTTAATGGATCGTAGAGCAGACAGCTCACTAGCATTTATTGTGCTGGATTTTCACTTACTGAAACATCCCCTTCCCTGATCCTCTGTGAAGTTTTGTAACACACATGGAAGCAGTTTTCCCTATGGAAGTAGATGTCAGGACTCCCATTGGGTTTAGGAAGAGCTCTATTTAGGAATGTAATTGCTAGGTATTCCCAGTTCGTATTACTCTGTGTCTTTTCAGTCCCACATGTCCTTTGGGTTAAAGCATACCCTCTCATTGCCCCTCTGCTGGAGAAGAGGGGTCAGCATGTTGTTCTCAGTTCTTTATTTAACAAAGGAGGTCCATTTGTGTCTGTGGATTTGAAAGAAGAGGTGCAAATAGAGAGACAAAACAAATTTTGCCTTAGGAGTCTGTTTTTCTGAGGACATAAGATCCACTTAGGTCACTGAAGGGATTGCATGACTCTGAAAAGAATGGAGTCCTGTGTTAAATATTTTATAAGCCTAGACCTCCAGTTGCCTGAATCAGCTGCACTCTTTTTTTCGTATTCAGATTTAGGTTTAGACTGTAGTTTCTGCTTGCACAAATACTTTGATGAAAAGAAATACAGCTCAGTGGAAATACATTGTGAGAGTAGTTGTTGCCTATGTTTGCCTACTTTATTAGGGGCATTTACAGTATGCTGCATTTTTGTTTCTCTTCTGATCTAATATAGTAAAAATAGTACATCAAATTAAATTAGCTTCATTTTATACGTACTCAGTAGTGGATGTAGTGTCTTGGAGGATCTGCTTTTTATTTTTAAAACAAATCAAACAAATGAAACTTAGTTATTTCCCAGTAATTTCATTTCTTTCTAATTATAATTTTCAGAGGCAAGTGGTTTTGATATTAGAAAGATGTAGTATGCATTATGCTGATGTTCATTAGGTTAGAATGGCATGGTGAATTCACAGAAGGGGAGGGATAGCAAATGGTTTGAGAGATTGAATTTGAATTACTGTAATTTCTCATTAAAGCCTGGATTCATTAGTGAAGTATATCAAACAAGAGCAATTTTATTTCTCACATTTCAGTGTGATCTGTGTTGCAAAGAATTTTTTCAAAAGAAACGGAAGAAATTCTATAAAGCAAAGGATTTGTTTGTCTGTAGATTAAAGTCACATAGCTAGGTCTGTATGATCTTTTTCTTTCAATTTTGCTTACCAGTTTTCTGTAGCATTGTTACATCTGTGAGGTCTGCATTGGCTTTGCTGCTTTTGGCAGTGTTGGAGTGGTGGCTGTAGAAGTGTGCTCACGTTCAGTAAAGTCTTGTGTGGTTGCATTATCCCAATTATAATGGCTATACCTTTTCTCCCAGTGGAATTACTTCTTGTTACCCTTGTCTCTTATGCTGTTTACAGACATTACATTAGTAAAATTTCAAACTTTAAAAAAAAAAACAAAAAACCAAAACTGGTTACTACACATCTGGCTCTCTTTGCAGACAGTTTAGCAAACGTGAGGACAGTAAAATCCCCTTGTGCTGAGAAGCAGTGGCAGTTGCATGGTCGGCTGCCATGACCTGAAGTGGAAGTTTGGTAAAAATGTATAGGGAGTGTTCCAAAGATAAAGCACAAAGTCTTTATTTTACTGAATATGCAGTCACTTTCATGTGAGCCTTTTTGCTCTCCTGAAGAATGGAAGTGGCAGGGTTTTGCAGCGTGCAGAGGAGCAAAGCTGTGTTGTCTGTATTATGTGGATTTTCATTGCATAAGGTACTCATGGTTGGATATATCTGGCTAAAGTAGGCCAGTAGCAGATGTAACACTCTGGTTGTGTATCTGATGACTTGAGAAACTGTAGCAAAAACTCAGTCAATGTACCTACTGGGAAATAGGTATTAAAACACCTCTTGGGATTGAAAGTATCTGTATTTGGCAGGAGGCAATCAATGTGAAAGACTGATACCCTGTGGATAACAATAGTTTTGCTGTCCCTGAAGAATGTGCTGTGGGGAAGAATGGCTTCTATCTTGTACCTGTGATAGAAGAGATCTTTTATTATGTATCACAGACTACCTGTGGAGCTTACATAATTCAGCGTCATTGCTGAGTATTTGGGGTTTTTGGAAAGCTTGAAATTTATTTGCTTTTAACATTGTTATTAAATGTTGTTAGTTAAAGCTTTTTGGTCTGATTGAGTCATTTAGGCTAAATTTTCTTTGAATTTTTCTTTGAGTACTGAGGATCTTATCCTGCAAAGTGCTAAATAACCTTATGCTCCCACAGCCTTCTCAACAGGAGATGTCAACTGCACTGCCCCAGGAGGTGGCTGGATCTTCATGAGGCCAGGTCACACACAGTCCAGCATAATTTAAAAATAGGATGAAGGTTTTCAAATGTGTTTTGGTTAATACGTCATGGCCTCTCCTACAGTAATAGTTCCTCTGGCTTAATATATCACTGTAAGTCTTTTGTTAAACCGTAAAACCTTGCTGTATTTTTCAGGCCCTCTGTTACTTGTGTCCTGTTGTGAAAGAAGGCTATTTTTCCTTTTAATTTTGCTGGTGCAAATAAGTGGTACTGCTTTAATGTTCCATTTCACCGCAGGCAATAATTTCAAATGGTTATACCACTTCTTTTGGGCTTAATGACACTATCAGATGATGGAAAGTGAGTGACCTTTCAAAACAGAGCGCACCATAATCACTCTGCAGCCGAGTTCCTGGATTTCTGTTCTGGAAGGAGCAGCCTCCGCAGTAACCTTCTAGCACCCGAGGGGGCTGTGAAAGAGAGGGGGTGTTTATTGATCAGGTGCTGGCATGACTCACATCCCCAGTGCCTCTGTAATAAACAGTCCTGTGAGCAGGTGAGCAGCTTGACCCATGCATCTCTGCTTGTAAGTTTTCCAGGGGAATTCTTTCGAGATGGAAATGTCAAACCCACCCACTTGTGCCAGTCTTACCTGTAGGTTTTTCTGTGTGGATTCTCTTCCCCCAAGACCCGAAGCCTCAAATTTGAAAAACAATCTTCACATGTGCTGATATTTACATTATTTGGTCTCTTTCGACTTGTAACTCTTTGCAGTTCGGTATTTGTATGTTTTGTGTGTCCTGATATGCCTGAGAAGACACTCTGTATCTTGGTAAAACTGACCCAGATTTTAAGATGTAGATGTCTGGATCAGATTTTTTTAATATCTATATTTAGGTTCCTCTGTACAATGTCCTCAGTAAACAGGGTGACAGGCACTTGCAGCTGCATTACTGTTTCCACTGATGCTTTCAGTGGAGTCTGGGCTGCTGCTAGCTGAGCAGTCCTTCAAGTCACTGCAAGCGTATGTGGTGTCAGTGAGACATCCAGGAGGAGTTATTCTTCCCTTTGTGTTTGATCCCTTCTTATTTCATTCTGTGGGTTAATCGGTTTTGTTCTCTTCAAGCCATCTACTTTTTCTTTACGTTAAGTCTTCATAGCTCTGTCTTTACTAAAGGCTCTAAAGAGATCTTCAGATTAAGAGCTCTCTGTTAGTGAAAGGCCTACTGGTCTTAATCTCACATTAGTGGAAGGCTAAAGTTTTCTGGCTTTCATTCTCTACACTTACTAGAAATGCTTAATAGAATGTCTGATTACAAAACTTATGCTTTACAGGTTGTTTCTCATCTTCTGGATGCTTTCCAAATTTCAGTGATAATCTTGGTGGGTGAACGTGCTAAATAGTGCAGTCAGAACAAAGAGTAAGGAAGAGATGAAGGGAGTACGTCATGTTTGACAATTTTAAATTGCAAATTTGCTCACGAAGAGGATGACAGAAGGATAAACCTTCCCTATTTTCCTGGGAGTTTTGCCTATGAAGTTTCATGGAATCAGGATTTCATTGTGTGTTTTGAAAAGCATGTGCCAATTTTGACTACCTTAGCATGAGTCCTGTTTTGCCATTTTCTCAACGGTATTTAAATGCTGGCCTCATAAAAGGTGCATAGGTAGCCATATCCCTTTTAAGATACCTAAATTTCTACCAAAATCTACAGTAGAATGGAAATTTTTATACCTTAGTGAGTACATTGCATTATCTAAAATGGTGGCTATATACTGATGGTATTTTCAAGGGAATATAAGCAGTTTAGTTTTCTAACTGCCATTTCTGCACAATTATTGTTGAGTAATTATTTTTAAAATCTAGACTCTTAAGACCTTATTTTCAAAACTGTTGATGGTTCCTGCTGATTTCTCTTGGAGATATAGTGGTTCAGCACACATGAAAGGTAAATCAGCAACTATAAAGCTTTTTAGTTACAGATTGCTTTTTGAGAAAGTGTGCATTTTTTCTTGCTGGAAGGCATATAACAAGACACAGCTGGGAATAGAGCTATCTCTGCCTTTGCAAGAATACAGGGGCTTCCTAAGCCAGTGCTTCATCTGACATGTAATTAGTTTTTTGAGAAGACAGGGATCTAATTAAGACTGGTAGAGGTTTTTTAAATTTTTATCTTTACAAATTAAAATGTTATTTAAAATTGTAACTACATGTTAGGGTAGGGTGCTAACATTATCTGTTGTTTTTTTGTTTTATAGTTTGCTTAGGATTTTCTGTAGGATTGTCTTCCTGGCAATACTCAAATATGGTGTGTTTGGGTATAGTATAAAATTAATATGCTATGAAAGTCATGCATCTTGAAGCATTCTTTGGCTCAAGAACAGCCCATATTTAAAATTGTTCTTAATTAGATGAGCTGCTACTAAATATACCTAAATGCCAAAAAAAAAAAAAAAGTTCACTATGCTTCCTATTGCTTTCTGTCACGAAGAAGAAACAGATTGTATGATATTCAGGATTAGTTGAAATTCGTGAGAAGGTGGAAGAACTGTTTCAGATCCTCGCCAATGCTGCCACTTCAAATGTATAAAAAGCTCTTGAACTGAAATTCCCTGCTGCTGCTATTCTGCACCCTGTTGAAATATAGTACTGGGTTGTGCTTTGAATTTTTTCCCTGAGTCACATTGAGAATTGTCAATGTCGTATTCAACCTACAACTTTGCTCTCTGAGCTACTAGTGAGAAAGGATGGAAGGGTAGTAACATTTTGCTCATTAACATTTTACTCATGGAAATTAGCAATAGGAAACACAGTTGTTAGTAACCTTGCTGATGCAAAATTTTTCCATTAATTTTATTTAAACTTCTTCTCCATCCTGGCTTTAAGTGATTATGTGATTAGCCCTCTACCCATTTCCTGGAAGACTAACTCAAAGTTTAATGGGGTTCTCCATTTATGATACTCAGTCAAGTTATACCTTCTCCTCTAATTTCACATGGATATGCCATTTTCCCCTGGGTCATTGTGTAAAAATTACACCCATCTTCATGCTGGCACTCTGCAAAACATGTTACAGTGGTAATCACATTTCCTACCATGCTTGCTCATTGATTTGCCATACTCTGTGTACCTGACTGTCTGGACCACATAAATATTTTTGATCCCTGGCCATTTTTCCAGATTTGTGATTGTTTCTTGATGATTACCGTATTCCTCTCAATTGACTGACATCTTTCTAATTTTAAGGACACCAGGACTGAATATTGTGTTAGAAGTGTGCCTGTCCCTCAGATTAAAACTCTCATACCTGAAAAAAAAGGAATAAAAAAAATGTTTTCTTGTCGTCTCATACTGAATTTTCCATTTTATTTTCTCTTTCTAAGTGCCTGCTCTTCCATGACCATGGTGTAATGGCAGAGATAAGTATCACAGTGAGGCTGCACATGTGAGGTGTGTGTTGTACCTTTCACCCCTCTAATTCTTGGGTCTTTTGGGCTGAGGAGACAAACCTCACTGGCATTGCCTCAGCCGTGTAACACGTTCTTTTGTGTCTCTAACAACAGATAACAGAATGGTTTTGACCATGTTAGTTTAATGGGGCAGGAGGATGAGCCAACCCTTCAGGTACAAGCAGTCCTTGGATCTGTGTGCAGGAGCAGCAGCTGTTGCCTTGGATTTAAATGTGTGCAGGATATGGGTCAGTGCTGTGCCACAATCCAGTCATTTTCAGAGATGCTGGACTTGACCTTAATATTTTGAAGATGGGACCCTGGGTACCTGTAAGCAATAGACAAATAGCTGGCTGTAGGTATGCCAGTGGTCCTGAATTACGTGAGTGGATTATATTGGCATAAATAAACTGCTATGGGCAATTTCACAGGTAACATGTATTAAAAATCTTGCTCTGAGCGATTTTATCATGTTGAATGTGTGCACTTTTGGTTTAGAACTGTTTTAAAATAAATAGTTTGACATTCAAATAATATATTTGGAAGTTATATATTAAATTTGTACTAATGATAATGGAAGCTGCGAATATGGAAAATAGAGAAAAGAATAATTTTAGTTCATAAATGCAGTATTTCAGCTGTACTTAGAAGTATTCAGGGCTGACTATAGGGGAATGAGGAAAAAATTGAATTCTGTGAGATATATCAAAGGATGTGAGAGTATTTAAATTTGTTACTTTTTCCCTGCACAGCAGTGCCTATCGCAGACCTCATTAGATAAACAAGCAAAATGCCAACTAATTAATGAATGTGTAGAGTGGTCAAAGAACAATGCCTAAGACTTTCCTCCTTTTCTGAGCACTGCATGCAAAGGAAAGGAGCCCTTCTGCTTATTAGGGGTAATGAAGTTCAATAGTGAATGTCTCCAGCAATTTATATGGGCTTAGTTTTTTGTTTTCATAAATGCTAAGATGCTAAAATTATAAAATTATCAGGTAAAATTTCTTATATCTAGCTTCTCTTGGATAGTTGTAACTGTTCAGTTTGCAGTTTACCTTGTGTCTCTGCTTTGGGTTTGTGTTTTTTGTTGGTGGTTTTTTTTTTGTGTCTTTTTTGTGTCCTTTTGTTTTAGCTTTGAAAAATAACAACATGAAGGCTTTGTACAGGGGATGGACAAGGTATTACTCTTCAATTGATCTGAATTGGTGAAAAAATGGAAATGGCATAATGGTGAAAAGGTGGCATTTAAGAAGCAGGAAAG
>JAODKT010001744.1:14705192-14720110 GCA_027576195.1 Cossypha heuglini
GATAACTCTTAACTGGCTTCAAAAGAGCATATCACAGTATCGTCTGACAGCAGTGCTCAAAAATTAAAAGATGGAAGCTAAAGAGAGAAAAAACTTTCTTCTCTAAACCCACCCCAAAAAACCCCACCCACAAAACCATGAATAGCACCAAAAAAACCCCTGAAACACCCCAAAACCTCAAACTAAAACAAAATCAACCTCTGGAATGCGCATGGTGGAAGAAATTGGACCCCATCATGTAAATAAGGTGGCCAAAGGCACACGATACTACGTGCTGCTCTGGCAGCTGCTGAGCTGGGCCGAGAGTTTTTTTTTAGTGCTCTGTTTCCTGGGGAGGACTGAAATTGGATGAAGAGCTAATGAGGAGGAGGGAGCTGCACCTGGTCAAGCAGGGCAGCTTGACAAAGAGGAGACTTCAGTGGGTCTCAGTGAAATGGTCAGATTCTGGTACAGCCTGATTGTGGGGTACCTGGCTTTGCACAGGTAGACATACTTGGATGTAACTCTGTCCAGAGTGACACATACATTCCCCCCCACCCCAAGTGTTCCTGATTTGCTAATTTAACTTTTAGAAGTGCCCTCATGTTTGCTTGAGTAATGATCAATTCTGGAGACTTTGATGTGTTTACTACAAGCTTTTGTGCCTTTTTTGTTGGAAGCTTTACTAAAGGGAAATGTTTGAGCTGCAGTTTTCTCTGTTCCCTTTATCTGACTGACATGCTAAATCCAGCAGAGCTTTATGAGTAATATTCCTCATTTGATTCAGGTGCACTTCAGTTTCATGAGAGGATGAGTAGCTCAATTATTCTTAGTGACAAATGCAAACTATAATAATTTTGACTCAGTGCCTCTGTACCCCCAGGTAATGTTGAGAAACAAAAGCAGTGCCATTTTTGATGCACTGACACTGCTCCTCTCTCTTTGGAGTAGTTCTGATCTGTCATCAATAGCTGTGCCTGGGGCTTTTCATATGTCATCACACACGCACATTCTCCATCATCCAGAGGAAAAGATTACTCAGAATCACTTGTTATTCTTTTCTGTGTAATTGCTGGTGCATCATGGGATGTAGGGTGAAAGGGGCTTGAGCACAAATTTCACTTCTTTATAAGCATCCGTCTGTATCTAGCAGCAAAAAAATAGCTGTGACTAATGCTGGGTCATCAGTTGTCGGATCACAAGGAATACAAAAACTCATTGAGCTAAGGTGTTTCAGGAGATCTAAAGTGGCCTGAATATCTGTAAGAAAAATTTGCTGAGATGCAGACATGTACATTTGAAACATTTTAAAGGGTACTTCAAAAGTTATTTAGAAATCCATGTAGATTATTTTAATAAAGAATCCAGAAAATTGTGTGGATGTGAAACGGTTGGCAGTCCAATTGTGTAGCAAGATGCAAATATTTTTAAAAAAAGGAAAAAAGTGCTCAAGAAGATTTGCACCCTTTGGAATACATACTGAAATTTTTAGCAAAGCAGTGAAATACTTGTTTCTAGAAAATAACAGAAGTGTGGTGGGGGCCAGAAGTCTTATTTTCTGTGCAACTTGCCTGTAATCTTCCTTGTTAAGTACTAAAGTCTTCCTTGGACTTCAGTGGGATTTAGTTCTAAATTCTGCAAAAGAAAATACATCAATCTTTAGTATTGTGAGGTTATTCTTGCTGCACTGGACTGACAGTCAGTTTTTCCATAGCTGTGCAAGTATATGCATGAAAACCCAAGTCCTCCTCCTTTTAATTTTCATCTCATTTGGCTTCTGATGTTTTCTCCCAGAAAATAAAGTTATTTTTCACTAGTCATTGTCGTATTTAATGGCATTAGTTTTAAAGTCACTGCTTTAAAAAAGGTGGAAGTCCTGTGCTTAAGTAGTTATTGCCACATGTGAAAGAGCAAAAGCCTGTATAATTGTTTTTTAAAAAAACCTTATTCAAATTTTTAATTTCCAGAAGCATGTTATGAGATAGAAGTATATGAGAGCCTAACTGTCAAGATTCTACACTGTTTGTCTGTCAGTGTGTTTGGAGATACACGTCACTTTGTGGTTAGTGTTTTATGCAACTGAAACATTTACTTAGTTCTGTTTATGGTTTTGTCACATTACTGAGACTGTATTGTAACAGTATCGTGAGCAAATGGAGTGCAGCATGTACTGATTTGTATAATACTGTTCATGGATTCACTAGCTTTTGTGAACTTTTGTTATTGTTTTTCTCAACTTTAGCAAGGCTTCGTTCACTGTCTCTCACGATACCCTTATGGAAAGCTCAGGAAATGTGGACTGGATGAGAGAACAGCAAGGTTGATTGAGAACTGGCTGAACAGCTGATCCCAGAGGGTTGTAATCAGTGACACAGGGTGTTGCCACTAGTGGTGTACTCCAGGGTCAGCACAGGGCCCAGTATTGTTTAACTTCATTATGGCTTGGAAGAGGGGTTGATGCCTCCCCAGGGAGATTGCTGATGACACAGAGCTGGGAGGAGTGACCAATGCTCCCCAGAGAGCTGTGTAGCCCTTCAGGAGCACCTCAACAGGCTGGAGAGATGGGCAGAGAAAAACAACCCGAAACTTAGAGGAGACACATGCAGGTCTCAGGGCCTGCACCTGAGGAGGAATGATGCCATGCACCTGTACAGGCCAGGGGCTGACCTGCTGGGAAGCAGCTCTGTGCAGAAGGACCTGCGGGTCCTGGTGTCCGTGAGCCAGCAGTGTGTCCTTGTAGCCAGGAAGGACAGTGGTAACCTGGGTTGCATCAGGAAGAGCATTGTCAGCAGATCAGGGAGGTGATTCTGCCCCTCTCCTCAGCCCTGGTGAGGGACATCTGGACTGCTGTGTCCAGTTCTGGGCTCCTCAGGACAAGAGAGCTGTGGAGCTCCTGGTGGGTCCAGTGGAGAGTGACAAGGTGATCAAAGGACCAGAGCATCTCTCTTATGAGGGCAGGCTGGGGGAGCTGGGCCTGTTCAGCCTTGAGAAGAGACAACTGAGAGGGGACCCTGTCAGTGTCTGTCAGTGCCTGCAGGGAGGGGTCAGAGCATGGACCAGGCTCTGCTCGGTGCTGCTGAGACAACAGGGCAGCGAGTGGTGCACCGGAAGTTCCAAGTGAATGTGAGAAAGATCATCTTTTCTGTGCAGGTGAGCAGGCACTAGAAAGGTTGCCCAGAGAGGCTGTGTAGTCTCCTGTAAAAGAGGTATTCAAGAACTGTCTGGGCACAATCCTGTGTCACGTACTTTGGGGGATCCTGTTTGGTCAGGGAGGTTGGACCAGATGACCCACTGTGGTTCCCTCTAGTCTGGGCTGTTCTGTGATTCTGTGATTTGTAGTAGAATAATAGCATAGCTGAAGTTTGAAGAGGCATCTAAGACCATCAAGCTCAACTCTTAACACATCACCACCACATTCAACAGTAAACCATATTCCCAAGTGCAACATCCATGTGCCTTTTGAATATTTCCAAGGATGGTAATTCCACCACTTCCCCAGGAAGTCTGTTCCGATGTCTAATCACCCTTTTAGTGAAGAAACAAAATTTGTGTTATATAATTGTAAATGTACATTTATAAATACATTCTAAAAGTCTCCTTTTTTTTTTTTTTTTCTGAAGACAAAAGTGAATGCCAGCAAGAGTTGTTTACAAAATTTGTCAGGTAAGAAAATGCAGAATGCTGCCACAGTTCTGTGTATGTTTCTGAATATGAGCTTCAGTGGACTACTTCCTCAGCTGGTGTGTGCTAAGTGGGATACAATATTTCAAAAGCTCCAGAGTGGAAATCAAGATTATTTTTCCCATACTTCTATCAGTCTTTTAAGAGCGCCACTGAAATGTAATGAAGTGTTTCTCAGCACAGCACTCATGCATACCAAGTGAGGGTATTGTTCATAATCTGTTGAAAAATAAATGTTAGCATTTTTCATTCACTCATACTTGTGACAGTAAAACACCAAATGAAGAGTTTTTATTAAGTTCCTTTGTCATAGCTGTACATAACAGAGTAGTATTTTTTACTTATTTTTCAGTTGTTATTTTATTTGTTCTGTTTTCAACGTGAAATGAAATTATTGTCTCCAGGTTATGACTTCATAAGGCTTGTCTTTTGGTGGTGTCTATTAAACAGGAGATACCTTTTTGCCATAGAAAATTGCTGGCTTCTAAGTTTCTTCTGCTGTTATTTTCATGCATGTAATCTATGTACATTTTGGAAGAAAGGCTTGACATTGGAGTCTTTTACAGTGTGTTTAAACACTAGTTTTGAATTGTACTTCTCTATACATATCTAATTCACTTGAGGTCAGTTACAAAAAAAAAATTATTGTTTTTTTTTCTATTAACTAATCCAGTTTTTTATGTAAATAGTGTACCTAATTTTTCATCTGGTCAGTATCTAAATGCCTTCATATTCTATATGTTCATATAGTTCATATTCTCATAGTTCTCAAGACACTTTTTCAAAGATCATTGGTTTCAGAAATGCAATTTGAAAGTTTTGTTTGGGTGCAATTCCACAGTATGTCTCCTGAAAATTATCATTCTACCCTGTATTTGTGATATAATTTATTGTCAGGTTATACGGTTTCAAAGTGGATCTCAGAACAGGGATGTTGAGAGTGGCTTGTGTTCATGGTGGAAGGCATTTTGGAACCAATTTTGTTTTGTTTGAGGAAAAGGGCTCATCAGAAGTAAAGCAGTATGAGTAGTCTGGTTTCAGGTTCAAATGCTTATTGAAGTAGAAAAGGAGACTAATTCTGTGACAGTAATAGGAGTCCACTGAAGAATTTGGAAGCTTTCAATGATAAGAAAACAAAAACTTGAAGATGGAGTTATTTACTGTATAATTATTGAACATTCATGAAATGTTAATCTGCTGTGGACTGTTGTGTGAGATGCTGAAAATGGATGGATGTTGTGACTTATAGCTAGTAAGTGGTGAAAGAATACAATTCCAGTTGCATTTTTTAGCTGGATCTTATTCCTTTCTACTGTTTCACCTAGAAAAGAGTAAAAACATCATGTCTATACCATGTACTTTCAGTAATATCATGTAGACAATTAAAAAGGTCCTTTGGCCCAAAGTTGTCACCAGTACACTTTTTTTTGTATCAAAGTTTCAGTAATATTTTTTTAATCGCACCAACTTTTTCAAAAGCTGACCCAGGCATATAATCAATACCACAGTAGCATTTCATATTTCAAGTTTATCCATAGCTTGCTTTCCTGAGTTTTAGTATTCTTCCTAAGGTATAAAATTTTGTGCTGATTGCATTACATCATTGATGAGCTAAATCTGAGATTTTGGCATAAAATCTCTTATGATTTCTGTAGCTTCAGATGTGTTATGACTAAGTCTCAATTCCTCTTTTTCTTGTGTTTTGTTATAGATTGGCATTACCATCAGATTCCACATGACAAAAAAATCTTGTTTTCTTTCTTCAACAAGTTTGCAAGCAACAACATTAGGCCATAGAGCTCTGACTCTAATAGAGTTGACTAAAACTGGAATAGAAACTTGATCACAATTTCCACACTTAATAAGGCAGTAAGTCAGTTGTTGCCATGGGACTGAGCTGGTTGAATTGTCATAACTATTCCGTAGGCATAAATCTTAGACTTGCACCAGATGCTTCACACTGTTCCTGCTGTGCAAAACAGCTGAAAGTTCAGCTTAAAAGATTTCTTTCTTAGAGAGAAACAATGGGTAGCATAGAGCTGAGATAACCTGAAATTGATGGGAAGCTGCATCCCAGATACAGCATCATTGTTGGGTTTAGGATGCGCATTTAATCCTGGGGTTTGTATCATGATAGGTAAAACTGCAGTTCAAGGCTCAGAAAGCAGTCTTACAAATGGATAAAAGGAGGTGAAGCTGATTGGTTTCCTTTTTTTGAATGTGCTTTGCTGCAGTAACTTTTGCTTTGCTGTCTCTTTCAGTTTTCATGAGTATTTTTCTTTGCCTTGGTGATGCAGTTTTGGGGTAACATTTTGCCTGGTAATATAATCAGTTTAGACTTTCCACTCCTTTTTAACTAGCTTTGAGGAATTGTAGTAATGGCAAATGCAGATGAATCTGCTTATTTTGTATTCAGTTGGGAAAGATTAATTTGAAAAATAGCAATTACATGGTGCGTACTTGTCTAGTTGATGAATTAGTTCTCTAATGGAGATGAACTCTTGCAGAAAAAATTTTCTGTAGAAGGAATAGATATGGTTGAAACACACAGGAAAATTCTTGCAATGAGACCCCTGTGAATAAAATCGTTCCTAAGCCAAGGCTGTCAATGTTAATATTATTTCAAGCAATAAGTTTATATTGAAAATTTGAAACATGGCAGTTCCCACTAATTTCTCATGTACTTTACTATTTGTTAAATAACGAAATTTATGCTAGGCCATTTTGAGTATGAAGCTTGTTCTGAGCTGGGGGGTTGAGAAACATGTACTGCAGGATGTCTTCTGCAGAGGGTCTGAGCTGAGTAAAACAGAAATAGCACCACCATGGAGGCTTTGTTTACACCAAGAGTTTCAGCATTCCTGTAGCTAAAGCAATATAACTGAATGAGCAACGGTGAATGTGTTTATGGGAACAGGGTTAAATTATACAGCTGTAAGCTGTATTTATTTTGTAACTGCAATAAGGTTGTACGGAGGAACTGCATTTCCAGAAGGAAAAATCACTTTCCTCACTGGAATAATCATGCTGTACTTCTGTGTGAGGGCTTGGCCTAAATTAATTCCACTTGCCTTTCTGAGTTCTTAAATAAGAAAGCTGCTTCAGTAAAGGCTTTATTTGGCTTTGGGAGGATTTGACACTGAGAGGTGCTGAACATCTGCATCTTCACTGAAGTCTGTGCTGTTTAAGGTGCTGTAAGTCATCACGGTCTTGTGTTTGTGGCTTGGCTCTAAATCTTCTTAAAGTCAGTGGGAAAATGCTTGGGTGGCTGGAGGACAGGAGCCCTTGAGAGACCTTTGTTTGCCTGGTGTATCTTGTTCTTGGACAAATCAAGTGTGCAAGCAGTAGGAAGCAGTTTATCCTGAGAGCAGAAAAATGTGCTGAAGGGTGACTGTGTGTGACACAGGCAAGCTGAGATAAAAATGCAAGTTTTGTTTTGTTCAGTGGTTTTATTTCCACTTTCTGCTTCCATGGTCCACACATAACTAACGCAAGGTGACAAGCTGAAGCAAAGCACTACCACCTCTCTGTGGGGGAGATGGGGAGGATTTATTCTCCCTATTTCTGGATTCACTGGGCCCTGGATCAGAGCCTGGGTTTGGACAGTCAGGTTTGAGACTATTTCTAACTTGCATTTTCATTAGCCTCTTAGTTTATTCCACCTCACAAGACAAACGGGATGTTGTTTGGTTACTAGTTTCCATTTGACAGCACCACAGCTGCTTGTGGCAGAGATAAAACCACATGATGAAGAAAAAGGAAGAGAAAAAAAACTGAAAAAAACCTTCAGTTTTGTCGGGTTTCTGCACATGTACACTTCAACTAAGCAGAAGTTAACTTTGAAATTAAATCCGGCTTCGAAGTTAGGTTGGGTTGCTGAGGTCCTTACCCAGCTGAGTTTTGAGTATCTGCGCTTGTGGAAGTTATGAAACCCTTCAGCCCCTGTTTTTGCTCTCAATATTAGAACAAACCCAAACCCAGATATTCTGGGGGCAGCAAAGGGATGTGGAAGCAGCCAGTCTAAAAGAGTAGGGCGGAAGTACCTCTTTCAGTAGTAGAGGGAATGGTTACAAACGTTTCTACAAGATGGGGTTTCCTGAGAACAAGCAGTTAGGCTCTTGGGAATTTTTTTGGCTATTCTTTTTTTTTTTTTTTCTGCATCATAGAGCAAAATTCTCTATACATGACTGCACTGAGATATAGCATTTCCTTATTTTGGAATATTTCCTTATTTAAAATAGTGATATTTTACATGATGACAGATTAATTAGATTTAAATAACCCAGTCCTTAGGGAAAATACTCCAAGATAAGGGGGTACAGATGCTGCCTATTCAAAATGCCTAAAACCTAATTAAAACAGAAAAGTCATAAAATGTTGGATTTGTACAGTGATGGGATTTTAATCAGCAGTTGTGTGGCAAAATCCATGGTCAGCTGTAATAAATGCTCCTTCTACTTCAGTTTATGAGAACATTTGCAGCTGGTGAAGAAACAGGCATCTTTGTGTTTTAGTCAAACAATACATTAAATATGTGCAAAAACAGCTGGCAGAGCTGCGTATTAATAGATTGACTTGCGGAAGCAAGTGTGAGGGACCTACTTTTTCTTATTGATTGCTTCTTACAGTCACTGGATTGTGAAAGTGGAACTCATTTAATAGCAACCCTTGATAAAGAAACATTAAAAATCATACCTGGCTTCAGTTTCTTGTCTACATGGAAGCTGTGTTCTTGTCATTTAGAAAGATCCAATTTTCAACAATTTTTCAGCAAGTGCAATGCATACCAAAATTTCTTAGGAGGACTGTACTATCCTGTTTTGGCTTAACTCACTACAGACATGAACCCACACCATATATTATTTAAATGTGTAAATTGACATAATCTATAGGATTTAAAATTGGAAAGAATATTAATTATTCAACAGAAACCTTTCAGTGTACTTCATAGGTGAATGTTTTTAATGCAAAATTAAGATGGACACTAAACTTAAAACCAGAAGGACTTGGTGGGTAGTTAGATAACTGAGCAAAGCGTCACATCCATTTCTCTTGCTTTCAGCAGCAATTTTAGTGAAGATCTCACTGGAAAGTAGGGAAAGCAGATTTGAACTGAGCTGCAGAACCAGGATGATGCTTTTGAGTGACTGTTTTCTGATGAAGCAGATTCAGGAAATTCACATAGTGAAGCTGCTCTTCAGTTTGACTGTGACTCTCTCAAATTTTAATTTGAACACAGCCTGACAAAAAGGTACAGATACTACATAAAATACAGACTTTTGCTGGAAGGAAGGAGCATACAGAAATGTACAGCAATGAGAAACGCCTCCTACTGAATCAAATGCAAAAACCAGATAGAGGAAGAAAACTGGGCTTTACTAGTTCTCTAGTTCTGATGTTCAAAGAGTGACCTTTTTTAATCAGAAGTACACATACTGTAAAATGTTACTCTAAGGGGAATATAATGCAGCCTTGATACTCCTTTTAAGAACAGTGAAATCAGGATGTTCCAGTTTAGCAAAGTAAGCTTTCAAAATGGGCATGACGCTTATTATTTTCAGCTGAGCACTTCAAAAGCCATCAAAATAGATGTTACCTTCTGTTCTGGAAACTGTCAGGAAGCTATTAATAAGCATAAAATAATACAGGAGCAGGAAAAAGTGTTGTGCCAGCAGTTAATGTTGTTGTTTCTAATTTTGTTGTTGTTTTCTTTCTTACAGTGTATCCTATTCAGTGCATGTCTCTGAGGATTACCCAGGTACAGTGCAACATTCTTACTCCTGACACATATATACATGTTACCACAATTTGCTGTATTCAAATGAGAGTATCTGAAAGGGTGTTGATGTCTTCCAGGTGCATCTTGTACTAATCATTTTCCATTAGTTAGGATTATTTTCGCAGCCATTCTCCTTTTCAGGCATCATTTATCAGCTGGGTGAGGACACAGGCTCACGAGTTTAGAGCTGGACTGTAGCTTGGGGTGCTGGGGCCAGCGGTGATAGGAGTGAGGAGGTGCCCAGCCTCGCTGGCATGGCAGATAAAGCCTGATCCTTGAGGAGGCTGAGCAGGCTGGCGCGGGGCCAGCAGAGCCCTTGTGCTTGAGGGTGTAATGAGGCCACCCTGCTCTCCAGGCTGAGCTCAGCCTGCGCTGGTGCCTCGGGTCAGTCGGAGCCGAGCGCCCGTGTGCGGCTCCTGGGGAGCGCTGGCTCGCAGAGCTGCTCCCTGTGTCAGCCCAGCCTCCCTGGCCTGCTTTGAGCTGGCTTGGCAAAGGCATCTGCCTGACCACGAGGCCAGTCTCGACAAGGGGTGTTATTCATAGGAAACAGAAGCAGGTAAGAGCAAAAGCAAGATTTCAGGGAGTCTGTTTCCTCAGTTTCCTTCACAAAGACACTGCGCAGATACTTCAGGCAGCACAGGCTGTCAGAAGCAGACGAGGGGAGCAGAGGTGACAGGTGCTGTGGAAATAAAGGTTTACGGTAGTACTGTTGGACTGCACCACGTTGTGCACCTGTGATTTTTTAACAGTGTAAGTACCGTGACTGATATGAAGCCCTCTGTCCTTTTTTGATCTTTATCTATAGCTTTTCTGAAATGTTTTACAGAGAAATATTATTTCTTTTAGAAGCTGTAAAGAAGTGTGGCTTTGATCTTCTTCACTGATAAGCAGCAGATGCTGTCTGATCAAAACACCAGTGTTTGAAGCAGAGAAAAAAAAACAACAGTGGTGCTAAAAACAATGAATTCTGTGAAAGAATGCTTACAACCTTTATTAGATTAAGTTGTTTAACCAGTAAAAACTGTGTCAGAGAATATTAGTCTATTCAACATTTAAAAATGGGAGAAACTGAGATTCATAAAATGCACAGTCCTACCAGTGATAAATGGATTTACTGCTTATTGAGCTGACAATGAGCAGAGGGACAAATAGTTGAAAAAAAATCTTCCCCATGTGTTATTAACAGTTTCTTCCATTAAATATCACAAATTTTGACCTCTGGGAACCTCTAAGTAAATGGTAAGCTGAAGCACTGAACCAGCCACTGTTACTCGCACAGCACATGAGAGCTCATTTCCTGGCAAACTCTGTCTGATAGACCTCAACATTTCCTTGTGGGTGTTATTTGCAGCGTGTCCTGACAGCCTGAGTGACTTTAGCTTCCCTAAAACCTGATGAATATTCTGTGCCATCACGCCCTATATTTTAAAGGCAGATAGCATTTGAACATTTCACACTGTAGTTAGCTTGGAGTGGAGAGTAAATCAGTAGATGTTGACTGATTAAAATCCAGCCCTTCAAGGCTTTAGAAGAGCTGATTTCATTCACATCTCAAGCTTTTGCAGGGTATATGTGTGCTTTATGATGAAGAGATGTTCAGTATGTTGGGAACAATAAGGACTTTTTGCCATTTTTGCAACTTTGATCATAAAACACTCATTTTAACTCGGTTAGAGCCCAATTCTTTGTTGCCTGTTTTTGTCCTAAATTCTTAACCTCTAACGTTATTGCTGACTGTCTCTCCCTTCTCAGATATCTATCTTAAGGGAAGTTTCAGAGACACATCAGGGTGTGATGGTGTCAAGTCTGGGGAGCTCTGTGCTGATATCCTCAACTGGAAGGTGTTCTTCAAGTACTGCTGCAAGTTGACAGAGTTCAGAGCAGCACGTGCTCTCAAGTTTCTCATAGGATAAACCTTTACAGATTAAGGTTTAAGTCCATTACTGCATAGCTAGAGCAAACTTGTGTCCTGTGTAGATTAAGACTGTGTAATACAGAGTAGATCAGATTTGTAAATTCAAGACAAGGTCAGATAAATTGCTAATGCGTGCAATAAATACAGAAGAGATTAGGCCACTCTAAAAGTGATGTAATGCAGCTAAAATGATACCACCAAAAGTAAATTTTGGATACTAAAAGAAGAGCATTGGGTAGTGTACACATGCCCACAGCCTGCTTTGCTGTAATCTATACAGCATCACCACTTTGGTACTGACAACAGTGTGTAGCTGTTGCTGAATTATTTCTTGAAGCATAAAGTGCAAGCATCTGAGTTTTGAATCGTACCTATGGTAACTGCAATGTGATGTGACAACTTTCAGTAATGGAGGGTGTTTGAAAGTTTCATATTTAAAAGTGAAACCTAAAAATGTACTCACAAAGGCACACTGAGGACTTAACAGGAATAGTGTTGAGACAGTAAAGTCTGGAAGTTACATATCCATTGCTGGAGTTATGAAAACATAACTGAAAAGTTTAGAGGCAGATAATAACAGTTTCAGCATAGTATTGCTGTAGCAATTTTCTTATAACATTGACACAACTTGGGAAAACAATCCTTCTAAGGAGCAGTTATAAAATATAGCATTAATGAGTAGACTGAAGTCCCGCTAATATGAGTGTATCATGACTCTTGTGGGAACCAGCAGAGCAGCAAGGATTTTGCTAATGAATTTATGTTCAGAATGATTTGTGTTGGCTGACAGAAACTTGTAGAACTGCTATAGTCTTTTATCCCAGTGATTCGTAGGTTACACACCTTTCTTAGACCTCGACAGATTGCAGCAGAGTTGGAGAGAGCCAGTTTGGCAACAAGTCTGCTGCATTCTTCTGCTAGGTCTAGGCACTCTGTCCTCCAGTGAAGAGGATAGGTGTTCCTAAGTGTCAGGTGTTAGAAACGGGTTGTTGAAAAAAGCAAATCAAAGCCATTATCTTAATTTCAAGTCTCATCATATCAATGGAAGAAAAAAACCTAATAGCTGCCAAATAGAAAGGAAAAAAAACCAACTTGGCAGTGAAAGTCATATTACCCAGCTGCCAAGAAAGAATGACAATGGACATAAAAATATAATTAGAATCTATAAAACCTGTAGCTGAGCAGGCCTTTTTCCATATATGTATGTCTATTCTGTACAGAACATACTCTATTCCTAGTTTTCTGTACAGCAATAAGCTGTAGCACAAGGATTTCCTCTCTCCCTTCCATGTATGTCGTGTTAGGTATATTTAGAGCCAAATGATGGCCTCAATTATCTCAACTCATTAGACTATAGTTGTAACTTACACTGCCAAAACTGGGAAACAGATGCTCTTGTCTGTATGTGCAAGGTGGACACAGAAATGATGGTGACAGCAAGGTGGAGAATGTGAAGAGAGGCGAGGCAAGGCTTCCTGCAGAGGGCAAGATGCAGCTGTCCTGTGGCTGTAGCTCACAGCCCCTCATGCCCACAGACAAAAGTGGGAGAAGGAGTGAATGCTGGAAGAAGGGACCCCGCTTAGTTCACATGATGCCATGGCTGTAAAACATGTCCCTGAGCCTGGTATGTAGCTGAACAGCCACAGACTCATGTTTTGCTGTGCCCACAGGAGTGCAGGGCTTGGGCTCCTGCAGCATTGCCTGCACACAGCATGTGTGTGTGTGGAGGCAGCCAGAGAGTCCTCAGAGTGCCTCACAGGACAGCACAGGAGTGGGAGTAGGTGAGGGTGTGCCGCAGAGTCAGACCTGGCAGATGTGTTTGAACGTGGCAGAAAGGTGTTTCGGAGGTGGCAGCCAGGAAAACCCATCTGTGTGTGCTGCTGCCCTGCCCAGCCTACAACATGGTGCAAAGGAACAGCCACAGCCCCATGCTCCCTCTTGATAAAGGTGGCTAATAGCTGCTGTGATACAAAGGGTGGTGTTACTGAACTTCCCTCCCAGTTAATGCTAACACCTGTAGCATTTCACTGAGAGCACTCAAAAGCTTTGAGGCTGCTGCAGTTTGCTTAAAATTGCATGTGAATTCATGCACGCTGCTGGTGTGGGACCAAAGTGTTCAAAACTAGTCCGTCTTTCAAAACACAAGTCTGTCTTTCAGTTCTCTTATTTGTCGCTTCATCTGTGATTATCTTGTCAGCCTTTCTGCTCTAGACCATAGGTTTCAATTCAGCCCAGATCATTAGAAGCCAAAGTATTGTTACATTCATAAGCAGTTCAGCAATACATGCAAAATAAACTCTTGCAGATAGTACAGAAAACCCTGCTACTTCTTGTTTTTTGTTAGTAAGCATTTAGCTGGAAAGCAAAAAAAAGGAACCAAACCAAAAAAAACCCCAACAGGCACACTCCTCAGTCTAATCTCTATATTTTTAAAGAAAATTTGGTGAAACAGTGTTATAATATTCATACATACCAATGTTTTTGTTAAGTGGGAGGGATTTCTTTTCTCCCTGAATCAGGCAGAAGAAAGGTTATCCAGTGATTAGAAGACACTTCAAGTAAGCTTTATGTGACTAGGCAAAATGAGGCACAGATATTTTGCATAATTGGCTGTTAATACCCAGCTCTCAGTGCAGCTTTCACTCTGCATATCAGATCTATTGAGTTTTGGTGTCAGACATAGCAAAAAACATGGAACAAGTATTAATTTAGAGAAAGGTTGGCCTCTCTAAGCCTTGTGGCTGGGTTCAGAGTAGTGCTTGGTGAGATTCACAAAAGCCATGATGCCAAACTCCATGGTTTTGCTTTATAAAGTTTGGGTCTGAATCTCCTGTACTTATAATATTTTTGTTAACAATTTCAAGGGCAAAAAGCCAAACACCCCAGGAAGATGATAGCACTCAGCTTCCCTAAGCATCTGGGGAATGGTTCCTTGTGGTACAAATATGGGATAGGAAACTTTGGAAGGGGCTGACAAAGCACAATGGAACTTCACCATGCAAAGTGTTTTTCTTTTGTAGATAACACTTACGTTTCCAGTTCTGATAACGATGAAGATGTGTTAGTTACAACAGAGCCAATTCCAGTAATTTTCCACCAAATTGCTACAGGTAATCCTACGTCATGAGAGTTTTATCAAGTTCATAATTTTGGAGGAAAGATAAGATGTTGTCTGAACTTAGAGGGAGATACGATGTTAAAGTGTTCAGCTATACAATTTGGTGTTTTCTCAGGTCTTGTTCTATCCTACATTTCAGAATAGAAGAAATTAAAATACTTCATTTGGGGATTACCACAATTGTGTGCAGAATGTATTTTTTGTTTTTAATGTCTTGCAGCCTGTGCTAGAGCAATTCCCCTTGAATACAGCTAGAGGTGCTTGATACTTCCCAATTATGAGTTTTCATGATCGCTTGCTTCAAACTTCACTAAATCTTCACAATTATGGATGAAACAGTCTATAACTACCACTGCCTCTGGTGAATTATTTCAGGAAATGGTTCAGCTGTTTCCCTATATTCAACAATAGAAAAATGATTTGTTTTTTCCCAATGATTTTGGGGC
>JAODKT010001744.1:14720118-14753135 GCA_027576195.1 Cossypha heuglini
CATAAATTATTTCCTTATTTTCCTCATTACTTGATACATGAAAGGGTATGCTTGTCAGACATACAAGCACATTTATACTGTATTTAATAAAGATTCATGCACACTCCATGGAGACATTTTAGATTCTAGTAGACAAATTCTCTGATTATTTCAGGCTACAGAAGAAACTGCACAGAGCACTCTTAATTCTGTCAGTTCTTCAGATAGGAACACTTGACTTTGTAATTTTTTATTATTGTTATTATTATAATTCATTAGGGCATTTTTTTTGCATAACATAGAATTATTTTGAATTCCACTGGGGGAACCAGTATGATCTTCAGTCTCTATCTCATTTGTACAGATGTAAACCAAGAGTAATGGTACTGAAGTTACTGCAGCAGCAGAAACAAAACCTTGCTATTATCATCAGAAGTTTGTGATAAATTTTACTTGCAAATATTTCTTTACTTTGAAAAGAAATTAAGCCTGCAATTTACAATAGAATAAAAGCCTATCTTTTATGCAGAAGATTTTATTTTCCTGAGGGGTTTGATTTTTCATTCTTTTATAAGGTATATGAAATCAACGAATTACACTAAATTATAAATCACGAATTGGGAAAAACAAATGTCGTAGATGGATCAGCTGAATTTCAATTCACACTTAAAAACAGTCTTCTGGGAAGTAGGGGCTTCCTAATTTTAGAGTGTTGCATTGTAAACTCTGATACATTTCATATCTGTAACTTTTTGTTCCCTATATGCAGAACTATTTCACTTTTTTTTCCACACATATGTTCCTTGTTTTCCTTTTTCTTTAAGAATTAAGAAAAACCAGTGATGTCAACTATTGCTTATCCATAAAGTCAAAATTACAGAGGGAGAATGGAGAGGTATGTATTTCTTGTATGTATATTTTAACAGAAATTATTTTAGGAAGCAAAAGAAGATAATAGACTATTAATGTTTACCATAGACTTCCTATCAAAGTGTGCATATTCAATCTGTGCATGTTTACGTGTTTTAAAAAGTGACCATATTTCTCTCAGTTTCATAAATAGATTAACCAGTGATTCATTTAGTTGGGATAGAGATTCCCCTCCTATCCTAGGAAATATGTTTTGGTGTTTCATTTTTTGTTCAGCAGTATTATAGACCCTGTTGGCCCTAAATATTTAACTCTCCTGGAAAAGTACATAGTGATTCTGTTGCCTTTTAACCTACTGTGGCACACAAGGCCTCATCTCAATTCCTTCCTACTCACTTCTTCTTCATATGGCCTGGAGCAATCCCACTGCACACTCCAGAGCTCTGCAGGACTCTCCTCACTATAAGCAGGGTCTTGAGTATCAGGGTGTTCCAGGCACAGTTATTTGCCCTGTGCCTCTGGCACAGGTCTCTGACCAGTCTCACAGCTACATTAAGAAACGAGTGGCACTGGGGTGAAATCTTGACCGTGTCATGGCCTCAAAGAAAGTACACAGGCTCCTGCCTCGAGCAAGAGATTGAGCATTGTCAGGAGTTCAGGTTCATGATCTAAAATCTTCCTTTGGTCAGGAAGTACTGAGTTTCTTATCCTGGAAAGGAGTGGTAAGCATGCCTAGATGCTATGTGTGTATTTTCTTTTTTAGTAAAGGAAATATCATTTGATGTGAAAAACTGCACTGAAAGTACTATGCTTCTACTGCCTCATCATTATATTAATGCTCTGTGAACATAAAAACAGGTGTGGGAAGAATTTATCCATTTCATTAAGAGCCTGAAGTATAGTTAGCTCCTGTGGGACTGAGTTTGAGCTTGTATTTTGTTTCTAGTTGAATCAGGTACTTAAATGTGAAAGTACTGAAAAAAACCCTTTCTAAAAAGTGCCTTAACACAGATGATTTCTGTTGGCTAAACAGTTCAAGGTTTGGTTAGGATATGATTGGTTTGTCTCTATTCTAATGTGAGAGTTTGATGCGGAATTTTTGTTCACTTGATTTCTGTTTTGAAACAGACTGCCTTCTGAAGTAATTTTATTATAAAACAAAGAATACTAAAGTTATTTCATTTATTTTCAGTGAAGTAGAAGCAGAAATTATTTTTATGCCTTTCGAGAAATTGCCATGAGATTGGATAAATACACTTTCACACTGTATGTATACATACAGTGAATAGAGCAGGAATTTAGAGGTAGAAAAATGGGATTACAATGTCTGACCATAGAAATTGGTGATAAATATATACACATACTGACATTTATGGCTGTGGAATTTAGGGGTAACTTCTACTTTTTTGATTCATATTTCTGATTTCTATTCCATTATGACATGTCTGTGTAGGACACAAATAAGAAAAAAGGCGTTAATGCATTATGTTCAGGTTAAAGGAAAGTGTTAGGTTGTGGTTATTTTCTTTAAAGAGCTGAGCAGCTGCTAGTTGCTATAAAGTTGTTTATTGTAAAGGCACATCAGTCTCGAAAGGCACAGAGTCACAAGTGTTAAAGTCCATGCTAAAAGTTTTTGGTATAGAGTCCCAAATAGCAGCAAAGTCCCAATTAGAAGTAGAAGCTGCTCCTGTTGGGGTCCCAGCAGGGCCAATGTTGCTGTGACAGCTCCTGTCTTTTTTGGCGATGGTGATGGCAGTGAGAGGAGAAGAAAAGCAAGAAAGCAGGACCAAAAGCAAAAGCAAAAAGTGAATCTCTCCCCGATGCATGGATTCTTGTATACAAATTACCCAAGCAGCTGAAAACATGAACTTGAACTATTTCTTCTTAACCTATTAGAATTCTAGTTTCTTAGCACGCCAGGTTACAAATAGACTACGCATATGATCTATCTTGTTCTAGATAAAAAATGTGAACAATATTCTTACTGTAGCTTTATTATGTCTAAAACTATGTCCCAGAGGTCTCTACAGAAGCTCTACACTGGTAGCCAAGACCTTCACTCTCTAAAGCACTTAAAACTAATTCTTACTTACTTAAGCTTACTTAGTTACTTACTTATTCTAAAACTTAAACTTACACCTCTACTTTATGTGTGAGTGGCTTAACATACTTCAATCCATCCAAAGGCTTTAATTCAATCCCTGCACTCTGATTTCTCTCTGAAGAATTCAGAGAGACTCTTGATTTACAGACTCCAACAGGGAAGAATTATGATTTTACCAGTGTTCTTTAGGGGCTACTAGTCAGCATAGGGCATAGAAATAACACATGCGTTGTGGGAAACAAGAATTACTGTCTCTCACAATTATATAATTATAAGTAAAGGTTCCAGTGGTGGGAAATGGAATATAACATTTCATCTCATGCTGAGTTGCAGTCAGAACCAGGATCAGTTCAATTTACTTGATGATATTATTCACAAAGCAGCCTATTTGGAGCAGATGTTACTTAGGTAAGCATAGGACTTTCTGATTCTTACTTTTCACTGTTTCAGAGCATAGTTACTCAGAAAATTAAGTTTGAAACTTTCCTGGCACCAGGATGGAACTTCTGTTAAAAATAATAATTAAGCAGCAGAGTGTCAAGTTTTCACAGAAGGAAACATTAGATAGTCCATGCTTGGATTTGGATTATTTCCTGAAACTATTAGGGTTTAATTATGAAAATAAAGTAAAATAAAATTTTAGTAGGTTTCTGACACACCGAAAGATCTATGTCCAGAACTAGTCTTGACGGGAAAGTTATGCTTTGTTTAGCAAGAGCACAGAGTGAAGTATCTCCACAAAGTCTGCTGAATTATCCAGTTTTTAAAAACACCTTGCTGCGTTTGTAACTGCACAAGTATTATTTCTCCAACATATGTTCAAGGTGTTCTTATGTAGCCTGCATTAGGTGCTTTTTTCATGTGATATTTCATCATTCTTAAAACACTCCTCCGGAAAAATTATTCTAAAAGATCTCTTAAGAAAGGATGCTATGAGCTAATTTGTAAAAGCATAATTCCTGTATCTACATTTAGAGCTATACATGCAAGGTCAACATATTACTTTTATCATTGTTAACTTTCCTTTTCCATTAAGGAGTCACGGCACAGCAGCACAGTTGAAGAAGACTCTGAAGGAGATAATGACTCTGAGGAATTTTATTATGGAGGACAGGTAATGCAGGAAATTTTTTCCACAAGTTCCAAGAAAGCAATATTTGAAAGTTTTCGTGTTCATTCCATTACAATTTTATGATAATATTTAATTTCTTGTGTTTTTTTCAGTGTTGAGTAGAATGGCATGTGTATATGTGTACATAGTATTTTATGGCATAAATATTGAATGTGTTCCAAGTTACCATTATAACATATTCAAAATAAGATTACTTGCTTATTTTTACAAAGCTTTAAGAATGGAAAAAGCAAATACACTTCAGAAAGCTTGAAAATAGAAGCTAGTTGCTTACTTCCAGGAAACAGATAACTGACTCTGTAAAGCTACCCCATTATTAATACAAATGGGAAGTCAGGCTGGATCCAAATCTATTTCCTTCTGGAAAATTGCCATTTTTAAAGTAAAAAAGAACTGCATTTTTATGGTGAAAATCGTTATTGCAAAACAATTTTGGTTTAGGTAGTAGTCCATTCTTTTTCTGAGCTCTAGAGTAAAATTCACCTTGAAAAATGCTGCATATTTTAGCTGATTGTACTGCTCTGTGTCTTTCCTTCTTGGTCCCTCAGCAGAATTAATTCTTACATTCTCTTGTGCATTGGGAAATAAAAATCTTCTCATGCCTTTTTCTTTTGCAGTGTGCTTCATACTGCTAGTCTCTTTATTCAGATTTCTGTTATTTTTATAGCCTCAGTGTTGCCCCAAGGAATCAGTCCTCGCTTATGTTATTAGAACTGTTTATTTCAACGAACATTTTAGTGAATTACGTTCGCAGTTTGTGAAGGCTGTCCCTTGCCTGAGCCTGGAGGCTGAAGCCATCCGTGCCCTGGGTGCAGAGCCAAGGCTGCAGGAGCACGCCAGCAGTGCCAGCAGGGTGGGTCGGTGCAGAGAGCGTGGGATGCTGATGAGCAGGACATCGCTGAGCCTCTTCCCTTGCAGAGCCAACTGTGCGGTGGGGTTAGCACACGGAATGCATGTTGAGGTGCTTTACAGCAGGGAAAAACAAAACCAGCAAGAAAACCCACAAACAAACAACCTCATGCCCCTGAAAAGCTACTGAAAGTTATATTGAAACTGGAACCGAAATAATGTATTTTCATTGTCTGAAATAGCTAACATGGGGAATTGACTCATGTTCGGTTTAGAAATGACTGCAGGAATTGCCTCCCTTCAGCTGCTGACTCCTACAGCCCCATGCTGGGGAGTGCTGGGGAGGACCATACACATAACTCACTGCAAAGAGCAATGTTTTATTTTAATCTGCCTGAGAGGAAAAAGCTTCTGATCTTGTCCTGTGGTGATGAGTCGCGTGTACTTGCTTCTTTTTTCAACTCTGAAGAAAGGGCAATAACCTCAAGGTGAAGGAAAAGGCAGAAAACAGCTGGGAGTGCTTATTTCTTGATCCAGGGCTGATACATTTGGTCAAGGATGCCTGGCAGCGCCCAGATGAATTAATAAATATTAACACTGCCTGTGAGATACAGACACAGATAGCAGTACATCATTTTGTAAGGTGTAAAAGAGCTGTGTAATTGGCAAGGCTGGTTAGAATTTAAGTGCCTTATATTACAATAGAAACTAGATTATATTGCATTGTCTTCTCTATGAGGTAGATTTTACTGAAGGAATAGTAACTGGCAAAAAGAAAAATGAAGTCTACAATAAAAAGTAAAATACCAGACGATTATTACTGTCTTGAATGTAGAATATTCATAAACAAAATATGGTGAACAAAAAAAAAAATCACAGAAAATGTATTTAAAAAGAAGAAGAAAGGATATGTCTAATTTAAAATTTCATAGTCAAAAAGACAAAAGTCTAACGCAAATATTTACAGTTAAAAAATAATACTGAGACTCAGAAAATAAATAGGAAATCTGGTAATGAGCACAGTCCCTTGAATGACAAAAAAGTCCTTTTTCAAGCAGAGTGTTTGTAGGAGTTGTAAAGTGAGCACCAGGTGTATGGGGGAGACAGAAGATTTGGCCATAAATGTGGGGAACAAGCAAGGCAGGCTCCTTCATTTGAGACAAGTGTCTGCCATGCCCACAGAGAGGAGGGACAGAAATACTGACTTAAACAAATAGAGGGAAGAGATGCCAGTGCAATTGTGTGCAATACAGTGGGAGGGAGGTCAGCGATAATTCTTAGCATTTCTAAGTGGCTACAGCTGGAAAGACAGAGCTGCTGCTGCTGATGAAACAAGGCCCATGGAAGATGGGAAATGGCATTTGATGGGCGGTGTAAAGAAGATGCAACCTCTTGCTCGTAAATTAAATGCTTGTATCCACTTCCTAGGCACCTACTTGTAATCCTCCCTAAGGATTTAATGGATAAATACTTTAAAGTAGCTAAGTGGTTCAATAGTCTAAGACCTATTGATTTTCAATGGGATTTAGGTTTGTAAATCGCTTAATCTCCTTTTTAAAAGCAACCTTTTGTCAAATAATCTGAATTAGGTCTCAGATTAAAAACGGAGACTCTCTAAACACAGACTTTTCAGTCACACAGAGTTACTAGATTTTTTAGCTTTTATATTCACCTTTTCTGCAGCTCTCTAAGTTCTTTCTTTGAATCTCTATCTTCTACATTTGCAAATAAGAACAGGAGATGAAAACAGAAATACTACTGCCTTTGGCTCTCTCTCTGCGTGTCTCTTGTGCTTCAGCTACAAGACATACTTGAAAATGCAGAAATACAAAACTCTGACAGCATCCTCTGCTTATATCAGTATGTCTGTGGCACTAATTCAGGGGTGGGAAGTACCATACTGTGGTCTTAAAATTTGCCAGAGCACTGTTTTATTTCCTTTTTGAGTTCATAGGCCCTTACCATGAGAAGATAGATCAGAAAAAACCTTTATGTTGAGCGGTATACTGTTCTGCATAATGTTCCTTTTGTATTTTACTATTATTGAAGCATTAGACTGATTTAAAAATCTGGTTAAGGACCAACAAAGGTGGCAAGTGCACCACAACTTCGATTTGTGAAATGATTGCTGTGCTTCCTTTGGAAGCAGGACAGCAATTATTTACGCATCTTTAAAGAATTCTTCTTTGAGTAATGAGCATGTAAAAAGAATTGGTTTCCCTTTACCTAAAGTGAAAAAAAAATTACAATAACAATTTTCTTCCCATGCTCTTCTACTTGGAAAATTGTTCTGACATGCCTGCCCAAACAAAGGAAGGATACTTTTTTATAACCTTCTGGTCATTAATATCATTGGTATCTCTGAAAAATACATGCCCATGCCACAATGATGAATTCTGTGCCTTATACTTAAAGAATTAATCTCTGCTGATTTTAAAATATAAAAAGGTGATCATCTGATTATTATTTTAAAACTACTGGCATTTAATTAAATTGAATAGCACATCTCTAAGTATCAGAGCTGACAGTGTCATACCACTAGTTTGCTACAGATTTGGGTGTACAAATGGAAGAAACAGTACTGCAGTTGGATGTGGCTCTACAATAACAAGAATTCTCTGCAGGATTCCTGTATAAAGTTTTATATATATATGTGTGGGTCTAAGGAGATAAATGGCATTCTGCTGATTTGCTCTTTGAATTTGTCAAAGATACAGACCAAATCCTATGCTCATCTCTGAATCTGTTCAAATCTGGGGAGTTCATTGACTTCTGTAGAATTACTGTCATTCTAATTGTTAAGACGTAGATTTAGCCATAGCCAAGACATAAATTTTTAGACATTCACACAATCAGGATGATTTTGCTTGAAAAGAAGGTAATAATAGACAGATGATGAATAGATTGTTACTTGCCCAAAGAGGTATTTTGGACCTTGTAGAAGATAGGAGGATATTGATTATTTTGACTTCATACAGTCCAACCAAACCAGCTTAGAAGTTTTTTTTTTTTTAGTTGAAAGCACATAACTTTTTCCATTTTTCTTGTAGAGTTTGAAAAAAACAAGGGGTTTGGTGTCTAGACATATACTTCTTTATGCGTTCTCTGGTGGAATACTTAACATGGGAAAGTGTTCCTCTAATTTACTTTTTTCATCTCATATTATTTCACTTGTGGGCAGAGTGCAGCCAGTGACTAAGCTGAAAATGTAATTTAGATGCTGAGGTGCTGGGTATAGAGAATAGTTTCATGCTTCTCTTGTGCCCAAGACATTCTGTGTCTAGTATATATGAGGGTGTGACAACAAACAAACAAGAGTGAGCAAACCTTTGTGCTGTAGTGGTGGGACTAGGATGACAAGCCTGGGGACATCTGGTTCTTACCCTACTTAACATTTTTAAAATACACAAATGTCGCAGAACAAACCCTGGAACAAAATAGGACAGATGGATGAGTCCTTTGCAGCTTCTCTTCCCACAAACAGGAAGAGAACCCTCAAAACGCTCCAAGGCAGAGGTGCCTGCTTTGAAAGTCTTACTGCCTTAGCAGACGAGGTGGCCTCAGGGCTTGAACTTGTCCCTTCTGAGTGTGGCATTAAGGAATATTAATGCAACATATTTTACAGAGGGAACTTTCAAGAGTCTAAATCAGGTGCCCGAAATGAAATAAAGAACTCTCAAGATATCTTTTTTCCCCGACAGGTTAGCTATGATGGAGAACTTCACAAGCACCCACAGCTGGAGGCTGATTTAACAGCAGTGAGAGAGATCTATGGACCTAATGCAGTATCTCTCAGGTATGGCATTGGCCTCTCTGTATCGTGGAGTCTTTACTGTTTTGGACTTTGAATTCTGTGTGGACCTTCCCTGACTGCCAAAGCACAAGTCTTTTCTGGTGATTTCTGCATGTTGTGTGACAGAAGCAGGGAGCATTGCAAACCAGCATTAGTGCTGGGTTTCTGGGGGCTGTTTTGTGCTTAAGCATGGTTGCAAGTAGCTGTGTTGACATCAGCCCCGTTCTAAAACATCGTTGTCTTTTGCAGTTCTAGTCAGGCAGTTGTGTTTTGCTGTAAATTACTATTCAACATTTCTCTAAACCCTTGTTAAACTCTTTTTCTGTCATATTCTGTATTTTGCCCTGGAGGTGAACAAGAGGAATGATAAGAGATTTAATAAATACTTTCCCTAGGGAGCAACTGAAGGAATTGGATTTGTCTACTCTAGGAGAAAAGGAGAGGGAGAAGACACAATAACAGCTTTTCTTCTTCAAAAAAGCTGTTTGGAGGTAGAACAAGTGATCAAATACTCTGTATTGTCATGATGAGAAAGACAGTAAGAATCTAGGGCTTGATCAGAGGTTAAGGAAGTTTTCAAATTGTGGGAATCTAGAGTATCCTATGCAGGGAGGTAGTGGACCCTTGGTCAGGTATTAATTGCTTAGAGTAGTTGCACACAAATTCTGGTATATATGAATGTGCATGATTCTGCCATTGTGCATATCAGTGTAGGATATATATTTTATTATGCCTCAGGTATTTTATAACTTCATTTTCCATCAATGTAATCTTAATAATTCCATAAAAGTAACAGGTAGGTAAGATGTAACAGACCTGTCAGATGCAAGGAAAATATCAAAGCTGTCATACAAACCAAGTAAGAAGAAGAGAGGGTATACCTACAGCTGTGGTGTACTATACATTTTCAAATTAAATGGAAATTTATTACACTTCAAGAACTTGGGGAATTGAAATCTGAATAGCTGTATATAGGTTTAGGAAATGAATAAATGCTTATTTACTAAACTGATAACGGTGAAATTCCTTTAAGCTCCTAAAATGGAAACATTATATGTAACCTTTCGAAAACTTAAATGCATGTATTTTATCGAATCAGGTGTTTCACTGGAAACACTGTGATCCCCTTGAGCTCACTATAGTAGAAACTGGCACCTGTAGCTGCTTTTAGCATGTGTAAAACTTCAATGCTTTATCCACTCTATTGTAACTGAAAATATTTACAAATTCCTGGAAATGCACCCCACAGCTTTAAGCATTCATTTTCATCCGTCTTGCACAGCTCCGCTTCTCTAAGAGGAGAGAAGTCTGACAAGGGGCTGAGAGACATATTTCCTAGACGTGTTGCCTAGACAGTTGACCCTCCTTTCAGTAATCTCTTGCTGTCACAGAGTCTGTTTTACAAGTAAAAGTGAAGTTTCTGTACCTGCACGCTTTACACCACTGCCCTTAAAAATCTGGCCACAAAAGCGCTGAGCAAGGGATCCATCCAGGTGATCCAAACTCTTGTGTATCTCTTTACATTGCTTATTCGTTTATGGCCAGAGGACCTCTAGGACCGTCAAAATCAAGGTGTGTTGATGAAGCCGTTGTAGACAGCAGACCATAAGATGCAGTTGTTGGAATAAAATATGATCTCCTCATGTCAGCTTGGGAAATTAAAAGTAGAGTTAGCATCATGTGTCTAAAATCCATCTTCTAGGATAGTAGAGGGGTGAGGTAAATGGATTTCATTGAGTATGGAAATGTCACAGTTAAAACTAATTTTTATCTTATTCGTTCTTCACTAATATTTCTATTCCATTAGTTTAACCATTCCTCTGTTTAATTTATAAAATTATTCTTGTTTACAGCCTTTTGAATCTGTTATGCGAGTAGCACCAGTCTGCATTCATAAAAATTGCATAACAATGTTTGGATCTTGTGGAACGTGAACAGAAAAACCTGACGGCACTGTTCTGTAGGGTAGTGGCTAAGCCATTCAGTAGGTGGAGAGCTTCCCTGTTTCAAAGCCAAGTTTTCAGTGAGCTGTAGGTCAGCAAGTGCCTGTGCAGCTCTGGGTGAGGTGACACTGGAGCAGTGCTGAAGGTGGCTGGGAGGTCTCCTGTAGTATGGCCCTGTCCTGCTGTTCACCTGCCTTGTGTGGGCCATGTGTGGACACACCTGATCTGGAGAGAGACCTTGGGTTTTCCCTGGCCAGAAAGAGCCATTGGGTTGCTGAGTTTTGGTGGAAAGGACCCCCTCCATCAAATTTCACAAGAGCTCAAGTGATTTGCAGTGCAAACTCAGCCCTACCACAGCTGAGAGATCGCTTCGGTAGGAAACAGTTACATTTTAGTATTTCAAAACTGCCTTATCGACTGGTTTATGCAAAAGTGCTGCTCTGCAGTCAATCAAATTTAATAGAAAAGCATGGAAGTCACTGTGAGAAGAAGCATAGAAATGTAGTTCTAAAGTTAAAAACACCCTAGTGACTGGAAACTAACATGAAAATTTGAGAGATGTACCTTTACAGGCTTGTCCACTTAAGTAATGTAAATGAAATGGAAAAATATTTTTTGCTTAGGTGTGTGAATAACTGTTTTCTAGCTCTGTTTTTCAGGAGTCTTCAAGTACATTGGGGGAGGGCAATCAGAGTGAAATCACAGTTTAAATGTAAGATTTCAGATGGCAATGAAATACGTCTTAAATCTGAATCTTGCAATACTACACACAACAGATGAAGAAGATAACTATTGCCTTGAGCACATTACAGGGTAGTCTTTATTTTTGACAAACAAATGCTTGAATGTATGAAGCAATCCCCCAGGTATAACATGCCATCCTCTAGGCTATGTTGTGTTTGTTTTCAGTGGTTTATCTGATACCTGTTCCTAGGTTACTAGCTGTTAATCTGAAATACTTCTGAGAATTACCAAAGGGTGTTCTTGTGTCATAAATGGGAGCAGCATGTGACTGTTAATTTTTCTTTGTTCATCTGTGGAATATGTGAGACGAAATACATAGCAGCAATGGAGAGATTTTGGGGGAATTAGTTGAAAAGATTTAGCCTGTTTAAGTAAGATTCTCTGAAAAAAGCTTTTAAGTGCAACAGACGGTCACCCACTGGGAATATTGATCCAATCTATGTAAATGTGTATTTTATAACTATTCTGATTTTACCCATAAGATAATCCTTTATAAAATCTTCCATCTTGTAAGTACTCCTGGATTGAGGAGTATCTTAAAGAGCTCTAATGTAATGTAATTATTTCCTTTCAGGGAATATGGAGCCATTGATGATGTAGATATTGATCTACATATTGATGTTAGCTTTCTTGATGTAAGTAATCTAATCTCAGAATTACATAATGAACATTAACATCCATTTAATTTCGCTACACATCAGACTTTCTAGACAACCACTGATACTTGCCTTTTTTGGAGACTTGATCTTCACAAGTAGGTGTCACATTATTGATTGATACGTGGTGGAAAGGTTTTCTTTCCTTTTGTGACCACATTACTAAAATGCTGTGTTCGGCTTTTATTTGCCACATGTGTATTTCCTTCCAGACATTTTTTGTGAGTGGTAAATGCTTTAGTAAATATAAATGAAACACTGTTATTTTTATGTTAACCTAGACATGAGTCAGGTGAAAGCACTTCCCAGTCCTGAAGGGAAGAGGACTTTGTCAGTACAGTACAGTATTAGAGTAATTGACTGGCAAAGGGACAGTGGTGCTGTTTGTTGACTGGCAGCATGGCTTCTCTATATCTGTGCAGCAGCTCCTTGGCCTCTATATAAAGAAGAAAAATGAGAGCTTTTAAGGGCATCATTAGCTTCTGCACAGATATGTCTTATTTTCAGATCCACACAGCACATAAGACAGTTATTGAGCCTTACTAAAATGTTAAGAAAATCTGATCATAATGTGAATTATTTAGAGCAATTTTAAGGAGCAAAAGTTTCCTTAGCCCTTAGTTATGAGGCTAATTTCTATTCTGTCTTGTTTGCTCCTTTGCTTCTTAGCTTTGAAACAATACCTGTTGGTAGATGGGAATGTGTCTGTATGTGCAGTGTTGTGTACAAACCTCTGCTTGGTTTAAAGGTGCTCACTCCAGGACTGGAAGCAGTCTGACACTGCTCTTCAGGGGATGTTGACTTGCTATAATTTGTCCTGAGTCTAAACTGTGAAGTTGGAGTAGATACTAAACAACTGGGTAAATGAATGGATGGATGGTCTTTATAGCAACCTAAGGTAGACTGATAAAGTAGTTCCTCACAATGGCTAATTATGTCTGTTGTTTTCTTTTTGTCTTGAACTAGGAGGAGATTGCTGTGGCTTGGGATGTAATTCGCACAGAGCCTATCATAGTGCGACTGCACTGTTCACTTACACAGTACCTAAATGGTCCAGGTTGGTCAATTGTGTATTCTTCTTGTGCCTTGTGTAGTGTCCACTCTGAGCCATGGGGTAGGCACTTACTCACCACCAAATCTTTGACCCTGCATGTGCTCAGTTCTACTGCTGAGAGGAGTCCTGTTGATTTGAAATTAGGCTTACATATATTTGCATGGCTAGGCCATTCCCAGTGACCCAGGCATCTAATTTAAACTTTCATAGGTTGATTTTGGGGACTTGTTTTCCTGATATCCTGTGAGGTGTGACTGCTTCCCCTGGGAACCAGGGTTAAGGAGTAAAGATCGGGAGTTCCTAATGTGTGATTTCCTCATTTTTGAAATCAAACATTGTGTGCACAGATGGAATATGACTGATAATGGAGACATACACAGACCTGTGCAGCACATTAACATTAGCATGCCCTTCTTAATACAGCTTTGAAGAGGCCCTTTCAGCTTCTGGTTTCTATCTGAGTATGTGAATTCTGGAGATCTTTAGATTTGAAAGAATTTTAAAGTGGAGTAGAGGTTCCTCATGAGAGAAAAACAGTCCAGCTCACGAAGAATCAGCTGATTTTGAAGATCTGTAAGCATTCCTATGCGAGAGTCAACTTCAGATATATTTTACAGTGCAAGTCAGACTCAGTTTGGATAATAACTTGTCCAGCCTTGGAGATTTGCAGTACAGACTGTCACTTCAGGCTTTTATCTGTGGGAGAATTCTGCCTCTGGAAAATGAATAGATGTTTCCAGTCCTGTTTAGCAAAATCTGTCCAAATGAGCTATTTCTATAGGATATGTTGTCTGATGACACTAACTATAAGCTGTATTCTGTTTATTCACATAAGCATTTCATTATATCAATCTTTTTTCCCCTTGACTTTGGTCTTTTTGTCTGTAGTTTATTACGGCAATCGTTTAGTTTAATATATAAATCTTAAAATATGTATTTGTGATAGCAGGAAGCAGTGTCAGCATTCAGAACATTTCTATCAAATTGTAATTTAAAAAACAAAGAAGTGCAGCAAATAAGAGAAGGTGAAGTGTGTACAGCAGCGTGCAGTGAGAAATGGGAAGTAACAAGAATATGTATTGTGCATTGCTGGCAAGGTTAAGGTGGGAAACAGCTCCCAGTGCTGCAGGTGACTGCTTGTGGGAGTGTCTGAGTTCTGAGAAAGGCAGGAGCAGAGCCACAGGCAAGAGCTTTGCTGACATTGGTTTTGTGAGCTCAGCTGCTGATGCAGCCATGTCTCTTTACTTACTAACAAACCACAGTGAGATGCACCATCTTTTGTGTTAATTCTGTTAATTCCTCTTCTGTTTTCTTGAGAATACAGGGCCAGAATTTTATGCTGTATCTTTTTCTCCTATACTACATTCTATTGAGTGAAAAACAGGAACACAGTACATTCCAAAGCACAGTGGAGAATATGACTACCACCATGGAGCTGTGTAATATACTGATTTTAGAGAGTTCTTCTAGTTAATAGCTTGTTTCAGTAGTGTCTGTGTGGGCAGTCTGTCCCTCGTGCCTTAGAAACCTGTCTTAGAGAGGATGAATCAGCTAGTGGAGGTATTGGCATGTCTCCTCTGAACATAGAGTCTAGACAAAAATTTTGGTCTAGATGTCAGATTTTAAGACTGCTGATTGTAGGTATGATGATTTAAAGTATTCCCCATCCCACCAGCCCCCTACAGTGTGTCTGAAATTTGACAATCCAAAGATATTACTACACTTCATGAAATCATTCATCCCTTTTGAAAAAAATCATCAGTTTGTATTTAAAAGATGAGTTTATGTTTGACGTTATTTGAATAACATTAGAGAAGAGGTAACTACTGACCTTTGAACTAACTTAAATTGCATGGCCAAGTTAGATATATTGTATTTTATTATCAAATTTAATCTATTATGGCAAAATTAAAATGAACTTTGATATTCTGAATAAAATCTGTCTTCCTGAGTGGTCAGACTAACATCAAAATACTGATGTACTGTTTCTAATAACATTTGAACAAACCCCAGTTTTTTGTTTTGATTTCTTTTTTATTTTACTTTAGTCATTTTAACCTGATGCAATACAAAGTATGCAGTCTGTCCGTGCTTGTAATATGCTTTGGCTGTTGTCCTGCCTTGAAGGCCTGCAGCTCTCTCAACAAGTGCTGGATTCCATCTGCCACTTCTATCTAGCAAATGTTACTGAAGGAGTTTAGTAATGCCACTAGCTATTTTCCAACCTTTACCCTGTACATTTGCAATTTCTGGCATGAGTATGGATATACCAGTTTTAGGACAGGCCTTGAGGAAATTTCAGGGTAATCCTAGGCCACTAGAATGCACGTATCTGGCACTTAGATGATGGCTTTAGATTTTGTATTGAAACACCCTCAGAAACAAAATCCAGATACTAATGAATTTAGTTTCAGTCTGGGCTTTTTTCATAGCCACAGGAACTCTACTCTGTATCGACTACTTACTTGGGAAGAATGTTTAAAATATTAGGTGAGATGAACTGCCAGTCCAGATACATTTAATCTGATGCTGCTTGCTACTTGCATAATGTATATGTAAAAAGGGACGCATTTTTAAAATAAAATAGGTGGGAAGAGACACATTTGGGAGAATTCCATTTGTAAAATTGTAAATTATATTGGCTGATATTCCAGAAAGGACCATTCCTTTCTTAGTATGCTTAGATGACATGTCCACTCTTGCCATTGCTTCAATTTAATTGTCTGTAGTCAAGCTCCACATGCAAGAGGTCTAGAATAAGACTTATGTGGTCACGAGTTTGTCATTGCTGCTGTCAGTTCATGTATCAACAAAATATCCTTTTTCCCTAGTGCCAACTGTGGATGTATTTCAGACCTCTACTAAGGAAAGATTTGGGCTGGGACATCAGCTGAAAAAGTAAGTTGAGACACTCTTTAGCTTCTGGATCATGTCAAGTAGAATAAAATTCATATTGTCAGGTTGGTTGTTGGATCAAAGTATCTTGAAGTTGTTTTTCATTAAATAAAAGTCATTATTTGCCATTTCAAGTTTGAGTTTGACAGCTGTTGATGAGAACCTGGTTTGTGTTATTTGCCAGGCTTTTCTGTCACATTGGTGCCTTTTAGAAAGTAAGCTATAAAAGTTATAAAGACCATATCTAGGAATGTTCAGTTTCATGTTTCTGCTTAGATGGTGAAGCATCTGAAACAGGAGTCTTTTTGAGCTTCATACATACCCTGAGGGGGCTAAGCCTTCATGGTTGCCTCTAGGATAGGAACTACCACAGTAATTAGGCCATCCATGTTTTGAGGACAAGATGGGAGAATAGTCAAAAAAATTGGCAGTTTCATGTGGTCATAGTACAACTCATTAATACAATTTTGCTGAGTCATCTCTTTGCATATGCTTTTGTACATGTCATAAATTTTTAAGTATATGGGCTTTAGTATCTCACTATTACAATGTTAAGAAACCCCTGAGGGGAAAAAAATTCCTGTTTAGGGTTTTAAGAAATTCAATGCAAAATTTTCATAATCTAACAAATGAAGCAACTTACTAAAATCCCTATGGTATGTGACTTTGAAGAAAAAAAAAAAAGTAATTGCTTCTCTGAAATGAATACTTTAAAAATGTTTTGCTATTTACCCTGTCTGTGATTTTTGCACCAGGTAATTACTAAAGGTTCCCATACGACATTTTCAAGAACACAGCTGCACAGTTCACAACTGAGCAGGAATAAATGAGCCCAGTGGTCCCTTATGGCTGTGGCAATGGGATATTTCTTTTTCACACCAAATCCCACTTTGACTTTTATTACTATTAAGACCCCCACTGCCAGATTAGAGTCAGAGAACAAGGTTCTGCTTAGCCATGCAGATGCAGTAGCCTGTGGTCCTGTGGGAGGCAGACCAGAGTAGCTGGATTTGATGCCCTTGACTCAGTTTGTCTCTAGCTCTCCCTGAGAGGTATGGTCTGGATAAGTTTTGCAGTTGCAGTGGTTCTTTACACAGACTGTATTCCCATTAAGAGTCCCATGTTAAGTTAGTTCTATGTGGAAACAAAGGGTTTTTGAGAAGCTGGGGCACCTAATCATTAATCCACATACACAACAGAAAACTTCAGCTGTAGAGTGAGGACATTGCATGGTCACCTGCGTGCTGACCACTGAGACCATAGTATTAAAATGAATATGTCCTGGCTGGAATAAGAAAACCTTTATTTTCAGAATTAAGATTATGTATCTTAATTTTCAGAATCATGCAGACGTTTGTTACACAACAGTGGAAGAACAGTAAAGAAAAATCTAACTGTACGCACAATAAGAAGGTGTCTGACAAAAAGGTGAAATCCCCTCTGCACATCTTTTCTACATTGCGCAGGTAATTGCAAGGAAAAAGAGCTGTTATCACCATAAACTGTTCAAAACCCACAGCAGACTTCACAAGGTGAAATCTTGACTTTTCTCCACGGAGAAGTTCTCTATTTATATCTTACCTCATGGGTTTCCAGTCCTTGCATTGCATGACATCAGGAGTGAACTTGGAACTGCTGCAGCTTCTTAGATTATTAGCAGCCAAAGCATTTCAGTGCCCTGTTCTCTGAAACAGCTACATTCCATGTAGAACTGGAAATAATTTTATTTTGTGTTTGTATTTTTATTTTATTTTTGCTTGAATAGCAAGAATAAAACTACAAGTAATACATAGGCAAGTAATACATATGTATAGCGTATGTTATGTATATTTTAAAAACCTGTGTTTGTCCAGCTCTCCTTTATACAGTAGTTTGTATATTTAGTTTTTTAAAACTGGAATGGTTATTAATGAAAAACTGATTTCTGAAGATGCTGAGCACCCTCCCCTCTCCAGTGTTTGACTACATTAATGTTTTCCACTTCTGAAATGCAGGCACAGAATTTCAAAGAGAAAAGGCATTAGAAAGCGTAAGAAAGAGTTTATGAATAGTTTGAATTTGAATTTAATACGATTTCTGCCAGTTGCTCATACTCGTAAGTATATGTAGAATCAGGCTCTGATTTTACCTCTTTCAGGGTTGTTACTCTTTACTCTAGTGTGTTTTCTTGATTATGGAGAGTTGACAGATCACCCCTTTGATTCAGTTACTGAATTTGAATTGAATGCTTCTTTGAATATTCCTTTTTTTTGATGAATTTTGCCATTCTAAATTCAGGGTATGAAAAAGAGATAGAATACAGCAATCACTCAGATTGAAAAAGGAGGGAATGTTAAAGATGACAAAAGATTGTCTATTCAAAGGTAGGGGAGGAAAGATGTTTTAAGTAGAAGTCTTATCCATTCCCTACCACACCACACGCCACTGCCAAGCCCAGGCTGTAGCTTGGGGTTCATTTTTATTCAGAAAGGGCATACAAAACCAGCCCATTCTTTTTTCCTCTTGGTTTAGGAGCTTACGTCCAGAGGTGGCTCAGCCCAAAGGCAGGGACCCTCTCTGTCCCCAGGGCACCATTCCTACCTCCCATCTGCAGGAGGGTGACAGTGAGCCAGCTGCTTACGGTGAATCAGCAGCCTCCATCCTCCCCTGTCAGCGCTTGCTAACAGGGTGGGGAAACCTGCCAGCCTCTCCCCTTGGGTTTTCACTTCTCTATGTGACCAAAACAAAGCAAAGCAAAACAAAACAAAAACAAAAACCAACCAAACAAACAAAGACAAAAAACAAACAAAAATTCACAAACCCCCCCCCAGCTCTAAAGATTGGTGTAGCTTATAAAACATTGGAAAATGATTCAGCATGCCTGTTACATTTTCTTTGCAAGGACAGGTGAATGTGAACCTTACAGAAATGTGACAGTTTTTGTGAATGTTGTTTCATAGAAACCTTTTGTTCTTTACTTTCTGCATTTGTAATTTAGGTCTCTCACATTCTCATTTCTGGTTTTATAGAGTTAGAATTTGTCTATAACCAGAAAGAAGGGTATAAATTTGTCCTTCAAAAAGTGCCCAGATTATTACGATGTTTTTAAAATAATGTCCTTTTTATATGAATTAAATTTGATTTAACGTCTCCAAGTTTCACTGCTCATTGTATCTTGCATTGGATTTTGTTATTCTGTGTTCAGAATACAATAACTTACGTGGGATCATGCCATGATCATTGCATAGAAAAGTTGAATTTTGATAAGGTAAATGTGCTGTAAGAGGTGGATTTCATTTCAAAGATAATTTCCTGAATAATTGGTTTGTTTTGAGGCATAGGGACCTTCACAAAAAGCTCTAACTTCTACCTAAGTAGTTAATTGTCTTTTTGATTGTTGAGCTCCTGTGTAAATATTAATAAGTTGTTTGTTTTGGTATTGGAAGATGTTTTATATACAGTTGTCCATGTTTTAAAAGTTTGGGTTGCATTTATCACTAGTGAAAAACATAAAAAGAGGTGACACTTAAAAGTGTTTACATCTGTGTGATCTTGCTTGATTTGCCAGGATTTTGATTATTCTCCAACTTTGCCATCTTCTTTATTCTAAGGTCGCCAAGTTATCCTCCACCTGGCTGTGGTAAAAATAAATCAAAACTGAAGTCAGAACAGGATGGCATCTCCAAGACTCACAAACTACTGAGAAGGACTTGCTCTAGCACAGTGAAGACGGAGGATGTGTGTGCCACAAAATCTCACAGAACCTTTGGCCGCTCGTTGTCGAGTGACCCTAGGGCTGAACAGACAATGGCTCTTAGATCGCACAAACTGCTGAGCCGTGCTTGCTCTGCAGCTGTCAAGCAGGAGGAGTGCATCACTTTAAAGCCCCATAAGGTGTTGAATAGGTCGTGCTCTGGGGATCCTCGATGTGAGCACAACAGCACCTTGAAGCCCCACAAACTTTTAAGCAGATCCTACTCCAGTAACCTTAGAATGGAAGAATTGGATGGGTTGAAGAATCACAAGTTGCTCAGCAAGACTTACTCCAATGCCCCTAAATCATCCAAAATGGAGCCTTTCAAGGAGTCCACCATGGCAGAGAGCAGGAGGCTCTCTCTTACCTCAGGGCTTATTGGTATCTTAACACCATCCTCATCATCACCTTCACAAGCTGCTGTGCGTAGTATTTGTTTTGTATTCTGCTCATTTTCCTCCTATTACTTTCCAAATATGCTATTATGCTTTTTGTGCGAGGGCATTAATACTTAGGATATGTGTTAGTGACTATATTGGATATACTGGAGGACAAGAGCAGTGAAGTCAGCTTTTTAAGGAGGATTCAAACAGCTGTGCATACACACATACTTAAGTTATGAAAGCGGAATTTGCTGGGGTCAGCACAGAGATTTTATGTGTTGTGTTGAATGCACAGCTGCTGGCCATGAGAAAAATTCAGTCACCCACTTCTTCCTTGCATACATCCTGCAGGAAAAAGGGAGAGAGTGCACTTCTGTGCTGCAAAATTAGGTTAGTTGCAAAGGATTTTTCTCATTTCCCTGCTTGCTTCGTGTAGGAAGCAACTGTCCATTAGATGGTTTGAGTGCCACACCACCTCTTATTCTGGTCTTTGCATCTGCCATCATCATCGCCATCATCATCATCATCATCATCACCATCATCATCATCATCATCATCACCACCACCATCATACTGGAATGAGCTCAGTCATGGTTCCACTCACCTCTTGCACATTTGTGATTTGTGAAGGGTTAAACCTTCAAATGTGCTGAGGGACATCAGAGGCCATGCAAGGAGCTGAGCCCATGCTGGCCCTCTTACTTTCCTCAGAGACATGATCAATTGGGAAAACAGGGTAGCATATACTCTTGCATTTAAGAAGGGGCTGTCAAAATCAACTCTTCTGCCTATTCCTCTTAAAAGATGACTTTTTTTACTTTAGAAGGAAGAGTGGGTTTACAGTCTTTCAAGGCAACGGCCTATTTTTTGTGTTTGATCTGGGGAGAAGTGTTTAGAAAATAGCTCTCTCCACTCCTTTTGCCTGGTGGTACCTTGGAAGCGGATTCTTCTTTCAGATGCTATACATATGTTTAAAATAGTGCATTCTAAAAAATTAAATTACATTGTGTGCGCTATGTTTCATGGTAATTTAGTTTAGTAAGCTTTAGGCTATCCTCTTCAGATCTGCAGGCAGGGATACACTACTGTAAGGTCATTTGTATGTATGCTGTGTGGTTGATTTATGTGATGTGCACAGCAAAATAAATTTGGGATGAGCCATCAGACTTTCTACTTGTTGCAGTTTAGAGATGCACTTTTTTCTGATTCAGCAGAGGATGTATTAACATAGCAAGACTTTTCTCTCCTGACATTAATAGGAATACTCCCTCTGTTTTTTATAAGATAATGAAGAGCTGACTAGGTTTCATTACTGATGTTATCAGTTGATAAGGAAGAAAGGCAAGCCCTGTTTGGCAGCTCATAAAAACTACCCATAATTTATTACTTCAATGCACTTACTTTGAGGGAAGATCATCACATACATAGTCAGATATAGTTTGACTGATGTTAGTGGAAGGGCATCAAGGGTCTATTTCACATTTTGTATGCAGGCACCAGATATATGGGTAGCCTGACTGCAATTTGAAATAAGTGGAATGTAGAAGTGATGAATCAAGATACTGAGTTATCTTCAATTTTCAGCTAAAATAATATAGTCTCATATATGAATACAAGTAGGATTGTTGCCTGGAAAAAAAATGGAAAAGCAGTTAAGCAATTAAACAGTAGAGAAATGGAAGGAAATAGCTCTATTTTAAAAACCAGCCAAAGCACTGTAAATAGAGCTATTCAAAACTAGATTTGTTTGAAATGGATGTCAGTCTAGAGGGAAGTCTGAATCTTACTGACTCTTGTAACAGAAGTTACTTCTAATTTATGTTGTTGTCTGCTGAAAGAAAAAGAATTTGAGTAGTATCTGAGCATAAAGATCTCTTAGTGTGGTGTTAGCAGAAGTGAGACCTTAGTACATATAAAAGAAAAAAGTTTTCAGCCTTCCTGAGAGTTACAGTAGTCTTTCAAGCCTAAACATACAGCCCATATTTGGATAGGCAATACGCAGTGAAAACGTAGTGGAAGTTACCAAACATCAGTTTATTAGGATGGAGTGAAGGCACTGGTGTTTTCATTTGAGATTGAAGTTTCTCAGATGGTGAGCTGCAAACCTTCGTCGGATTTAAGAACTAGAAAGAAATACTAAAAACCTAAAAACCCATACTCAGTAAACAGTAAAAGGATTGATTATTTGTGATGCCTGGTTCATGCAAGAGAGAGATCTCTTTAGGTGCAAATTGTTTACATATTTGCATGGAAAAACTTAAAAATTATTTACCATTTCCCTGTGATTAGTCTGCCAACACTGAAGTTGCCTCAACTTTTCCCTTGCAGCAAAATTATGGTGCAAAATGCATTCCAGTGCGAGACCGTGGCTTTCTTGTGCAGGTAGGATGTCATATCCTATTCATTTATGAAACACTGTGGAACATGAGCTGACTGTTAATTATTTTTAAGCAGATGTTGTTATTCTCATTTTCATTGTTCTCAGACTATTGAATTTGCTGAGCAGCGGATACCGGTATTGAATGAATACTGTGTAGTTTGTGATGAACCTCATGTGTTCCAGAATGGCCCTATGCTGAGGGTAAGTGGTGTGCTGGTAAACAATGCATTTTATAGTGCCTTGAATAGCTGTGGACCATAGAAACGTGTTGGAAAACATGTTGATTTATTTCAGATGGGTTTCATCCTAATACTCCTTTGAGATGCAAAAATATTAAGCATATTAATTAGATTTTGCTGTAAATTTTGGGGAAAAAGTCTTACAAGGAAGGGAGAGAGAAGTTAGCCTTGTATCATACAGAAACGTAAAGGGGCATTTATTTCACTGAACACTATTGTGCTGCAGTAGTCACAGCCAGATAACAGAGAAGTGATTAGAGTGCTTTCCCAGTCCTCTGGCATTCTTCTGAAAGCTTTGGGCACCTCATCTCTGAGCTTTTATCAAGCCACAACCATGGTATTTATATACACTGGTGTTAATGCCAGCACTCTGTGAAGTGCTTCTGATCTCGTTTTGCTCACAGGCCGCTGGAATGAGCCATCCTCAAATGTGATAAAAAAGGCAGTAGAAGGAGATGCTCTGTGAAGTGCCTGATCTGGCAGTGACCCAGCCTAGGGGCACTGCTGTGGCTCAGTATCCCCAAAGTCTGGCCAGTTAGGCAGCTCTTCCTTTCCTTGCTGTAGGACTAGGAGCAGAATTTTGCCTGCTGGTCATTGTAGCCTCCTTCCTGCCGCTGGTGAATGTGTGTTGTGGAAAAGAGTAAGATTGGTCATGAGAGACACACTGCCTGGAGCTGCTGGATCAGTGCACTTTGTGAAAGAGTATATTAACAGAATACAGTTCTTAGCTTTAGGACTGGTCTTGTGGTTTAGAATCCTCTTGTTTCGCCTGCCCTTCATCCGGTAATGAAATATGAGTAACCATAAAAGACTAAAGCCATGGAAAACTAACTCCAGTGAGTGAATGGTTGGACACCAGACAATTTCTCCGCAGTATGGCTGGCAACTACACATAAGCTGAAGCAGATCTTGTCTGTGATAATTCCATGCAGCTAAGTTCAGGAGGATTATTGCTCTGCCTGGTAGCAGCAGTCACCTCAGTGTCATTCCCCATGACACTGACTGGCACCAGGGTCAGGCGTTCTGACTGCATGCAAGGTGTGCAAATGGGCTGCTGGTAGGATGGGAAAAAGCATATACATACCAGTTAACACTGCTTTAAGTCATGGTTAAAACCCTGTAGTTTTGGCGATCCAATCAGTGTTATTTTTGCCTCTTCAAGCTCATATCTATCTTTTAAAAGCAAGGTTTTCTGACAGATTTATCAGTAACCAAAACTGATTAGAAGCCTGTAAAAAAGGCTCAGTTCCTTACTGTTTGTCTTCAAATGCACTGCTGTGTATATTACCTACAACAAATAGAGATAAGGGAAAATAAGTGTTGTTTGAAGAATGATTAAAGTTTGAAAAACATAATTTAATTTATCTATTCATCTATTATCCATAGGTCAAAGCAAACAGGAGGATTTATTCTATTAAAAAAAAACAGAATGGAAAGTTATCTGCTCTAAAAGCAAAAAAATCTTAATTCCTTATTTCCTGCCATAAAGATTAAAATCTCTCTAAAATTTCTCAGAATTACTCTTTTGTATCTTCAATTTAAAGAAGGGTCATTTTATAGCTATCAGTTTAAGCATTTGTCAGCATTTCACAACAGAAGAAGCTGCAACCAAATTTGCCCCTGAACATATACTCATCAGTGCCTTTGAAACAGCATAACCTGTCAAACTTGGCAAAAATGAAAGAATGTCATTATATAACCTAGGAAAAATTAGATACCAGGAAGGAATCTACCATGCTCTATGTATGCTTGAATGACTCAATAAGCAATATAGAGCCATTAATGAGTTTTCAGTTCTGTAGAAGGTGAGAAAGGATCTCAGTTTGAATTGAGCATTAGCTTGCCCTAGAGTGTGTTAAGGAAGTTTATGCTTCACTCTACTGAGAGCTCTAGCCAGGGGTAGCTTTAAGGAGAGTGTTTGTGAGGTTTATATATGTGCTTCAGCTGAACACACACATACACATCCATGCATACAAATATATATATATATATATATGTAGATATATGTATATATATATAATACATATATATATAATGTATGTATGTATATAATAATATAATAAATATATTATTATGTGTATATATATATAGTGTATATATATTGTGTATATATATAAAATGTATGTGAAGAGAAAGAGCATTTTGTCTTTAGTATCACTGCAGGAGCAGATCTCAGAAATTGAGTACTTTTGTTACAAGAATTCAGCAAGCTTTCATTTAAGGCAAGGCTACATGCAGTGTAGCCTTATTGAGGATCCCTGGCCTTTGTAAAGTGTTCTCTCTTTGGATACCACAGTGACCTCACCAGGTTTCATAAGGTGGATGCCTTGCCACGGAGTGCTTAGCAAGAGTGTCCAGATCTCATTTTCCACAGATGCCTGCGTCCCAAAGGCATTACAGGCATAGGCTCTCTCTGTAGCAGGTTGTGTCACAAGAAGTGCCACGGACTAAATAACTCTGAGTCATTCACCAGTTTCTCCCTTTAAAGTTTAGTTCCTCCACACAGATGCACACAGTTTCATGTCTAGGTGTGGGAACTCTTAATGGTGAGCTTCCCCTCTACATTTTGACCTTCATTTTTAACAGCAAAGAAGACCCATGAATTTATAAAAGCATAATAAAGTTATTGCTGAAAAGTTACTTTAATATGTATATAGGCTTGATTTTCTAGTCTTTTATGGAGTTTTATGTGGTTATATAGAAGCCAAAGAGAGATTTGATCTTCTGATCTTCCCCTATGTCAGCCTGGTGCCTTTCCTGAACTACAGTGTAGTTTATTCATTTTCTTAAATGCAGTTTAAAAAATTCAACTATTGCCATCACACAACAATCACAATTTTTTAATATTAAGAAATGCTATACCTACTTACAAACTCTTATGCTGTATGTAGTTTTTCGTGCTGGTTATTACTGACTCACGAAATTCAGAAGTCTCATCCTCACAACAGCTGAAGAAACCATCTGAAACAGAGAGATAAAGTTTTTTCTTTCTGGAGGCTATCATTTTATCTTAGTTATAAAGTATCTTTTAATCAATCTCTCTCAGCAAGCTTTCTTCTCAGTATTGTGTTTCATTTTCCTAAACGAATTTTTCTGGGGGAGTAGTCGGGCTTTAATGTCTATTTCAATTTAAGTTACTTTTTAAAAATACCTGCATCTTTTTTTCCCGTAAGATAACAACCACTTGATGACAACAAGATGTCTCATTTTGTATGGTTTTGTTTAGGCACGAGATCCAAATGGCAGATGTATTGTTGTATGGATGATTCTGTTGCAGAACAGCTTCATGACACAATTGCGTATGTTTGACTTGATGATTTTACAGTGGACATCTGTCTTGCTCCAGAGCCCTCAATAATTATCTGATCATGAAAATGTTCTCTGCTGGCTCAGGGATCCTGTTGTACATTGAAATCTTTGGGTGTTGTTAGGCCTTCTTGGTCCTTTATTGAGGATAAATAAAGGGGCTGCTTTATTTGCTTAGTGAAGATGAGTAAGTAAGAAATTCTTATATTTCTCTTAGGAATTTCTTTACAGAGCAAGGTGAGTGTCTTTGAGAATAATCAGTTTTCTTTTAAGCTTCAGAATTCCCCGAAATACAAAAGACCAGAGTTAAATACTCAATTTCACAAGTTTGCATATGTAGAAAACAAAACAGATCAGGCAGATGGGGTGACCTTAGAACGTGCCCAAACCTAATGCCCTCATGAGGAGCTGCAGCTGTATTACTGTGAAGGGGAAGAACAAAGGTTTTCTTGAATTGAAGAAGGAGTCTTGGAAAAGTACTGTGAAACATCACGAGTTTGTAACACTCTTCTTTGTGAAGGCCTATGGCCCACTACTTTATTCCATCTGCTTTAATAAAACAACACAGTAGTAAATAGTCAATGTTTTCCTGTAAGTATTCACACCTTTTCCAGATAAGATGGGGGTGAATGAAAGTTCTCATCACAGCATGTTTCTTTTGTATTTATTTCAAAGATACAGTGAGATCTAAGGATTATTTGCAGTGTACCAGAAGTTATAAAAGCCAAATTGGATGTTTAGAGATATATGAGTACCACCAAAATCAGAAAATTACTTGAAATCACTACGTGGAATGATTTGCAGTCGTTCTGCAAAGCAGAGGAAAAAATACATGGATCCTAAGAATAAAAAATATATTTAAGCTCTTACATAACATGGACCAATACTATTTGATGCAGTAATTTCTAATGATGATAGGAACCCTGCATATTTCACTTTTCACAGAAAGATTAAGAGACAGTTTTGAATTCATTAGCAAGAGTTGGGACTGCAGTCAGTACATCCAAACAGCTCCCTTAACTCATATAAAGAATCACAGTGCATCCTCCTGCAAGGCAACCTGTGCTACACTGCTCTCAGGAGCTCTGCTATCTTCTGAGGTAGCTCCTTGCTCCATTTTGAAAAAGGAGGAAGTGAAAGGTCAAACACAGGTTTCATGGAGTAGACACACAGAAGGCAGATATGGTAAATCTACTGAAAAAAAGTAAGGGTATGGTCCTTTGAATTATTACCCTCAAGTTCCTGTCTTCGAGTTTGTTTTCAACAGAGAAGTTGTTTTGATGAGCGAGAATGGGCTATTATTTGTAATAAATGGCTAGATTTGGATTCTTTCAATAACATATTGTGAAATGCTTTTTTTTTCTCCTAACATTTTCAACTAGTTGGTATTTCATTCACATCTATGTTGTTGAAATAGTTACATAGATTATCCTGATTCCTGTCAAACTGCAATATTAGATTAAATATTAGAAATTAACTTAGGAAAGTTGAATGACTTCCACAAAACCCATTCTGAAGTACCGACATATTCCTGCATGGGGCCAGTGTCTCTAGTGAAAAATTCCTGAAACTGGAATTTGTTTCATCCACTGGCTTTTGAAGATCTCCAAGAATGGAGACTGCACAGCCTCTCTGAGCAATGTGTTACAATGCTTGATAAAGCTTTAGGAAAATCTTACTTTAGCTTTATCTAAAATTTTGGATAAAGTTTAGATAAAGCTAGTCCTGTATGAGAGAATAAAAGTACTGACTGACTTCTAAAGGTCCTTTTCAACCATCTGTTTTGGTTCATCTAGCTAGAAAATGTATTTTCCAAAGCAGATCTAAGAATGTAATAAAGAAACCTAAGCATTATTTAGTTCAATGTGAGAAGACTATTAACTGTTTTTAGTGCTGTATGAAAGTCTTCCTTTTATTATTACTAGAATATTCTAGGGAAGGACTAAGTTGCATTTTAATAGTGCAACACTTTTGCTGCTGTTACAGTAAAGAAATAAGTTGTTTTAGGAATTCAGCATGTACGTTTATTACACACATGTAATGACATCACGAGTCATTAACAAAAGTGATTATTATATTTAAGGATCTGATTAAAAGAAGTGTAATAAATATGAGATATCATATTTGAAGACTGGAGTAAAGAAAATGTCAGTCCTTTCTTTAAGATGGTCAAGGAGAGGATTCAGTGAACTCCACTCTGATCACCCTCACCTTGATCTGTAGGAAGGTGATGAAGCAGCCAAGCCTCAAAACCATCTCGAGGCACATTAAGGACAAGAAAATCCTCACAAAGAGTCAGCACCAGTGGGAACTCATGCTTGACTGATTTGATTAAACTTCTTTGAGGAGGCGACTGGTCTGGTGGATGAGGGGAGAGCAGTGGGTGTTGTCTGCCTCGACGTGAGTAAGGCGTTGGCAGTGTCTGCCCTAAGATCCTTTTAGACAAGCTGTTGGTGCGTGGGCTGATTGAGGAGATGGGGAGGCAGCCTGGACACTGGCTGCATGTCTGGGCATGGAGGGTGATGTTCAGCTGTGTAAAGTGTACTTGGGGGTCAGCAACTCATGGTGTACCCCAAGGGTCAGTAGTGTATCTTCATTAATCACCTGGATGATGGTGCAGAGTGTGTCATCAGAGCTTGTTGGTGATGAAAACATGGGAGAGGTGTGTGGTACTCCAGAGCAATGGGTGCCTTTCAGAGGCAGGCTGGAGCAGTGGGCTGCCAGTAGCATCCTGCAGTTCAGCAAGGAGAAGTGCAAAGTGGTGCAGCTGGGGAGGAACAAACTCAGGCACCAGTGTATGCTGGGGAACACCCAGCTGGAAAGCAGCTTGGCTTGGCCAGAAAAGGACATCTTGGACACAAGAAAGCAATGTGCACTTGTGGTATGGAAGGTTGATGGTATTCTGGGCTGCATTAAACAGTAGAATTGTCTTTGTGTGTAGATATGTGATCCTGCCCCTGCACACAGCCCTGGTGAGGCCGCACTGTGTCCATTCTGTGCTCCTAGCAAAGAAGGGGATGGTGCTAATGGAGAGAGTCCAGGGAAGGGTCACTGAGATGATTAAAGGGTCTAGAGCACATCACACAGGAGGAAAGTCTGAGAGCCTGGGAAAAAGAAGGCACAGGTGGGATCTCACTGATTTCTATAAATATTTGAAGGAAGGGTGCAAAAAGGATGGGTGCAGGCCATGTGTTCAGTGACATGACAGGAGGCAGAGGATGCAACCTGAAACACAGGAGGTTTCAGTGGAACAACAGGAAACACTTTTTACCTTTTTAACCTTTTCTGAAGGTGACTGAGCATGGGAATAAGTTAGCCAGAGAGGTTCTGTAGTTCACATTCATGGAAAAATTCAAAGGCTGTCTGTTCAGGGCAGCTGGCTCCAGATGACTGTGCTTGAGCAGGGATGTTGGACTAGATGACCTGTGGAGATCCCTGCCAACCTCAATCTTTCTGTAATTCTTTGATCTTATTCAGCTTTTACATAGTGCAATTTGTAAAGCTAATGCCTATCTTGCTGTTCTGTGCCTTTCCAAATTCCTCATTTGCAAATACTAAGGCCATTGACAGAACAGCATGACTGAATGGGTTTTAAAGACCTGTGAGACAATTATACAGGACAAAATAATCTCAGAATATATTCAATAGGGTAATTAAATGACCATCTGTGTATAATTTTCTTTTTTTTAAGTAAAGAAGTCTCTCTAGAGTGCCATCTTGTGTTGAAGCCTCAGGCTGAGCACTCCTCAGAACAAAGAAGAAATTAGTAAAAAAAAAAAAAAATCAACAAAATTAAATATTACTAGTTTCTAGTTTTAGCTAGTTTCTTTGATATTTGTACCCTCGTGCATACATTTCTGCTGTTTAATGTTTTCCTATAAAATATGAACAATAAAATACCATAAAGTAATATTTGAAATACCTATTCTTACTATTTAGCTGTAAAAATAAGCACAATGTCATAATTATGATTAATTTTTTCCATTAGTAAGCAGCTTGAAAATGTTTTTTCATCCCAAAGTGTTCTCAGTTATGTTTTGTTTGCTGTGGGTGAAATCTTGCCTTCAGTGGGTTCATGTTGACTTGAAGAGGTCTTGAATTTCATTGTGCTTTGAATATAAGTGTTAGACACCATTGAAAACACAGAAGCATTGAGTATGCTGCTTGGTACTGGGAAGTTTCTTGAACAGAATAGACATCTCTGAACTGTGGAGAAAAGTGTAGGTGTACAATATGTTTAGTCAGACTGAAGTTAAGCCAAGATGCTTATGGAATTCCAGGACTTTTGTGGAATAAAGCTGTCGTCTTTCTAATCCTTATGCCACAATATAGATTGGTTTTATCTCTTTTTAATGAAAAAAGCCTTTCCACATACAACCTGTACTCTAATAGAATAGATTTCAAATAATTTTTATTTTACTGACAGAGTAAAATGACTGCGGTGTAATTTTTCCTGTTGCCAGCAAGTTACCAAGTGCACTTTGCCCATCTAGTATTCTATAAAGCTTGTTTGGTCACCGTTTTTTTCTATATCTGTGAAGTAAAAATATATTTTTTTAAAGTCTGTAAGATGCATTAAAAAATCCCTCAAAATCCCAGAAAATAAAATGTGAATGAGTCAAAACAAAGCCAAGCAGAACAAGTGCCATTTCTTACTCAGCCACAGTCTTCTCTCATCTTTCTTCAGGTTGTATCTGATCACCACTGTGGTATCTCCCATGTCTTTGAGCAGCATATTCCAAGTAACATATGAATATTGAGAGACTATGTAGAGAGTTTCTGTTACAGTAAAACCAAGAGTTGGTGTGGTGGAAAGTAGGAAACAGAACAGAAATTTGAAGTTCCATTTTGTCTCCATGTCTGTTGCTTTCATTAAGAAAAGTGGGATGGTCACTAATGGTTTCACCTTCACTATTTATTACACTTGCTGTGTGTCAGGCAGTGAGTCTTCCCTGAAGCATCTCCTGTTAGATCAATAGTTTTAAGTGTGTCAGTCATGTTACAGCCTCATCAGTGTCTGTGTGAGATCCCTCAGAACACAGGAAAGTGTGACACATTGCTCTGAGCACAGCTGCAACCTACATTAGAAAGTTGCTAGATTGATGCAGACTAATAAAGTTCCAACTTTTTCAAATTGAAAGAATGTCTAGAAAATATTTTAGGTAGTGTATTAGTCCAAGAACCAGGATATGTCATAGTGCATAGGGGGTTTGTGTGTCTGCCAGTCTCAGTCACTGCAGAAAGAAATGACATTTGCATTGTGACACACGGGAGCTCTGTGCATTTTTCACCACAGCAGCAGTTGGGTGGGAGCTCCTGATCACACAAAGAATGGGGGTGGCCAAAGGAAAAGTCTGAAAACTTCAAACATTCAGAAGATTCCTCTCTGGTTCTGTCCTTGCCTTCTGCCTCCAAGCATTTGCAGTCTCAGGTTAACTGCCTATGTTTCATTTTTTTCTGGTTTTTCCCCACTGATATAATGATCCTCCTAATAGTGTTACAGCACCAGTGATCTTCACTTAGCTAATAGTTCTGTGAAGGCTAATAGCTTTATGTTAATTTTCTATTTTCAAGAGAAAAAATTAAGTCTGTGTGAGACTTAATGCTGCTGTTGCTGAGAGGAATTACAGTTGCCTTCTTCAGGAAGTGAACAACAAAGTCCTCGAGCCAGTCAGTTCATATCCTCAAGGTGGTAGTTGTAATCTGTGGAGCTATGTGTACCTAGGATGAAATACATATTCAGAAATAAATGTTTAAGTGTCTAAGCCCTGTTTTGTCGTGTGTTTTCCCCTTGAAAACAATGGAAGATAGTAATCCAAGAAAAGTAATCCAAGAAAAGGTTAATTAAGATTAGTCTGTACATTTCTGGCTGTGAATTCCACATCAGTATGAATATATTTTGTGGACAGACACAAAAATTCTTAGAAAGTTTAGCTTGTTGAGTATTACATATAAATGAACCAAAGTAAGATTATCCAAAGATGACATTGGAACAACATAGCTTTTATAAATGTATCAGTGGTATTCTTGTTTGTTTAGTGTGGCCAGGGGCATTTCTCATATTTATGATCCAATATGAGAAAAATGCTGTTCCTGTCCCAAGGGCTGACATCCTATGACAAGAGTGGACACCATAAAGAGAAACACACTATCAATATGCAAAACATTAGCAGCAGAGTAGGAGCAGCCTTGAATCCCAGTTTCCTCGTAAAGCTTGTGGTTTTCTTTAAACTCTGCCTTCTAGAATTGATATATTAACTTAGTTTTCATATGTTTTCATTGGTTCTAGCATGCACAGTTGCAGGCAAAACATAAGTCAGGAAACGTAATAGTGAATAGGTAAGTCACAGAGCGTGACAAACAAGAGCCCCTCAAACATTTGCTTCCTAATTGCAAGTTAGTATTTTCATTTCATAGGGATTTGAACAATCTAAATTGTTGAGCTAAACTAGTGACTGGAGTAGAGGACACTGAAACCAACATCTTTTGGAATACATTGCTAACACCTGTGGGAAATTTAAGTTAAAAGCATCTTATTTTCTTTAATTGAGACAAATTCCGGAAACAGAATTCAAAAGTACTTTTAAAATTACTGTAGTGTGGGCTAAAAGGCATCCAGGCTAGATGTATGAAGACAGACTGTTGAAAAACCCCTTCAGCTGCAGGGTTGGGATTATTTTCCCCATGGTATTGTATTGACAAAAAATGTAGTGGACAGAAAGGTTTATCAAATACACAAAATGAGAAGAATTGTATAGACCCTAACAGAAGTATCTGCCCGCCTCAGGGCAGAAATTCTGCTGCCTTGCTTGTCCTTATATCTAGAGTTCTCCAGTGTCAGCCTGAGGCAAAAAACAAAAAAAAACAAACCAAAAAAAAAAAAAAAAAAACCCCAAACAAAAAACCAACCAACCACAAAAAAACCCCAAAAATACTTTCAAAAGTCAAGCATAATTA
>JAODKT010001744.1:14772404-14791216 GCA_027576195.1 Cossypha heuglini
TTCAAAGAGAAGCTTCTGCCTTTATTGGCAGATACCTGTCCTTCAAACCAGGACATGCTGTAAGCAAAGAGATGAACACAAGCTCCTACCACTGCCCCACCCCATGGCCAGGACCCAACCACAACAAATTGAAAATACGGTTTCTCTAACTATCATTGGGAAATTTAATGGATTTCCTGTCATTCAGCAAAAAAGTGTAATTTCAAGATATTACTTTATGATAAAGCTACAGAAAAGAATCTTCCACAAAACTCTTTTGCAATTTCAATTTTACAAGGGGGCCAATTGATTGTTATGGGCCACAGAGATGGAAAGTAATTCCTGCAAGTTTTCTAGAATGGGGAAAATTCTTATATGATGTTTAACAGTTTTACTATCAGGCTATTTTTAAATTAATAAGAAATTAAATGCAGAATAATCCCATTGTTTGTATTAACAGATTTGCAGCAAAATAGATGCCAGTTTCATTTGTGTATCTCATGAAATAAGTACATTTTTAAAAAAATGTCTATTTGCTTTGTCAGGATGAGAACTATTTTCTCAGAGGTCATCCGACAGCAGCCATTTTCTTAATCCAGATAAAACTTGTCTTGAATCAATCAAATATATATTATACAACTATTACACCACTTACAATAATAAGACAGAACTGCATGACACTGAATGCTTTCTTGTGTGCTTGTTGACAGCAATTAAATATCACAGCAGAAAAATGTGTCCATTGACACTAAAAGAATTTTTACCTTGACAATAGAGAGTTGCATTCACACACAGGACTTTGCAAAAATTCACATTTGCGCTAATATTTTACAACCCCTGCTGCTGCTTCTGCTGCTGACGTCCTCAAGCAATTACCTTTTTTGTGGTCCACTGTACTATTGGGTTTATTTCCAAGAACTGATACAAACTAAGTCGTGGGATCATCTCCTTAGCCAGCAGATGAAGGCAGAAGGAGGAGGGATATATGGATTCCAATCTCTGTTTATGAGAACATCCTTCCTGTCATCAATATCCGCATTCCATTAACGTATGGTTTCAATTCTGCCTTTGCGATGTGGTTCAAGCACAATAGTCAAAGCATATATGTTCCAGTCAAGCACATTTCACTTTATATTAAATCAAGTAAGAAGGGATACCATTGCAGTTTCTGTGAAAGCTCTAGCTGTTTAGTAACCTGCTGCTCCTAATCATTTTCAATGGTACTGCAAAGCTTTTCCATTACGTAAGAGCAAATGCAACCTCTGATAAAATATTATGGATAATATCCATGAAAAATAAGACGTACTCCAAAATGCTTATGGTTTTCATTATTTATAGTTGTTTAAAATTTACATTAGTTAAAATATTACTCTGACAAAAACTTGTTTGAAAGAGCACAAAATGAGAAAAGAAACCTGAAAGAAAACAATTAATCATTAATAAATCAAAATCTCTATATAATTTCCTTTATTTCCATAGCATGTACACTGTATCCAGGTTCATGGCCTGCAAATAGCCTTAGGAAAATGTTTGGAATGTGAACTGATACTGACTGCAAAGATGCTGAGGAATCTATTAAAAAGGTATTTGAAGGTACATAAACTATACTGTGGCTTGAATTGCTGGGGTCAGCTCTAGGGTATGGTCTAGAGCCCCAGTGTCTATAATACAAATGTGAGTACAGTGTACATGCAGACACATATATATAACCACCTAAATCTAGGGGTCTCAACCTGAAAGATTAATTCCACATTAAAGGTTTTATGAGGCAGCTTTAATTAACCCAGAGATGCATCAAATAGATGTCTTTATTTGTGTCAGCAAACTGTTGCCTATATAATCCTAGGAATATTTACATAGCCTGCCAGAAATACTGGAAGATAAATTTACTGCTTATATTAATTTTCCAACATTGAGAATTCAGATATTTTTGCAGAGCATTGCATCACCACATGCCCATATAACTGTCACCAAGCATGAGCTGAATCAGATCCAGAGACTGGATCTGCTTGATTTTTTTCCTTCCCTTAAGTTTATGACATTGGCACAATCCATGGACAAGGAAATAAAATCACCTTGATCTGCAGTTCTAGTATCTTTTCTAAGAATTAAACATTCTTGATAAATGGGTAAACTTTCAGTAGAAATTTTATCAGAATGAATATTGTTACTGAAGGAGTGAATCCTGAACTTTGTACCAAATTTGTAACTATGAATCCATTAGACTACCAAATATCAGCTTCTATTTTCAGACAACATACATTCCACTGTGAAAAAAGGATTGATATTGTTTGAATAACAGGCAATTTCTCTTATGATGATGGGAATTACTGAAGACAAGACAATTTCAATGTTGGGAAAGGATAGTAGCATGCCACCTGTACCAGTGATCCATCTCTAATCTCTGTTATCTTTCCTGAGGTTTCTCATGACTTCTGGAAAATTTGTTTCTTTCTAGAGGGACCAGACTATTGGTATTGCAGAAACACTATTTATAAGACTGCACCTGGATGCTGAAGTAACATTTGTCTTGCTTACACCAGGTACTGTATCTAATCTAAATCTGCTTGGACAAATCATATAGTTACAGAATATCTAAGATGCTTATTAAAATGCTTTCTCTAGTCATTCTGTATGTTAGATCTATTTCTCCTTCTTTAGAAATTAATAGGGCCAAGATAAAATCCTTGGTTTTAGTAGAATTGCTCTTAATTCACAAAGCTGAACAGCTTCTTAGCCCAGAAGTTAAAATGAGTGTTGTCTAAATACCTCCTCAACACTGAAAGGATACTGACCACGCCACTAATATGTTTTGAAGTTTGGCCACTCTCTCAGTAAAGAAATGCTTTGAAATGTGCAGTCCAAACCTCCTCCAGCACAGCTGTGAATCATTCCCACACATCCTGTCACTGCACACCAGGGAGAGGTGCTCAGCTCCTCCCTGTGCCCTTCCCCTCCTCAGGAAGCTGCAGACAGTGCTGAGTCACTCCTCAGCCTCCTTTTCTCCAAACCACACAAGCCAAATTCCTCCAGCAGTCTCCAGGACAGGTTTTCCATCCCTCCCACCAGCTCTGTTTCCCTCCTCAGGATGCACTGAAGGACCTTCCCACCCTTCTCCCCCAGGGCTCACATTGAGGCTGCCCCAAGGCTGAGCCCAGCAGGACCATCCCCTCCATGGGCTGTGCTGTGTTCAGTGCCCTGGGATGGGGTTTGTCCTTGGGGCTGCCTGGGCTCTGCTGACCCACACTGAGCCCAGACAGCCCCAGCTCCCTCTGCAGCTGTGCAGCCACTCCTCTCCCACTTCACCCCTGGGCCCCATGTTACTCCATCCCAGGTGCAGAATTCAGCATTTAGACCTGCCAAATTTCACCCCATTTAAGATTGTTCAATCCAATCAGCTAGATTCCTCTGCAAAGCCTCTTTTCCTTCCAAAGACCCAGCAGCACCTCCAAGTTTGCTATCAGCACACTTGCTACAGGTGCATTCACCTGCTGCATCCAGGTGGTGATGAACACACAGAACAGAACTGGCCCTGGAGTGGAGCCCTGAGGAACAGCACTGGTGTGACCAGTCACCAACCAGATGTTGTCCCTTTCACACTGGGCTCAGTCCTTCAACCACCACACCATGAACCTGCTCATCCCACAGCTGGACAGCTTGTCCAGAAGGATGTTCTTCAAACGCATTTAAGTATCTTCAAATGGAGATTGATGGTATAGCTTCTAGTTAGCCATAAAAAGCTTTCTTTCCTGTGTTGTCCTCATTCTGCTGGTAAGCAACGTATCATCAAATACACAGAGCAAGTTTTGGCAAGATTTTTAAACCTCTTGAGTCATAATTGCTGCTTGTTTTAAACATTTGGTAGTATTGCATATCCCAAATCTGCCATATAGCAGTTTCAGGCTTTGTCTTAAGCATCTTGGATTTGGATTAGCCATCACCAAACACAAATATCTGTTCCAAATGCTGATTAGATGTCTCAGACCCTCCTTAACACCCCTATGGCTTTTTAAATTCAGTTTGTAATATATGCATTTTTTAAGCTTTCATTCCATTTAACAACCTGCTCCCATACATCAAGCACCTGTGTTTTCAGAAAAGTATATTTTGGGAACAAGAATCAAGTTATTCTCCCTTTTTTGTACTAGCAGCTAGCTCAAATTCTGCACTGCCACATAGATATGTGGAGGAAAGCTGCACATTCCCAAAAAGCTATTTAAAATGTATAAAGCCCCAAATCTTTTAGAGCAGTGTTTTCCAGGCATGTTTTCATCATCATGAAATTTATTCTTTCTCTGATAGTGATAACCTCACCTGATCTGCACAAACATGGGGAGATATGGGTAGTTCCCAACACGGATCACGTGTGTACAAGATTTTTCTTTGTGTGAGTACAAAGCTTCTCTTAACATTCAACTTCATACAAGACCTTTTTCTTATATTCCTTCCAATAGTTGTAATTAAATTAGATAAAAGACATTTCTTCCTAATTCTGCTCAGTATTCCTTCACTGTACTTGTGCTAGAAATGTATAGATAAGCTAGTGTCAAAAGGTTTGGTAGATGTCTTGTTTTAGTACAAATGCACAGAAGAGTTCATGATTTTTCCTATTCAATGGCATTACTTCATGGTATAGTAAGTGTGTCCATGAAACATAATTTCTGTCTGGCTGTGTGTATTTAAGCTGAGGAATTCATTAAAGGCTTCCTGTCTATTCTGTGAGCATTTCCCACGTTTCACCCAGCACTTGTCCCCTTTGGGTCCTAGTGGCTTATTCAGCCTCAGGGTTTCAGTGAGAATGGCAGCCTTACCATCTCCCACTCTCCAGAGTTTAGGATCTGCATATAAAGATGAAGCACAGCAGAGCTCTTCAGTAGAAGCGTTAACATAAGGAAAAAACACTTAGGGAATGAGACTTTTTTGGTGTTTTTACATAGATTAATAAAACACTAATATGATATTATTTTCTGTACCTTTTTTTTTTTTTAGTTATGAAGATGGTCAAGTGGGTGATACAAGTATAAATACACAGGAACCAAACATTCATAAAGAGATTCTTCGAGTCATTGGCAATCAAACTGCTACTGGTTAAAAGGACCACTCTTATTTAATTGATGTGAAGCCTTCCTCAGTCTCAAAGCTGGATTTTGAACTGAAGAAGATGCAAAAAAATAATTTATTATTACTACACTAAGCAAATTAACCATTTGAATACTTACTGTTTTCTTACTTAGTATTTCGTATCTCATCATAATACCTGAGATGGTATCAATTAGCAACTGTAGGGGTGCAAAGTCTATTATTATACTAAAACAATTAATAATTAAACAGGCATTTGGGTTGCTCACAATAAACAGACATTAAAAGGACTTTTGTGCTGATATTTTTATACTAAACTTCAATTGGAAGTTTTAGTACTGTATACTGGTATTTTAAATTTAGAATGACTGAATTATAAGTAAGAGAGAAGATTTTATAGCGGAGCACCTGTATTATGCAGGATACTTTGCAATAAGTAAAATATTCTCGTATTAAAACACAATAAAAGGTTGTCTGGAACATGTAAAATTGAAGAGATTGGTTACCTGCAGCTATCTTTGATTCTTTTTATTTTACACAAATGAAGTTAGCATTTAAACTCAAAGGTGAAAACAAGAATGCATTTTTTATTTACTGGGTGCAACAAAGCAAAATGAATGTGATGGTATATGTTCAGCTTTCTTTATCTTCTCGGAAGCACTGTCTTACCCATTAAGCAGCTCAGTTGCATTTTTTAATTATACAAGCCTAGGAAACACCTGGAAACCCTAAAGCTGTTAATTTCCTTTTTAGAATTTTTGTTTTTATATACTAGATTTTACAATTTCATTAGATCAACAAGGTTTTTTAATGTTTGCATCTTAACTTCAGTGAAACTGCTCTGTGATGAAATTTATCCACATATTTTAAAGTATGTGCTGAGTTAAGGCTTTTACTTGGTTGAGTTGATTGTTGGTGCATCAGAAAATATATACAAATGCAAAATTCTACTGATTTTGTCTTGGTAAAATAGTTTTATTAATTAATTTATAAGCGATAAGAAATCAATTTAAATATCTCTGTCTTTTAAATTAACAACTGTTTTCTCCAAGTGAGTAGGATGCCAGCACAGATAGAGAAGGGTCCAGTCTCCAAGAAAAAAGCATACCCTGTGCCCTGATGAATGCCCTTGGCTATTCTGAAGCATCAATCACACCCTTGAATACGGAGAGCAGTTCAACTTACCCATCTGTGCAACTACTACAAGCCACCTCAGAAAGCAAAAATAGACTGAAACCTCTCTTATGTTACTTTCATAATAAAGATACTAAAGCACCAAATAACAGCACAACAGAGCACAGGTGTGTTTGTTTCTTTTAAACAGAACTGAATTAGATACGCTGTAATGGGTGATTCCTTCTTTCTAGTTCATGCTACACTCCTGTATTACTTGCTGCAATTGAAGTGTCCTACAAGTAGAATAGTGGTGTTTGGCCTAGGAGCATATACCTGGGGATGTATTTTAGCATTCTACACTTACTTGCTTTAGTTTTAGTTTTTCTGGGTTCATACTCAGACTTACTTGTAAAGCAAATTCTGTTTGCATATCCCCATTTTGCTGTTAGTTCTCTTGACTTGCACTCTCATTTGCTGGACCTCTAAATTAGAGAAGCACTATTCTAATTGTTGTCTTTCATGTTGGGACACAGGTTAATTTGTTGAAACAAAGAGGTTTCCTGAAATTTGTCTGTCTACATAAGGAGTGCCATAATGTGTCTGCAAAAAGTCAGTATAATTCAGAAGTGGAGCTGAAACCCTGGCATGGCCATCTCTGTGTAATGGTCCTGCCATACATGTCTGAATCACTCTGTTTTGCCTAACAAAAAGAAACTGGGAAGCAAGTTCACAAAGATATTATATGATTATTTGCTGTGTTGATAGTCCACCACTCTGGGATGCCTCTTCAAAGAAAAACCTAGGAGAAAAGAGAGATGACCGTGAGTGAGCTGGAGAAGCCAAGTAAACAGTCAATTTCCCCATCCCCTTAAGCTTGTAGCAGTCAGAAATAAAACCCTTGAAGGAAGGAATCTGAAGTGTAGCAATGCAAACCTCTGTTTGCATTGTGGGGTCGTGATACTGGTCATGTATGATGCTATCATAAGTATAACCCCAGGAAAGGGAAGGGAAAGGAAAAATGCATTGCTGCCAAATGTTAAGACTGCTCAGAGGTTTATTTTATATGGATGAGCTACAGTAAGGGGCAGTGTGGGGAAAAGAGGACTCCAAGTTGTATGGAGGCCTTGCTGTTGTAAGGTGCCTGTCTCAGAGAGTGCTGAAGTGACCAGCTTAAAGGGGGAGAAGAATGGTGACAAGCACGGGGGTTACAAGAGGGGAAGAGGGCAAAACCTTTCAGGGAGAAAGGTAGTTCTGAAGGGACATGAATGCATTAGCATTAGCACGTGGTGCACGGCAGGAAAAGGGAGTGGCAGGACCAAGCTGCAGCATGGGGATGCACAGCCCATGGCAGTGTGGGGCAGCACCATGCTGAGGGCAACAGGACCACTTGGAAAGGTATCACTAGGCTACAGTGCAGAGACACAAGCCCAGCGTCACACATAAACAGCAACTGAACTGGAACAAAATTCTTTGGCCAGAAACTCAGTCATGTTTTTCTTTAGCGATATATTAATGAGAAACTTCCAAGGTATTGTATTATTTGCAAGTAAATTTGAATCTTCTGATCATTTAACAAAATATTAGTTTTCATTATTTTTAAAAGATGAGGGGAAGGAGGGATGTTCATTTGGTATCTGTTACTCAAAATTAAAAAATCCTTATATAGGAAATGTCAAAGCTGAAACAAGGACTTTTATCACCAAGAACTGGAATGAAAAGGCCTGAGGATAAGATTTTCTTTAAAGGATTTATCCTTTAGGGTTTTGTGCAACGGTGGAAGTTGCATGTTGCCAAACACTTCCAAATAACTTATATTAACATGGATTCCAGGGGATAAAAAAATAAAAATCTCGGGGTCATTTGAGCAAGACCCTGTGTTATGCCCAAAGCCCTTGCATTTCCCTTCCTCTGTTACCATGCACACATATTGGTGATGGGCCAATCATTGTAACTCCTGCTGTAAAAGATGCAGGCTTTCCACAGATGGCTTTTAATCAAAGTAGAGCCCCAAGCTCTGTCATCTCTCATGGTAGAAATTTCCATGAAGTCATTGCTGTCGCCATACCCAGTATGGAGCAATCAAGGGAGTTCTTGGTAAATAACCTTCTAACTTCTTGCTGCATCCTAAACAAAATGCAAGCCTTACTCATGGTGGAAAGGTCTGACAGAAAAATTATGGTAGTCCTTTAATGTTGCACCCTAATTATGAATGCCATATTTATACTGCTAAGTATCTTAAACATTGAGAAAGGAATCCAGAAAGATGCTTTTAAATATTCCTTGAGATTCAGGCAAGTATTTAGCATTCAAGGGCTAAATTAAGCAATTTGAGGTATCTTTTTCTATTATACAAATCAACTGGCCCTGTTTTCTTCAACAGTGCTACACTGTTTTTATAACCCAAATCTTGGCTTACTATTACTTACCATAAAGTGGCCAGGTTGTGTAATATTTTGGTTAATGTTTTACAGGAACTAGTCAATGACACTGGAATTTTTTAGGCTTAATTTTTTCCTCTACTGCCCTTGAAAAAAGTCTTAATAAAGCTGAATGATTTTAACACAATAGCTGTTGGTACTAAAAATGTATCTGGTGAATGATGCTAAGATTGTACTTTTTTTAATACAAAGTCACTCCAGATTAAGACTTTGTGCATAGATCAATTAAACTTTGCTTATAAATCACTTGCTACTGTGAAAACAATTAGCGTATTTCCTACAAGGATAAATACAAAGTAGTAGAAAAAAGCCAAAAGGGAACAACTGAATAAGGAGATCCATGGGTTAGAAGGAGATACTAAAAAAACCCCAAACCCTAAGTAAAAGTAGTATCTAGTTACTTTAAAGCTATATTAATTTAGATGGATTTTTTTCTTGGCTCTGGGAAATGGAAGTGAGATATAAAGAATACGAGCCATGACTCACCACATGCAGCCTCTGCTGGCAGTGCTGCTGCAGCTGGAATGGCCCTGGCCACCCATTCTCTTCTCTCCTGTGGCACACAGCATCCTGTGGTGTTTTATTTGCAAAACTGAGGTGTTAGTCTGTTGTCTGTGCAATTTCTTCATTACTAACACCACCTCAAGGTGAGGGATGAGCCTGTTGAGTAAACCGAGCAAGGTCTGTTGCTTGTAGAGCAGCTGGGATTCTGTGAAGCACCAGAAGATGTTCAGAAAGGATCTTGAGTCCAGTCAGATGAATTTATTCCTTAAATAAATTCCACTCAGGAGTGGAGTGACACGTGCTTCAGAAGGGGATAAATAAAAGGGGATAAATAAAAGGGGATAAATAAAAAGGGGAAAGTTTGCTCCAAGCAGAGCATCATTCTGTGTGCACCGTGCTGCATGAAATGCACAAGGATGTCGCCAGGAGTCTGAATTTCCCAGTTTGTGTTTGGAAACAGGTCTGAAAGCACTGACCTCCTCTGTCTGTCCTGACATGTCAGTGTTGTACTCCTGCTCACTGGCTGTGGCAACAGCCACTGGCAAGAGCTGAAGGAATCGGACAGCTTGAACTGCTGTTCATAGCGTTTTGATTGCATGCTCCTGCTGCGTTTCAGTCTGCCACAATGTAAATTACTGCCCATTACACTTTGCATTGGGATTTTGTATATGTACTAGGCATAAGGCTTTTGTAAAGGGGAAAAAAAATTAGTTTTTAGATGAACATATCTACTGTGTTGAAAACCTGTTGAGAAGATTGCATTAGACATTTATCAAAAAGTCAGTAAAAGTAGTCCTTATACATAGACATTTAATTTAATGTTCTAAAATAATTTTTTAACTTACCCAGTATATATTGTATCTTTGAATTTTAAAAACAGCCACTCCTTTATGTAAACATAAAGTACGCCAATGTTTCTTTTAACTCCATAGCCTTTTTTGTCTCCAGATAAATTTATTAAATTCTGTGCACAAAATCATACTGCAGCCTGCTATTTAGCCTATGGTGCCTTAGAGTTACTCAAATATTTAACAAAATGGAGATAATGTAAATACTGCCAGAAGATCACTAAGGCCAAATATTTTCTCTATTCACTTTTTACTGCACTTGCTTTCTATTGCTGTTTAAGCCTCTTTTATTCAGCTTTGTAACAGCTATAGCATTGTAGCCAATGTAAATGTTTACCTTCAATAAATCAGAATTTGTTCAACAAGCACTGGGCATTTGGGCACTATTTTGAGAACTCTGTTTGAAGTTAAATCAGCCATCTAAGAATTAAACTGCATCTGAAGCAGTTTCTTGACTTTTGCTAATCTCAATGACATCTAAAAATTATGCCATGCTTTTGCACATGTTTTTGAAGTAAAATTTTTTTGCAGTAATCTTTTTAAAAACACTTAGATGAACAGTAAAAACAGCTTTTCTTGCTGTGTTTATCTGAATGGGTTACCCAGCTATAATAAAAGCATTATTTTACGTGTACAGCATCATAAAATGCAAAAAGATGTCTCAAGATGCTTTTTATAATTGCTTTTAAAGAAGTCCTCTGTTTTTCTGTAGAGCTGGTTTTGTCATGAAAACATAGTAAATATATGACAAACTGTGTCATACTTTAATGAGGCTATGTTTAAAGTATAAATACACATCTGCAACTCATAAAATATGCAGACATTAGTGGGACTGGTTATTAATTCTGAGAGTGTACTGTTTTTTTCACTGCCTGTGAGCTCATTTTAATTATATGGGTGGATGTAGCTTGCCACTTTTGAAAGTTTTACCTTTTGTTTGTTAAATTTATTATTTTGTGATTGCAGATTTTGGATTGAAAGAGTCAAAGTAGTACTTACTATTGCTTTGACTGCTGTGAAGCGTATTACACAAATATGACTGTCAGAGAGACAAAAAGATACATCATTGCTACTCTAAATGACTGATAATTTGCCTTCAATTTAAGTGTAGAGGCTGGAGCTTGAATTCTCCAATAGAAGAGATATTCCAAATTTTGGGGATCTTAAATTTGGAAGCAGTAACTTCCAAACTCACAAAAGAAGAGCTGATGGTGGGGAAATCTCAGACTTGTGGAATTGGTATGCACAGAGAGCAGGAGGGACAGAATTTATATTTGCTTTGGTTTAACTTGCTTCATTTCCAAGTGGCTACATCACAAGTTCTCTCAATATGCACCAATATTTAGTTTTCTGTTGAGGTCTTTGGTACATTGTATTCACCTGTTGAATAGTTCCATGTGGGACCCAAGAGATTAATAAAACAAACAGTAATTCACAGCAGTAAAAAAAAAAAAAAAAAATTGCAATCAACAAGAGCTACTTTCAAATGCACACATTGCATTTTTAACTGGAGGAAGAGCAAAGTATCTCCTAAGAAAATATCACCATTGCAAAAAGGGAATACACCTTTCATTAAGCTGTGTTTGCACATTTGACCAACTTCTCTTTTTTGGAATTAGTGTGCAGTGCAGATTGGAGCAAATAATTTTGCACAGGGGTCACAGCCTTGGCCTCCTCCAAGAGGGATTTGTCCTCCTGAAATACTGTGAGGCAACTTAAATAGAGCTGTGTCAAATCAATGAAGCCAATAGCAGCTGAGGGACACAACTTTGCTGTGCCCCAGCTCTCAGCACAGTGCAAATACTTAAAGAGAAGAAAACTTAAGGAATGAAGCAAAGGGCTCAGTGCCTTGCAAAAACCTAGTGTCAAACAGTTGAAAAAAAGGAACAGCACTTGGAAAAAAATATTACGTTGGCATTTTTATTAGACAACATTGTAGATCCCTCTGGCTGATTTTCGTAAATGTTGCAAATATTTTCCATTCACAGCTAAGGGGGAGAAGCGTAATTCAACACACAGAAACTGCAGTCTCTGAACAGGGTGTAAGACCCTTTTAGCATCAGCACTGTTTGTAGCAAACCCATGTGCAAGGCGTCAGCTATTGGATTCCAGCCAGTTCCAGAAAACTGGCGTTTTGCAAGATGCTGAAGCTGTGGGAATTACACTAGCAGCAGGAACAGTGACTGCTGCAGAAGCAAGAACAGCACAAGTCTCCAGGGACTGTGTCTGGAGCAAAATACAGGAACTCCTGGCTTATGGTTTGCTCAACAAAAGCCAGAGCTTATCATCAGCGGAGCAATTCTAATTTGTAACTTTTAAAGAGAAAGCTTTCCATTGTTTAGGAGAAATGAGAAGGGGAAAAAAGAGTCATTTTCTTCAACCTGCTGTCCTGTAGCTGGATATTCAATCCAGTAGCATGTCTGGGGCAGTGTCCCACTGTACTTGCATGTAGCAGGTTTACTTACAGCAGTAGTTAGCAACTTTCTTAGAGATCTCAGGCAGAGTGAGGAATGTCACAATTTTCTGACAATTCCTTGGAAATGGTCATATATTTTATATATATTCTAATGAGTCAGTACAGGTAGCATATTCCAGAAGGGGAATAGGTGATACTGTCTTTGCTGGTTTTCAAGTCTGATCAGACTGTTCTCATGTGAGCTGCTAAACAAACAATTTTGCTGATTGCTTAAAAAAACCAAACAATTCCATCTCTCCTGATCTTTCCATCTCTCCTAGACAATAGTTTGCAGTTCAGGTGTGTTTCTGTTCCAACCATCTACTAAGGTTAACTCAGTATGAAGAAGCTCAAAGATGAGAGGAGTCAGAGGCTAAGCTAATTGGAATAGGTATAAATGTAATTTGAATGTATATAGTTGAAAATATGTAGGTATATATTTAAAATCTTGCATATATTTGTAGGAACCTAAGTTGAAAAGAACTTTTGACTCAAAACTAAGGATCACAGTATCACTGTTTACAACATTTCTGACAAATGTAATGTATTGCAAACAGGTTTTAACTACCCTAATGTGATAGGCTTTGGTAGATCTGACCTGCTGACTTTTTGTCAATTTTTGGGGAATTCAGTCACTCCTCCTCTGTATGTGTTATCATGTAGCTGGCATGTTGTGCTTCATGCAATATTCCATATGTGTGAAATTCTATTATTCCACTCTTTGGCTTTTTATTGTCTTATGCAAACTTTGATTTCATGCTTGCCATTCCAGTCAATAGTACATGAGTATCAAAAATCTCAAGATCTTCTAGCACCAGTCTCATTTCAGATTCCTGCAAAACTTTATGCTTTGGAATTTTGCAGCTATTTTTCAGCTGCACCTCTTGACAGTATCAATAACTTTCAGTCCATTTTGTGCCCTGTTTACAAAGGTCTTTGGGTGGTTGCTAAACACCTTGTTAAAGCCGAGAGGTGGCACTTCTGTCTCTCTGAGAGTTGCTTTATCTTTTTTGTTAAGATTTCTTCTTTTTTTTAAAGTCTCCAGTGGTCTCTTCCACCACCAAAAAGTTACAAAAAAATAGAGGGCTTATTGGGGAGATAATAATTTTGCTGTTTGTTATGTTGTTCAATGACTTCATATTCTGTATATCTATGCTGATGTGACCTGAATTTCTGATCCATTGCAGATCTCTTTCCTGCTGCTCTTATTTCTCACAGAGCTAGCCTTTAGAAAAGCATCAGTTATGGGCATTAAAGTACAATACTGAGTATATTTCAGTTAGAATGCGAAAATGTGCAGCCATGAATAGTAAAAAAAAAAGTATTAAAATTACAGTCCTTCAATATGAAAAGCATGTGTACAAACTATTGACTTACACACGAGAACAAGAATGTGTGGCCAAATAGGTATGCCAGAAAGGATGCTGTTAAAAGGAAAAGAGTTTTATAAACACTGTTTCCTGTCATAATTTTCTTTCATCTAAGCAAATTTGGCAGTGTAAGTTCCAAATACTCCCTACCTGTAATTCTGGCTCTGTCTTTAAACAGGATTCAAATTGAATTGCTGGTTTTTCCTTCACAGATTCTTCTTTTCCTGTGTTTTTATGAGGAAAGCTTACCGGGGTCTTAATTACTTTAAAGAGTGTTACTGATCTTCTAAATTAATCTGTTTGAACAATTTCCATAAATTGGTTTGAAATAGTTTTTTTCATCAATAAGCTACCATAGGCATTTGCTTCCTTTCCGTGGAGTTTTTTTTTATGTTTGTAAACCTCAAGTCTTGAGTTTTTTAACTTGAATAAATCTTTTCTTAAGGGGATTGAAAGACTTGATGGTATGTGTGCATGAGATTTATTACGAAAATTTTACTTTTGTCTTTGTAAGTGGTGTCTCAGTGGCCTGGGCAGCAGGTGCTTGGTGTAGTGCAACAATTTATGAATTGGTCCCAATGAGGACTGATTTTGATTTTGGCTTTTAGGGTATCATTGACCCATTGGATAAAGCTAAAAAATCTGACTATTCTGATCAAATTCTGTTGTCTGTAAATTATGTTACTTTGTGTAAACTGTTCCTTTACATTATCTGCTCTGTGAATCTCTATTCATATATATTCCTGCCAACTCTACTATGCATGAATGCAAAGAAAGAAACAAAGGTACAATAAAGATGTGGTTCATGGTCCCTGCTGACTGGAAATTGTGTGTGGGTTCATGTAGGGTAAAATTGTGCAAGAGGTTGCTCTAGCAGTTGTGTGAGCTGAACAGTGGCCTTTCCTGCCCAGCAATGTTCATTTTGCTTGCATGGGCACAGCCATCCTGGCCAGACTCGGTCTGTTTGTTTGTCTGGATCAAGATCTTTGCTCTGAAGCGACAAAGGTATTCCTTGGTGGAAGTTTACATTTCTTTGGGCACTACTGTGGTTGCTTTTCACTTTGTACATTTTCCTTTGACGAAAGCAAATGCAAAATGGAGGAAGGTTTCTATTATTTTGATTTGTAGCATTATTCCTACATCATGACTATATACAAGTGATTCCGCAGAATTCAGGCCTCTACATATACTTCAGTATCCACAATAATAGACTTTGATTTTCTCTGACTAGATATATATATGTATATGTACATCCTTTCTCATTTTGATATTTTGATTGCCAAGTAGATCTTTGAATACAAGAAAGTGAGGACCATTGTTTTATATACACAGAGATTATCTAGACTTGCTAAGAAAGCTGAGCAACTAGAGCTCAGTTATGAACAACAGTTTACTTCAGTGCTCTGCTAAACAGAGACTACTGAATCCTCTGGGTGGTTTTATAAAAAAATATGAGTAAACATCAGATTCACAACCAAGATTCTTGAGGTGCAAGGCTTGTTGTTTAGCGTATTCCATCCCACCAGCCCCAAAACAAGGATTTGATTAAATACTTGTACTTGCTCTTTTTTTATTTTTCTTCTTTTTTTTTTTTTTCCTCCCCACCAGAAACTTTCTCTGCGCAAATAAGTATATCCAAAAACTTTTCTAACTGTAAAAGCCATTGCCAGTTAATCACAGCTATGTCAGTTTAAGGATGTGATTTCCACAAGTTAGTCCCTTAGATTTATGGTGCTCTCTATGATTTTTATTTTCCCCTCACATTATGAATGCCTCATTTCTCTCAGGGATCATAAAAACTTGAAAGGTATAGTAGCAATATACAATGCAGACTTCCTTGCACCCTCCTTCTGGTCTGCATGAAACCTGAATTGAGGTATTCATTTCCTGCAGTGATTAATCAACATAATGTGATCACTTGATGAAAATCAGGCTATAGTAGTTCGATATTTTGAAGAGGAATGTTTGGCTTGAGGTTTCTGCTTCACAGAGTCCTTTCAGAATTGAGTGAAATTCATTCTTTCTCTTGTGATCTGAGCTCATCTCTGTATCTTTAATTTTGATTTTATTTCTTTAGGTTAGGAAGTTGGGCCAACCAGCTGAGGGCTACTTAACTGAGGAAGCAGTTTTGCTTGCAGTATTCTTCCTTTAGTGTCCATACTAGATCAAACTGCTGGCATGAAATGCCTTTCCAGTGTGATTTTGGTGGGCAGGGTTTGCCTTCTGCAGGGTGCACCAGGCAGTGTGCCTTAAAATTTGTCCATTCCTGCAAATTCCCTCTGAACTGAGGGCTATCTTAGTTACAATGGAGCCATGAGGTCCTCCACCTTCTCTAACTAGCCCAAATGCATTTTACTTGTCTCATGGAGATTCAAGCAGAACCTTTTTTTTAAATTCAGCTCCAGCAGCTCTAAAGGCTCATTTACAGGAGAACATATGTTCTTGCTCAAGAAAACACTTAGTTCTCTACTCACATTTTAGGCATTTGCATAAATGCTGTCTTGGATCTGTGCTCTCTTCTTGCCACAGAAAGTATCAGAGGGCCAGGGGACCCCTCCCATGAGGACAGGCCAAGGGGTTGTGGCTGTTCTGTCTAGAAAAGAGGAGGGTCTAGGGAAACATTCCTACAGGCTTCCAGTACCTGTAGGAGACTTAAAAGGAAGACAGGGAAAAGCTTTTTACCTGGGCCTGTTGCAATACAACAAGGAGTAATGGTTTTAAAATAAAACAGGATTCATTTAGACTAGAGATAAGGAAGGAATTACTTTCAATGCGGACATTGAAGCACTGGAACAGGCTGTCCAGAGAGGCAGTGGATGCCCCACCCCTAGAAACATGGAAGGCTGGATGGGACAGTGAGCAACCTGATCTAGTTGAGGATGCCAAGGCTGATTACCAGGAGTTGGACTAGAGAGCCTATACAGATCGCCTCCAACATGGAGAACATTTACCAGACTGTAATCAGCTGGCTATTTCCTTGCCAAGGAAGCCTGTCTCCTCTCTTTTCCCAGTACTGGCTAGACCGTACTGCCTCTGTCTTTTCTTGTATGCACTTACAGGAGTTTGACAGGAGAAGTGGATATATGCCACTGAGGCACAAGCCCTGGCCCAGCATCAGAAAACCTGGCTTTTCTACTGGCTGGGTTTGCCATGTTACCAGTGAAGTCACCAAACACATTCCTTTCTTCAAATGATTCTTCTCCTGTGTAAATGAGGTCAGCCCGTAGAAAAATAAAACAAAATCTGTGAAGTCCCTGATGGACTTAGGGAGTGATACTTTTGAGATCTAACACCAGTGTTGCAGTAGCAAAAACATAACAGCCTGAGATTTCAAACAGTTGCTCACCTCAGTGTAATCAGATTTGGATTCTCATCAATGATGAGATGAAGGCACTAAATCCTTTCCTCCACAATCCTGTTAAATATGGGTGTGCATGCTAAGGTCAAGTCAGAGCCTGTCTTCTGCACAGCAGTCTTGAGAGAGATCAACCTCAAAAGCTACAAAAATGCATACAGTGTGTTATACCTAAGGGGAAATAGTGCTAAGAATCTGTAATTGTGAGGGTAGAAATTTCTTTCTGAACAGGAAAAAGAAGCAATGTGTCAAAGACGTAGGAACAGATGGTAGTGATTTATCCTAAGTAGTATGTGGGATTTGGGTTCTTCCCTCTGTCCCAGGAACCCCTTTTCCATTATCCTCTTTGTGGTGCAGGGCAGCAGTTCTCAGTTCATAACCCATGGAAAACCAGGCACAGCCAACACACAATGCCAAAAGAAGATGAGGACAGGGGCATAAAACCACAGATGCAATATACACCAAAAAGAGCTGAAAGCACAAAGAGTGCATCTGTTACAAAATGCGGAGTGTTCTTCAGCTTATAAAACTACTACAGTAAAAGCAAATATTTTCTGAGTTATGTCATTGGTTGCATGGGGTCTTCCCATGCTAAGGAAAGCTCTTCCTTAGCAGCACTGACAGTGCAAGCATTCCCTGAGGAAATCTGGCTCAAGCACTGTGCTGACGACCTATTCCTTCAGCCCCTCACCATGGATTCAGGACTGACAGTCTCAGCCATCACCAGCTGTCAGTAGAAGAGTCCAGGAGAGAGGGAGGTTACTGTGTGAGAGGTAAAACCATCATTTAATAGAACAATATCTGCAGAAAAGTGGGTGTGTGAGCAGAGTTTTCTACCTGAAATACCAGTGAATGAATGGATTCTGGGTAGTGTTCAGCAGGTAGAGAAATGTGTGTGCCATGGTATATTCACACTCGTTTTACATATAAATGACAGGACTATCTTTATTGTTGTCCTTTTCTCATAAAACTAACACAAATTAACCATTCTCATTAGCTCTGCTTCAAAAAATTTGTAAGTATCCTAAACTGAGAAAACTGGATGCTAGAATTTCTACAGAAGGCTGGATACCAAGACATTTCTCAAATCCAGGGAAAGAAAGAAGTCATGTCAAACAAAGGGTGATACAGCAGTGTGTGTCCCTCACAACTGGGTCTCTTCTTCCTGGTGGACTATATATGAAATTTAGTTATCTCAATCTAAGTAAGCAAACCACAGAACTGAGTTTTCTACTGTGATAAACTATATTGCTTTTTCATAAAAGCCAATGCCTTCCTTGGAAATCATTACTAAAGAAAATGAGATGAAAAATCTCAGTTTTTCCTAAGAGAATATGTAATACACCTGCCTTCTCTGCTCATTTTTTGTAGAAGTATTTGCCTGCAGCCACCCAGCAGGTATCTAATCTCTATAAAAGTGCTATCTAGTTCATGTTTTCTGAATTTTATGTAAATATTGGCTGGAATGGGGATTTATACTGTCATGGGCAGAACAGACTCATCTTCAGGAAGTTAATTGAATTTATTATTAACAAAATAAGAGCAGGGCAATGAAAAATAAAATAAACCTTAAAAACACCTTTCCCTCACCGTTCCCAGCTCTACCTCCTTCTCCACAGCAGGGAAGGGAGGCAGGGAATGAGGAATACAGTCAGTTCATCACACATT
>JAODKT010001744.1:14791828-14805562 GCA_027576195.1 Cossypha heuglini
CACCTCCTGCCCCTCCTTCTGCACTGACCTTGGTGTCTGCAGAGCTGTTCCTCTCTCATATTCTCATCCCTCTCTTCTCTGGCCACAGTTACAGCTGTGCAATAACCCTTTTTTGCCTTCTCTGAAACAAATATGTAAATGTGTATATTGTCACAGAGGCATTACTATAGTTCTTGATGTGCTTGGCCTTGGCCAGCCTGAAGTCTGTCTTGGAATTGTCTGGGATTGGCTCTGTTGGACATGGAGTAAGCTTCTGGCAGCTTCTCACACAAGCCACCCCTGTAAGCTCCTCACTACCAAGACCTGGCCAGGGACACCCAATACATCAATACACCTTCTTGACTGGAGTGGGATAAAATAATTTATCTCTGTGAATAGCTGAATGCTTACTTTTTTGTCTGTGAAATGTGCAGTCCAAAAGTGTGTAATTTTCTGCATATTTCTTCAGCATGAGACTTGGGAGATTTGATTCTCTTGGAATATGACATGGTTTTCTTTTTGGTGTGAGAATAAGGGTTGTCTTTTCTTTGAGATGTTGTCTGGAGTAGGACTGCAGAAATATACCAGTTAAGGTTCACAACATGGCCTATAATTTGCATATATGTATTTTATATTATTTACAATTTAGAAGAAGGATTATTTCATAAGATGTTTTTTAATTTTACTTTACTTAGAAAGAACAATAGCAACGATCTTTAAAAAATAAAGATGTATATTGGCATGTCAGCAACAGTTAAATGAGTACACATTTTTATATATTAAATCCTGGCAAAGAGGAGCAAGGTTTTTGCTGTGGAAAGATTGGCCCTGATGTCAGCATGAGGAGTACACATGAGATACACATTTAGCAAACCTGGCTTGCCAAAATGTACTGACATCTCATAGGGTAACTAAAAAGTAGTGAAATAAAAGATAGCCACTCCCAAGCACTCTCTGGTTGGTCCTACCCCTGCATTTCCTTTGATTTATTGTTTTTTCTCTTCACACATACGTAGATGAAATGATACATATACAAAAGGATAGGAAAGCTAGACTGACAGCAAAAGTGACTAAACCCAAAAATGATCTTTAGCTACTGGGAGCTGTTATCCAAGGCATGAGAGTGGATATACCAGTTCATTTTAAACATTTGCTTACCTGGAGCTTTTGCAGACACCTTCTACTTCCTTCTACATATTTCCAAGGACACTGATTTAGCCAGGTGGGCTTGTTGGATTCGTGGTAATAAAAATTATTTCCAAACACAATGACTGTGGCATGATAAACAGTTTGTTTAAATAGGTGAGGAAAATCCCTAACACATATTTATCTCTGATCTGTTTTAATTAGAAATGGTTGCTGCTTCCTAGGATGCCCTCATTGTGGCAATGCTTTAATTGACTGTAATGTCTTGTTCATGATCAGATATTTCTTTTACTTAAATCTCATACCTACAAAATGTATCAACTACATTAAAAGTTGCTTACAGTACTATGAAGGGAACTATTATTGTGTCTTTCAGGAAGGGAAACTGAGGCAGAGAGGAGTAAAATTTCCTCTGGTGTGAAGGTTCCAGCATATATGCTGCTCCACAGAAAGACAGCACATTCAGGCAAAAAAAATATGACTAATGCAAAGGTAAAAATATGACTAATGCAAAGTTAAAAATATGATTAGTGCAAAGGAGGTAGCTGTAGGCTGGTAGAGGGGGCACAAAAGGAGTGTGCAGTGGCCAGCTTGTGTTTTGGGGCATTTGCATGTCTGACACAATAATGATTCATTTGTAGCAGAGATTTCTGTATGCCGGCACTGGACAATTAAACAACATAATTATGTAGCCTAGGAAAATTCCAGTGTGTTCTCCTGCCTCCAGACTAAGCAGCAGGGGAACTTCAGAGTTCTCTACTGAGGCACAGGCATTTGGGCCAGAGCTCCTAAACGTTTATGAAAAGATAAGGTACAGGTTTATGTGGCAGAATAGACTTTTCTGGCACATCACAGCAAATTTATTTCCTTCACTAAAACATGTATCTAAATAATCTTTGAAATCATTAGTTCTCATTTATTACCTTATTCCAAATAAGATACTGAATTCACAGAAAATTAAGGGAAAGAAACGGAAAAATCAGCAAGGTTATTCCTTCCCATCTTTTTTTTCTAATAATGGCTGAAAGGAACTATTTCCTCAGAAAAAGAGCCAGAATGCCAGGGTTTGCCATGCACAGTGGGTGGGTGCTGCCACCCTGGGAGCTGGCTTAGCTGCCTAGCAGTTGGCTCTGTGTGAGGGGCAATTAATGGCAGCGCATCACACTAGTTAGGAGTCCTTGCAAAACACATTTTCTGCTTATGCAGATAGAATGAAATGGAGGAAACATTTTATCTTGAAAATTGTGCTGAGAAGCAGCAGGACACCGTAATGGAAGCCGTGCAAACACAGGAAGAGGGCATCTCTTAGACTTGTTTTTCAGCTTAGTTTATATACCCTGTCAGCAGCGCAGCAAGCTCCATGAATATCTATGAAAACCCATGGATAAAGCTTGAAATATCCATGTCCAGGGTTAGACTGCTTCCAACTACTTCTTTAGCAAGAAAATATCTGCAGTCTGTCCAAAGATCAGGTGTGAAGTTTTCATAAGCATTTGATGTGTGGGAATCTTAAATTTCATTTTAAAACCCTTTTTGCTTACAGTACTTTTGTAATCTCTTTACTACTTCAGCATGTTGATTTCCAGCAGAGCTGGATTTCTAAACTTTTATCATTTCTGGGCAGGAACATGGACAGCTGCAGCTAGTTAGGTGCTGATGTACATCATGATATCTGATTTCTTATTGCCCCAGAAACAAGACTGCACAGGAATATTTGGAAGAAAAAGCAATTTTATTGGGAAGTGGCAATTAAGTAAAGTTTAAGAATGCTTTCTGCATGCCCCATCCATGGAAGTGTACAAGGCCAGGTTGGTGGGGCTTTGGGCAACCTGGGTTAGGGGGAGCTGTCCCTGCCCGTGGCAATGCAATTCTATGAGTCTATGTTTCTACACATTGTCTTCTGTGAATTGATATTAAATAGAGACAAGCAGAAGCACTGCCAGTGCACAGGTGAGGAGGCTATGTTCCCAAACTTCTGTCTGCTGGGCAGTCAGCCAGCCCCCAGCAGTGTTACGGATTTCTGCTTCCAAGGATACTCAAGGGTTCCTGGGACTCTGTCAGGGCATTAGGAAGAGGAGCTGAGGAGGATTTCAGGATGCAGATGGTCAGTGTCCTAGAGCTGTGCTACAGTACCTTGAGCTACCCTTGACAGTCTATGAAATGCTCACCTCTGATGTTTTATTTTAGAGTTTTTTGTGCCAGGTTTTCCACTCTGGTGGCAGTTTTGTAATGCTTTTATTTCACTCTAGGAAACAAGACTTCTCCTCAAAGAGCTTAGTGCTGAGTGCAAACTCGGGCTTTGAGCCAGAAACTATTCCTGAGTTTGGTAGGTGCCCATAAAAATGTTGGACCAAACTTGGCCATCTACAGTTCAGCTCAGAGCTTTGTGAGGACATCCAAGCACTGTAAAAGGTCTGTTACTGCCACTTGTGCAGCCAATACTCATGTAATGTAAACTTCTGGTAATTCTGGTAATTTATACCTGATGAATATTGCACTCAGACTGTTTTATTTTCCCTTCCTGCACTGCTCAGGTGTTCTGAGGATCAATTATACCAGTCTTCATAAACCAATTAATATACCATGTTGTCATCCACTTTTTCTTTGTTTTTTCTGCCCCAAATAGTAGTGTAAGTTAATATAATGTACCACCATCAAACTCTTTAGGGGGTAAAAAATGTCTCCAAGCTTAGTGTCTTGGGATCTGAGTCTCTGTTACCTCCTCTTCCATAGCTGTTCATGTGTTGTGTTTCACCTTCTCTCCTGTACCTGATCTGCACATGACAGCATGAAGAGTATGTGGTGTAGGTGACAACTATTAAAAAAAATCAATTTGGAGTCACTGTTGTTGGACAAAATTTTTTCAGATGTATTGCAGAGAGAGGCCAATTCTATTTGCAGAGAAGTTGACTAAATCAGTTAGGAGATAAATTGCAGTGACATCAAACTGGTTTTGTAAACTTCCTTAGGAAGAAAACTAGTAATTCTTGTAGTAGACTTTAAAGCCTCCTCTAGACATGCTTACCACTGTTTCCTGCAGGGTTCCATTTTGAAATCTCTGCTGATTTTTGAAGGCTTTTGTAATATACAGTTGCTAACTCTACATGGTTCCATAACATCAGCTGCAACATGTTTGAAAGCAGTAACTGGACAAGTAATCTTTCCAGGGAAAAACAAATCATGTCTGGTTGTAATGGTCTGAATAGCTCTTATTTCCCATTCTGTGTCGTGTTTGTGATATTTTGGTGGAAATAGGGAAGAAGATCTGCTAAAAAACAGCTGAGGAATCTGGCATAGAAAGATCAAGACAATTTTACCCCTAGAAGATGAGCAGGATACAAAATTACACTCAATTTTTTAGCAGATGTAACCAATGGGAATGGGCTGAAGTTATGGGTAGTTTTCATCCAAAGAATATATGCTTTCCTAAAAGACATCTACAAGGCTCAAAAGACTTACAAGGGAAAATATAATGAGTTGTGCTGTGCAGGAACTGAGATAAGATGGGTATGTCTATTTTTCACAGTATTAATTATATAAAACTCTTCATTAGCCTTTCCCTCTTCTTGTCATCTGTTTAAACTAGTGGTAAGATTGCTATCTCACAAATTTACTACCACAGACATCTGCCTAGAAGTAATTGATAACTATTCAAATGTACAAGAACTTGCCCACTAGGGCTGTTCTAAGTCCTTTGACTATAAAGCAGAATCTTTAGGGGGACTACAAGTACAGTAATACCAAAACTAATGAAAATATTTCCATGCATATTCCCATATAAGGCTAATTCCCATAGGTAACAAATTCTATAAAAGTAACTTAATTTGCTTTTAACAGGAGAATTTGCTCTTAATGAGAAAGATTTTCCCCAAAGATGAAAAAAACCGTGAGAAAACAAGCCATTATTTGCAAATGATTTTCAACAAGAAAGAAACTGTAGGGTAATTGTGGATAGTCTTTTGAAAATATGAGGTCTGTATTCAGGGTCCAGAAGACAAATTTTAGGAATCACTAGGAAGGCATTTCAGAGTGAAACCTGTAATCTGTATCCTATTCAGATACTGAGTTCTACATATTTTATAATACAAATATGTACTTATATACAATTATAATTAGATATTGCAGGAGGGTTATGTGACTAGATGCTTCACATGAAATAGGCTTTAACTCTTCAACTTGTGAAGAAAGGTGTCCTTAAGGACAAAAGCTATGTAAAGTTGGCACCATAGAGAAGGTGAATAGGAGTGATTCATCATTATTATAAAATAAGCACCACAAGGCACGCAGTAAAGTATACAAAATCAAATGTAAAAAATGAGGTGCTTTCCTCATGACTCACAATGACATTATGAAATGCATTGCCATAGGATATTGTAGAGGCTAAAAAAACAAACAGGGTTAGAAAAGGGTGAATCCATCAAATTATATGATCCTACTTCAATCTGTAGTTCATCAGATCATTGTGGTTCTAGCCAGAAGTCAATGGGTGTAAATCAGGAAAGAATCACAAATCTCTTTTCTGTACAGGTGCTACCAGGCTTTGCTGTAGACAGCCTACTGAGAAAAAACATGGACTTGTGTCAGGCCACACTTTTCTTACCAAGCTATACATCTGCTTTGAAATGCATCTAACTCTTTCTGGTGATATCAGTCTTTACAATTATTTTTCTTTCATATTTGAGTCATGACAGGAAGAAATATTTTCAACACCTGTTAAATATTTAGGTTTTTCTCTTGAGTATAAAAAAGGAATAATTTAATATTTGTGCTTGTAAATGTATTTATAAATCTATATTTTAATTGTTACATAGTTCTTGAATGGAATGTAGAGAGGAAACCCTGACAGGTAAATGAAGGAAGCCAGTAGTTGCTGCCTCAATAAATTGATCTGGCTTTACTAGAAATGCAACATCCTGTGCACACTTTGAAAACAATTATTTCATATGTTGACTCAAAATTTCATTGTGTTTTAAATTGTAAAATAAAAAGAAAACAGATAGTATATTTCAGAGAAAATGAGTTCCTGAAGTATCATGCCAATATATCAGGTGTGCAGCCATTGGAACAAGCTTCTTGGCAATGGTATGGATACAATTCCTGTTTTTTTTATATTATGTTTTTTATAATAATATTTTTACAGAAAAAAATAACCAGTCAGTTTCCAGTTTCTGCCTCTTAATTCTCCTTCCAGGTCTAATGTTGCTAATAGAAAGCAAGATCCTGACTGATTCCCATCCAAATTTCATGTCTTCCTGCATCCTCTCATCTACTCTAATTCACTCCTTTCCCTTTATTTCATTTCTCTTTCCCTCTCTTCCCTGCTCTGTACTCTCCTCAATCTCAAAACAAAATATAACTTGGTCAAATAAAGATACCATCATGGTAAGCTTAAGGAAGCTGTAAATATAGAAGTGTACACAAAGCTAGGGGCTGCATATCTGATAATGTTCCAGTCCTGCTCAGGCACATAGAGCCTGGTACTTGTTTCCAGAATTGTGTAAAAATCAAGCAGGCTTTGGTATACCTTATCAAATAATTGTTTTGAAAGGGCAAACTCGCATATCTTCTAAAGACACTAATCCCACATTCACATTAAATCACAGGATGAGAGATGGAAATACAGACTGTAATTTAATATCAATTATATAGAGTATGTCTCAGTTGCACTTGAAGATAAGAATATAGATGGAGGAAGAGTTTGCAAATGATGAGGAAAGTGGTTCAGGATTTTAAGTCAATATTAGAGGAAGAGTGAAAAATCCCAATTTTAAAAGAACAGAAAGCATGAAACAGACATCATTATAAATTGAAAAAAAAGCCCCTTATTCTAAATCTCATACACAAACTGGATCCCAGCAGACTAAAATGAAATGTCTAAATCAGCAGTGTGCTCCTGGGTTTTCATAATACATACACTGAGAGAATATGAAACAGCAGGGTGATTTCACAACTCTGTCCAGTCAAAACAATGGAAAATATTGTGAATGCTCCTAAGCAGCTGTTGCTCAGCTACTGCCAAACACCTGAGACACATTACAAAAAGGACTAGACATTCTCTGTTAAAACATGGAAAATATGAATGATTAAGATGGCAGAGTGCATTTGATCTCTGTAACCTCAGCTGGAGTGCCCCAAGCACAGCCTGAAGTTTAGCAGGACAGGCAGAACTGCAGTATGCTGATAGCTGCCAAGTCCCTGTCTTTGTAGAAGGAGTTTGGTGATGACTTGTTTGTACAGTACCTAGCACAATAAGATAGTTATTGAGAGATGGAACAGTAGGAAAAATAACAGCAATAACAGTAAAATAATTGTAACGCCCTTTAGTTTCAGAAGTAGATCTTGAAGCCAGGAACACAAATACTAACAGTTAGTATCAAATAATGCCTATAGGAGTACAAATACTATCATCACTTCCCAATTCTCCTCAGAACAAACTTCTGCCTTGAGGATTTTTTAAAAACCCACCAAAACACACAGTGACAAAATAATAAATAGCTCTGAAAACCTAGAACAGAAATGGAGACCTCGAATATTAGAGTACGTGTTTTCCTTTGCTTTTGTAAGGGACAATCACCTAATGGATTGATGTAATGATGCTATGAACTTCAGCTCACATAAGACAGACCCTGGATAGTGTCCAATAAGCAATCAAGTATTTCACTACAAATTTTTAACTAGACCACTGGAATTCTAGAACAATAAGCTTTGTGGTTGGTGATGATTTCAGTAGTGATACTGGATTTACCCGTGAAGCCCCAAGCAGTTGCCCTAAATACTACCATGACTGCTAGTACTTTACCTACTAAATTGCTGCACAGTCTAAAATCCTGGAAAACCCCTGTATCCGTGTAATTTCTATGTCTTTTCAAAACAGTTGAATTTTCTTTAGAGAAGAGTAGATAATTCCAATCATAGTCGCAGAAAATCTCGTACTTTAGAAACATTGTTTCAAATTATTTTTCCATATTAGTACTGATTAGCTGTATTCATATCTATGCTACCTGGATATCTTTCAATTGGCAAAAAAGTTTGCTTGTATAAAGACTGTAGCATTTCTTCTTTCTTTATATTTTTTGTATTTCTCACTAGCTGGGACACTTCAAGATCTTCTGGAAAGGACCAATGCAACATTTCTACAGGAAAATTTACAGTAGAAGGGAAATGCTGATAATAATCAGTGTTGACTGTATTCTGTAATGCTGTTTCCTGTGTGGACCTCAGTTGCAAATATTACAGCTTCTTTTTCTTCCATGTGGCCCACCAAATCCCCCATTATGTTCTTAGTCTCTTAGGGTAAGAAAAAGCCTCTTCATAAAACTAAAGAGCCTAACCCTGTAGGATCCCATTTTCTTTGTTATTCCTATCTGGCAGTATATTTAGCATACATCTAAGGCAAGTAAGCATAATTCTGCCAGCAAGAACAGCTGCTGATATATTGTGATTCATTCTTATGAGTCATTGTAAAACATCCCATTTCTTCAGAAATCATCAAATTCTACCATCAAACACAATATGATCTGCTTTTGTATTTATATATAGACTCTTTGATAAAGCATTTACAAAACATCTTGTCTCAGACTGTGCTCACTTACCTTTGCAGAGTAGTCCATGCTCTACAAATCAGGTTTCTCATTCTTACTTGCTGTCAACACCACTCACACAACAAATCTGGATGTGTCTGTAGTGACCTCCAGATTCTTATTTTCCATAGGCCTGTGATCGGTGAGTGCCACAAGCCAGTAGTGGTTGTCTGGTACACAGATGTTCTGAAGTCTGTAACTGACAGAACTTTTTTTAATTATTTTTTTATTCTTTTTTAAAGAGGCTTTTGTCACAATGTTTTTTGTTAACACATGCTCTGTTATTGTCTACCAACCCTGACACAATGTTCTGAGATGGTTTGATATGCCTGTTTATATACAGTTTATTCTCTCCCTAATACTTTTTGTACAATTATTTCTTTAATACAGATCATCACATTTAGTCTGCTTAGTCTCCTGTCTTCCATGGGATTTAGTGCTGTTTTGGCTCTACTGATATTTTGCCATTAACTTTGGGTGAGAGGTACATTATGTGCAGCTTGGAAAGGAACCTAATGCTGTCTATTTTGCATTTTAGATTTTCTCGCTATGGGAGACCTGCAGCTTTCTGGGGCCTATTGCACAATAAGAGAAATATTACATGGCAATATTCAATTAACAGGTCTGGGAAATGTTGTATGGGCAAAGAAGGTTTTTACCGGATGCAGGAGTCAAAGACTTGACTTCTGAGATATTGAAGGTTGTGTGCATTGTCTCCATCATACTTTCAAATCTGTACTTGGAACATATTAACTAGCATATTGGCTAATATACTAATATGGTTTGCTGTACTTTTAGGCCTAAATTCTCTAGTTATGGCATCAGTAGTCTTGCCTAAAGGATTCTGCACAAATTTCTATCCTTTTTAAATACTGTTATGATAGCAACATAAAGTATCATGGAATGCTGGAATGCTTTGGGTTGGAAGGGGCCGTATAAATCATTAAAGATCTAATAGTGAATAATTGCACAAAACATATGCAACAGTTAAATTACTTCAACACTTTTAATCAGTTTGCTAAAAAAGTAGACCCCTTGAAAAATTAATTCTGTTATCTCTGTCAATACCAGCTAAACTAACACTTACCAAGCACATGCTTGTTGGTATGGAGAAGGAGAAGTCAATTTCACTATTCTGCCATGTGACATGTTGCTTCTGTCATTTTCTTGAGCACCTGAAGGTTTTGGAAGGTTGCACTGCTCTGAGTGGTGACATGATGGTGTTCAAGCGTGACGGAACTGGAACCTGACCAAAGTTTTAGTGACCTCTTGCTACCAGAAAACACCTACCACCCAATTGCATGGAGACTTAATCAAGAAGGTTTCTAGATCACTGAAAGCAGGTCATGCAAACAGAATCTTTGCTGCCTGAGGCAAGTCAGGACTTGCTGAAGATGATCATGTTCACAGTGTGCCCTCTTTGGTGTATCCCGTGTTGTCAAGTCTTTGCAATAATATGTCAATCACTTCTGCAGGAAACTGGCAAAATCTAACTTTGTGGACTACTTCAAATGTTGATGATATTCATGGCATTTATTTTGAGCCTCCTTCTTAACAGGCTGTGAAAATCTCTGCCAAGGGGGTCTTTTTTGTTTGCTCGTTCTCATAACTTACTACTGAGATTTTGTGAGATTGATTCTTAGAAACTTAGCTTCACAGTTATAGTGTGATAACAAACCCTGACATTGGTCTATGATATTTCAGCTACTCGAGCTAGCAGTCACATATCTGTCATCCTCTTAAGGAGTGTTTTCTACACTGCAAATGAATTGTCTAAAGTTATTCTGATGTCATGATATCTCTCCATTGCTCACAGCCACGAAGAGAAATTTCCATGGATTGATCACTGTTCTTGTCAAGAAAATCAATTTCTGTGATTATGCAATGTAGTTTACTACCATCAGAGAGACTTTAGTGAAGTTATTTATGGCTCTGATGTGCCAGTAGATAAATATAAACTATTAAGTTCCGTGAACTGAAAATTGACCCAATTCTTTTTTCTTTAGCCATGAATTACCCTACACAAATGAAACTGGTTGTGGAAACCACTCTTTTTGACAAGTGAATTCAGAAAAGTGTGTTCATTTATCTTGCTTGTGTTTGTGGGTGTTACACATCTGTCATTAAAACTCTAGCAATTTAGTGTGAGGGAGTAGTTTTGGCTCCTTGCAAGATGTCACACCACTGCAAATGTGTGTGTCTTTTTCACCCTTATCACTTATAGTGCTGGAGAAGTTACATTTATAGCAGTTTGGAAGATGGCATCCACCAGTCCCAAATATTCCTCTCTTCATAGTGGTGTCATCAGTAATTTTAAAAGTCATTCACAAGGCTGCCAGTGACAAAAGTACTAACTAAGAGTCTCAGGAAGGATATAAGAGTGTCTTCTGAGGAAAAGGCTGGCACAAACCAGCCAAGAAGTCAGGGCTAAAGACTCTCTTTCTTGCAGAAACAATAACATTGTACTTGGTTATGGGGTTGTTTGTTCATTTTGGAGCATGAAGAAAATGTTGACATGTTCCCATGGAGTAGAGAAACTGAATTATGATTAGTGCCACCAAAACCAGAGGATTCTAAAAGCAAGGATGGAAAGATTTTCCTATAAATTGAGCAATCATTTTAAGAGGCAGTAAAGAGTGAGACAGTGTGGTGCCATTTGATGCCTCTAGAGGCTGCATTTAAATCTTTTATTTCAGTTTTAATTGCATTATTTCATGCATAATTTGCCTCTAAGAGGCTAGGACATTTCTAGAATAAATACTAAAATTTAGATTGCTTTGTGACAGGAACGAAAAAAATAATCCTATAGCTGGTTATTTATTTCTTTGTTTAGTACTTCACATAATACATCACTTTCCATCTGCAACTGCAGTATATTATAAAGTAAAAGCTTTTTTTTTTCCCCTCAGAAAATGCCCTTAGTAGATGGTCCCATGTCATAAGAGACCTCCTTAAATAACAAAGATGTTGTCATCTGTCAGGTGCTCTGACTACTCACAACATTATTGATCGAGATAAAAGTGTAAAACAGTTACCAGAAAGTGAAAAAACTGAATCAGAGGATGGGAGGAAAAGGGGAAATTAATTTACAATTATTAAACTGAATCATTAGGACTTTGCCATAACATATCAGTCTGGGCAACTGTGACCTATTCAAGGTTATTCCTAGTGTCAGCTATGAAAATAGCAGAACTGATTAATGGCACCAGGTGCTGTCCTGTAGTCTGGATTAGGTCTGAGGAATAATATCTTGAGATACCTTTTTAAAACAAATGCATCAATGTATATATTCACTTGTTATTCTGCTCTGCTAAAATTTTAACATAAATTGGGACAAATTTTTAGTGTTTTACTCCTCTTTGTCCAGCAGTCTGAACAAAATCCCTGCCTGTCACTCCTGCTCTTTTCCTCACTTTGCCTCAGCATGGGAGATGAGCCTGAAGACTGAGGCTGTGCAGAGCCATGCACAGAGAAAACTCTGTGGTGATCATAGAATTTTTAATTTTTGTGACAATAAAATCCAAGTAATTTATACAATTTCCTCTTCTTGTCTTTTGTATTTGGATCTGTTCTGCCTTTTCAGAAGAGTATCTCCTTGAGGAAAGTTCTTTCCTAGGGTCTGTCATAATCTCTGTACATCCTGAGGACATCCAGGAAATCATCTAATACAAGAACTTCTCTTCTGGTAATGAGTAATCAGATTAATTTTTAGGTTAGTATGATTCCTGAGGCAATTTTTAGGGGTGTGGGGTAGTTACATAAGGTCATTCAATGTGAGTGGCATGTTAAAAGAGTTTAAGTAATTACCTACTTTCTTCTGTCAGGGTAAAAAGGTAAGAATCTCTATAGAATAATTTAGCCCATCCTAAGATACACACATTTAAGGGAATGAGTCAGCACCTGGAGATGCTATTTGCAGTCAGAAATCACGTTGAATTCCAGGTGGGAGTTGAATGCTCAGCTAAGTAATAAAGAAGGCAAAGCTTTCAAATGTATCTGGGCACCTTAATAGCATAAATAAAAACAATTAAAAGAAATTCAAAAGATGCTAGGATCCAAGTCAGACTTTCCTTTCTTGAATCCAGTGTACTTTGCTGTGCCTGGAGGCTCTTTAAGTTCTGCCTTTGACTTTGCAAATTTATCTTACAGTTTATTCTTAGAAGTGAGGTAGACATTTTGACCTAATTTTTTTTTTTAAACTCATTTGGGCATCTTTCTACTGAAGGCATGACAGAGTAGAATTTTCCAAACATCCAACTAAATTCAAGTAGCTTCACTGACATCTTAAATCCTTCTGTGCTTCTGCTTAGCTAGTTCTAGGCTTGCATCCGGTAGAGAGCATTTGGGCCAGGGAGTGTCCAGAACCAGCTCCTCAGGGTCTTAGAATCACAGCTAAGACCTCCAAGATCAATGAGTCCCACCTTTCAACTATCATAACTTGTCAGCTAAAATGCAGCACTTAGTGCTACATCTAGCCTTTTCTCAGATATATCCAGGTATGGTGGCGTCACCACTTCTATTGGCAGTCCATTCCAATGCTTTTCAAGACTTTCAGAAAAAAAAAAAAAAATATTCCTGGAGACCAAGCTGAACCCAGCCTGTCCTGTGTCCTGTTGCTGGTTGCCTGGGAGCAGAGACCAACCCCACCTTGCCGTAGCCTTCTTCCAGCATTTCTGGAGAGGGATAAGATCTTCTTTTCTGCTTTTCTCCAGATAAACACCCCCAGCTCCCTCAGCTGCTCCTCATTTGATTTAATCCCGGGACCCCAAGGCCTAGGGAGCCCCTAGGTCACTGTATCCTCTGCCTCCGAGTCGTAGGCGTCAGTAGCTTTTATACAGACTGAAAGAAACATTCTTGCCGTTGTTCACTTGCTAGGCTTGTAATTTTAATTTCAGCTTGTAAATTACGTTTGGTTTGGAAGGTCCTCGTGATAAAGGCTGAAATTAGACAAATCCTTCCGCGTGGCTGTGTAGTTTTCCCAGGAGCAGCTGCTGTTCCGGCAGGGGCAGTGGGAGCCGGGCCGGCGGTG
>JAODKT010001744.1:14805662-14820092 GCA_027576195.1 Cossypha heuglini
ACTGCAACGACCGCGGGCTGACGGCCGTGCCCGAGGGGCTCCCGCCCGGCGCCACCACGCTGTTCCTGCAGAACAACCGCATCGGCGACGCGGGGATCCCGGCGCGCCTGGGCCGCCTGCCCGCGCTGCGGGTGCTGTACCTGTACGCCAACGCGCTGGAGCAGCTGCCCGCTCACCTGCCGCCCGCGCTGCGGGAGCTGCACCTGCAGGAGAACAACGTGCGCGGGCTGTGCCGCCGGGCGCTGGCCCGAGCGCCGCTGCTCGAGCGGCTGCACCTGGACGATAACTCGGTGTCGGCGGCCGGCATCGAGGAGGACGCGTTCGCCGAGAACCGCCGGCTGCGCCTCCTCTTCCTCTCGCGCAACCACCTGAGCAGCGTCCCCGCGGGGCTGCCGCCGGCGCTGGAGGAGCTGCGGCTGGACGACAACCGCATCCACACCATCCCGCTGCGCGCCTTCGAGGGGATGCCCGCGCTGCGGCGCCTGGTGCTGGACGGGAACCTGCTGGCGAACCAGCGCATGGCCGACGACACCTTCAGCCGCCTGGGCAACCTCAGCGAGCTCTCGCTCGGCCGCAACGCGCTGGCGGCTCCGCCGGCCAACCTGCCCCGGGCTCGGCTCCGCCGCCTCTCGCTGGCCGCCAACGCCATCAGCCACGTGCCGGCCGGAGCGCTGGCCAGGATGAGGGCGCTGGAGCGGCTGGACCTGTCGGACAACAACCTGACCACGCTGCCCAGGGGGCTCTTCGACGACCTGGGCAGCCTGAGCCACCTGGGGCTGCGGAACAACCCCTGGTTCTGCGGCTGCAACCTGGCCTGGCTGCGGGACTGGCTGCGCCGCCGCGCCCCGCCGCGCTCGCCACCGCCCGCTGCCGCTCGCCACGGCGCAGCTCCGGCCCGGAGAGCGCTCATCTCCGGGGAAAGGCGGCTGGGTCAGCTGCTCTTCACTCTGCAATCTTCCTTACAAATTCACTCCTTTTCCCCCTCACGTGTTATGCTTTGTCAGACTCACTCTGGCTTTACAATGCAGCAGCAGTTCACTGCCACCTCTTTTTAATTAAAAAAAAAAAAGTAGTTTTTACAGGGGATGTCCCATGCACAGAGGGTGAAAAATGTGCAGATACGTGCCTTGATTTTATTTTTTATTCCAAATATAGTAAATGAGTATAATACACTTCTCACCTTGCTTTCTCTTTGCAGACAATCTCCCCTTCCTCAAAATTGCATTTTTTGAGTCCTAGACCATCAACCTCCCTCATTCTCTCTCTGTCATACACCTCCTCAAACAAGAATAGCAAAAGTTTGGAAAGATCCTGTCAAATGCTCCTAACTGTGTCTAGCTCTAGCCTTGCAGCACCTCAATGAATCTATTTGCATTGGCACAATTAAATATATACATACGTACTTTGCTTGTCCATGAGTGTAGCATGATATCAGTGATCAGACTGGACTCATGAATATAATTGCTTGAGAAAGCCTGTTTTAAAATCTGCCAACAGATAACACTGCAGATATAAAGAAAAAAATTATGTATGGAGTGGAGATAAATGTTGAAGACTAGGATGCCTTAAAGCATTTAAGCCAGTGCTCTGTACAAATGTCCTACATATTATGCCAGGCAGTGTACAAATACATTTATTTTGGTGAATATTTAGTATTATGCATATCTCTGGGTTAAATGGCCATGTTAGAAGACACCCTGTATATACATATTTTGTTTATGAAATAGCAAGGCCTTTCAAAGGTTATTTCAATTTTTTATGTTACTTTCAGAACTGATACAGAGTCTATACTTGACCAGGGCTTAAATAAGATTTTAATTTTTAAAAATACCGCATTTTAAATTAACTTCGACTTCCCCTTGTCTTTGTGCTCATTTGGTGAAGCTCACACTGTCATGACAGTGGTTGACAATAATAGATAAAGTGCTGTAGATAAAAATGAGATTGATACATTTTACATGAAAGCCCTAAAGCAACTGGGTTTTTAAATCAACTATCTAGCTGAGATTGCTTTCACTTTCCTTTTTAGCACCTCATTAGGCTCACTGCAATTTTCCTGCAGTACTGAACTGCTGCCCCAGTCACAGTTCATTTTCCTCCTCTAATGTCCAATTATTCTGTTTACTGAAAATTATCATATTTTAATTTCACAATAATTTAATTAAATATTTCATTCTGGAATATAAATCAGCAATAAAGAGCAGCATCATGCTACATTCTTCTGTTACAGCTCTGTGGCATCCTGGGAAACAGCACAGCTGTCACAGCTTGCAGGCAACACCAGGAGAGTTTGGTGCCATCCCGTTCTTGTTTTTAACTGTCACTGAGTGCTCTACAACATTTTTAGGCTTCTAATGTCCAAGAGCAATAGCAGCACCTCTGCAGTGTGCCCTGAAATCCTGAATAAACATCCAGTTTCTTCTCACTGACACTGCTGTTGTACTGGGCTTCCTTTAGGCTTTGAATTGTGGTGACTCTCTCGAGCACAGCCTCTCAGCATTCCTCTTCCTACCTATATTCCCCAGCTCCAGACGCCAAGGAAAAAAGGGTTTTAGCAATCTTCAGTACAAATGCCTGGGTTTTGCAAGCAACCTGCTAGCACACTGAGATGGAGAAAGTTGTGACACTACTTAACAATTGAGAGCTACCTTACAAAACATAGTGGAAATTCTTATGTCAAGATTTCAGCACAGTAATATTTGTGGGATGAGGACAGCTACCACAATTTTTTCTTCCTCAAGGAGGAATATAATTATTCCTGTTTGGAACCCTTTTACTTGACATTAAAAATGGTTCTTTTTGACCCCATCTCTTGGGGAGAACTATTTAAAAGCCTGGCTACCAAGCCAAGGCCGGGGTTACACACCCTGGCTGATGATGAGGTAGAATGTGTGGTCAGTTCACAGACTTCTATAGCACTAGGTTTCATAGACACAATACGAACAGCTTACATTTGTGAAGCCTCTGAAACAAATCTAAAAGGAAAGCTTTTGAAAAAAAAGTACTCAGGAAAAGTTCAATGCCAGAGTATTTCAGCGAATATTTTTTTTAATAAGGAAAAAGAAAATGCAACTAGAACGCTGAGTCCCTCATAGATTCTTCATAGGAATCTCCACCCATGGAGAGCTTCAGTACTTGGATATACAAGGTCCTGAGGAATCTTATTGTACTTTCAAGTTATCCCATCCTCATCCTATCATGTCTAGATATCCCTTTCAGACAAAACTTGTATTATGATTTGGTGAATGGAGTAAAATGTTTTGTTTCATAATACCACCAGGCCTGACCAGGTTGTGTTATGATTTTTTCCTTCTATTTTCTTCAGTAAGGTAATTGGCTTCCTTTTTCCATACTTTTGAATTAAATACAGGCCAGAAATCCACCCCCCCGCCCCTTCACAACAAATATACCTTCATTTGTGAATTTGCCCTTATTCATTTAAAATATAGAATATGCCTTACTCAAAAGGATATTGTCCTACAGGACAGTATCCTTGACTTTACAGACACTAACTTTGGCTTGGGCAGACTCACCCTCAGGCTGCTAAGACAGCTAACTCAGGGCTAGGATACACCTGGGCTATGGCCAAAAATGCCAAAAAATGAACTGCATAGTACGACAAGTATTTTCCTCAGAAGTGAACAAGTTCTTTGAAATCTCTATTTCTTGTTGGAATCCAATCAAGTTTTTTTCCATCAAATATGGCTGGGATGTAGACACCATTAAGAATGAACCAATTTACTGGCAGCAATCCATTAGGGAGAAAAATGCCCTTGTTTCCAGGTGCTCCTGGTAATCATGACAGTCTGATAAGACAGAACAAGATTCACTAAAGAAGGGAAAATCTTCCCATGTTACATGAACGTCAGATCTCCTTAGGCAGCTATGAAACCAAGGTTAACTAGGGAAAAGTGGGAGGTTGTAACTATAGAGGCATGGTTCAGGAACTGGAATGCAGTTTCTGAATCTGTGGTCTTACACACACTTTATACATATATATGGCTCTATATATTCTTGCCTGATATGTACTTATTTATTAAGCATATTTATTATTTCTCGTCCAAAGTAGGTGAGATGTTCACAAAAGAATATGAGAGCATTAGTGTATCAGAATCTCAATGCTTTTGTCAAACGTATTTATAAAATTGTTTTCTATAATATGAGTAGGTGTTCTTTGACACTGGCAATAACTTCAGCAGAGTGACTCTGATTATAGCTTGTTCTTAATCACAGTAACAATGAGTAGGGATAAGAACTAAAGTTCTGCATCCAAAGTTCATTTCTGTACAGGATGTCAGTTCATAAAAAATAGAAATTTTCCATCCATTAATGCCTTTGAAGAAAGAAAACCATTCTTTCTATTATGTTGGGATTTTTTTTTTTTAAGAAACAAACCTTCTATTTTGTAAAATCAGATTACATCATCTACTTATACTATATATTTATTAATAATCCAGATGATGCTTTTTGGGGGAATGTGTGTTCTTTTTTTACATAGGTTATTTTCTGCGTAGAATACTTTTCATTGGAGACAGAAATGCTGATGATTTTTTTCCTCTTTTCCCTTATTTTTAATCTAAGTGGCCGTGATGGAAACAAATCCATAAGAATAGGTAGATGATGAATAGAACTGCTCAATGATTGACCAAGGCAATGGTCAAAATCCAGAGTACCAAATCAGGACACTGCGGTGATGATTAGCACTCTATAAAAATGTTGACTGATGATCACCTTCTATTTTTAGGCTCCAACACAACATGACATTTCCTTAAACTGGTGTAATTGAAATATGAGGCTGTAGAATGAACTTGACATGCAGGAGAAGGTGCATGCTGGAAAGAATGGGAAAGAAAGAGGCAACGAGGAATGTTGTGATTAGGTGCATGAGAGCTATAATGCATGATACAGGTAGTGGTTATATCCAGGTACCCAGAATTGAACTTAACTGGATGCAATCTGAACCTTAGTAGCTGTTAAACTTCCAGTTGCATACGTAACAGAAGATCTCTGTATGAAAAAGTCCCCCAAGCACCCAAACTCACAAAAGCCAGGGTTTCATAACTGATTTTTCAAAGGCCGTTGAAGTTCCACCCTATCAAGCAGTTTTAGCCTTGAACTGCACATTAGCAGTCTCAAGTGTACAAGACTGGCAGCTGGTTCCCTTTTGGAAGGTAAAACCCATGTCAGCAGCAATCCTGCGACTTGCTACCATTTTGCTTGACAACCTATGCTTGAATGGCCACCAAAATCACCTCAGAAAATAATTACACTCTGGAAAAATTATCATGAACTGCATTACGTATTCAGCTATTTTCAGGCTAAATAACATTATTAGTAAGTAGGTGGAATTACAGGAACCCCATGAGTCTGACATTGGTAATAAGGGAGAAACCACACAGAAATCTCTTTAGTAAACTACATTTAAATCTGTCAGGAGCTAGAACTTTCCAGTGCTACCGAGCTGGAAATCTCATTCATGGCTATAAGCATTGATGCATCTTGAATTGACATTAAATTAAATAATATCCCACATGCAGTATGGGTGACATAGTTATTCATAACACAGAATTTATTGGTCAAATGTTTAATGTAGTCTCTCTAGTACTCTGGTCCTTTCTCTTGCTTTTGGCACATAAGCCTAGTCTAAAAAGCAAAACTATTTTGGTTAACCAGCATGTGTATTTCCTTTCATGTTGTTTTGCCAAAGAGATATATGAGTGGAAACCAAGAAACTCACCCAAAAGCTGTTGCAAAGAGAAAGATCTGTATTCTGCAGCCTTTGGGAGAGGGCAAAGGCTTCTTCAAACACAACCAATAACCAAAGGAAAATGGAAATTGGGCCAATGGAAAACATTGGCCTGCTACTGGATGGAGTAGAGGCTGCAGAGAAGACTGAACATTCATTTTGCTTCAGTCTTCACTGATGTGGCCGGCCTTCAGGACTCTCTGGCTCAGGAGACCAGAGAGAAGGTCTGGAGAAAAGTAGCCTCCACCTGTGGATTGCAATTTTTGTAGTTTTTCTGTTAAATTGTAACTCTGACCTGAAATCTCTCTCAAGGTAATGTGTGGGACTCATTTCTCCTGCTGGTTTACTTTCAAACCAGCACAATTACTGTTCCATCAGTCTATTCCATCTGTTCCTTTGGGTCAAAGTACCAGTCCTCTTGCAATTCAGTATTTTTTTGATTGCTAACTATCCTGTAATCTTTAATTATTTATGCAGAATGAAGCTATATCATCTAAAATTCCTAAAAGACGGGATGAGAGAGGTCCATATACAACTTTTTTGTGTGCCAAGGAAGACAATTCAGTTTTTTAACTTCTGAAGTGTGAATCAGTCTTTAAGTTACAGATTTTAGACTGTAATTGCATTCTGGACACGCAGCTGCTAGGATCAAGAGGCAGATACACCCGTGAAAGTCAAACATTACAAAAGCAAGTATGTCTCCTGTAAAACTCCAGTCAGTAGAAATTTGTTTCCAGGCCTTTGCTAGGCAAAATTTCTCCTCCTATCCTCTGATTTATGTTTCAAAACTCGACAGAAAGCATTTGAAATTATGGTACAGAGAAGGCAAGATTAGAAGAGTTTTACAAATCCTTTACCATTTGGAGTGAAAAGGTATTTTCTGAGCCAAGATGGCTCTCAAGAAGAAAAAAATTATAGTTCTGTACTTGATTTGCTTTCTGTGAAGTATCATCCAAGCACACACACTTAGGTACAATAATCTCCAATGTAATGTACTGTTTTGTTTAGCAGCAAATAAAATGTGACCTCTTCACTTTAATGAAGAGACACCTGGAAAACTTCCCATAAATGCATCTTTTCTTGTAGACAAATGTAAGGAGAATACAGTACCTAGCTAATCAAGAACCTTAAGCAATAATTCAAAGCTCCTGGCTTTTAAATCATTACTACTGCTCTTCTAGTGACATAAAAAGAAAATGCTGCCAACATCACTCCTTAGCAGATAATAAAAAACTGTTAGCAGTGGAAAATTTTGGACACAGTGGATGTAACCAACATCTCTTAAGCAGGTGCCTATCCCACTTGTGAAAATTACCCTCAATGGGAGGTTTGGAGGTGCTGCTGCTTTGAACAGCCTCAAGAATGTTGTAATTGGATAGCACAAAACCTAAAACCAATATCCTGACTCAGCTGCCCCATGGCTCATATCCAGAGAAGGATCTTGTTTTTTGTTATAGCCTGGTCTGCACAAAATGCAGAGGATAAAATCCACCCAAAACAAAACAAAAATTGTTCAGAATTTTTTCTATGTATTGGAATAGGAAAAGTTTCAATGTTTGGATCAATTTCTGACTCTATCCAAGTCACTTTTTTTCCCTCTTCACATTTATTAAAATCCCAATAGAACATGACAAATAGTCAACTGTTTGACAGGTAGTGTGGTCTACTCCCAGCCAGAAATGAAGGCCCACACTCTCCCATCAGTGGGATGGGGGAGAGAATCACAGGGGTAAAAGCTGGAAAACTCTTGGTTACAGCTAAAGACAGTTTAATATAGCAGGCAAAAGCTGCACACACAAGGAAAGCAAAGCAAGGAATTGATTCACCATTCCCATACTTGGGTGGACATTCAACTGTCTTCAGGAGAGTAATGTAACTCAGGAAGACAAACTCCAACACTCCAAATGCACCCTCCTTTCTCCTTCTTCTCTCCTCTCTGAATACTGAGCGTGATGTCATGTCTTTGCAATATCCCTTTAGTCTGTTTGGGTCATCTGTCCTGGTTCTGTCTCCTCCCAATCCCACAGGCACTCCCAGTCCCCTCACCAGTGTGGCAGCACGAGAAACAGAAAAGGCATTGGCTCCAGGGGAGCTCTGCTCAGCAATAACAAAAACATCTCTATATTATCAACCTTGTGTTCAGGACAAATCCAAAACACAGCCCCGTGCCACCCGCTGAAGGAAACTTACTCCACCCCAGCTGAAACGAGCACAAGTAATTGTCTCATTGCAGATGAAGCACCCATTGGTGCTTCAAAGGCTGAAACTCAGCCGCCTCTTTTACCATCTGAAGCGTACAAGAATATTATGATAGAGAAAAATCAGAGCCAAAAAGGTGGAAGATGCCAGAATTTTGATGAGAAATGTAGAAAGTAGTGTTTCTAATGAAAAATCTGTAGCTTTTAACAGAGAATAACTATAAGATTTTTATTATGACAAATATATATTATGGATGAGCTGTTGATTTTTATGTATTATATAGTATAGTGCTTACAAACCATTCTGAGAATAACATGTTTTAGCAAACTGTAGGATTTTAGGCTGACATAATTCATATTATATTAGTGTTGGTGTACTTCTTTCACCTCACAATAAGATGGAAAAGAATTACGGCAGGGTTTCATTTCCTGGATCAGGTCTGCAAAGTTCCTATGCAGGCAACTTATGTGTCACTCAGAATTAAGATTCTGTTCAGGGGCAAGCGTGTAGGAAAATTAACTTCAGTGCAACCAGATATTTGGTATACAGGATGGGGTCTTCCAGAATGGCACCAAGAAGCAAGGAAAAGAAAAACACAGTTCTGCTTCCAGCCAAACCCTGGCACTCTCCCTGACTGTTTCTGACTTAATTCCAGGTTCTTGTGTACTCTTACTTCAGCAGAGGCACAGGCTTAATTTTCTCCCCACAGTCCCTGTAGGCAGCTTGTTTCCATGTTCTCCCCTCAGCTGACTAGAGCTGTGCTGCCAGGGCTCAGTTCCCTTTTTCCTCACCTGCCTCCTTTTTAACCTTGGGAAAGTCACAAGGGAAAGTGATCCTGATCCTCAGGTTTAGGAGGCTAATTCTCTCTCTTTCTTTGCATGTCCTAAAGTCTGTCAGTCTTGTCAATACAGACCAGCTTGGTCTCATGCCAAAGCCAGGAACACTAGGTGCCTTGTAATGAGCCTCACACATGCCAAGTGGATGGGTGGAGGATCAAAGTGGAGTGCTCATGTCAGGGGTGTTTTATGTCTGACTCAAAAGCTTCAGCACTCAACTCTGGGATGGTCACAAGCTAAAACACTAACCCACACATTATTTATTCTGCAATTTCTCAGAATACCACTTTGTGTGAGAACATCCCTTTTGTACTTTGAAAGGGATGAAATAAATATTAAAGAAGATGTCCTTAGGAGTCTCATTGGTGAGATAGATTCTTAAAAGAAGGTGACTAGAATTCAATTATGTTTCAATGGTGGCTGTTGGTCTGGAGAAGATAATGTTGATGCTGACTATATGAAGTCTTAAAGTAAGGGAGACTGAGTTAGCTCTTAGGCTGAGTCAGAATGCAGACATCTAGCAAGCAGAAAGAAAGTACTATAACTGTTTATATTTCTATTAATGATAGAAATGGTGATGGGGTTGTCAGTTCTTTCAGATATTCTGTAGGTTGCCCAAGGTACATCACTTCCAAACAAAGCTTGTTGGCTATTTACCACTCACGGCTGGTTTGATCCTGTTGTCAAATTTTTACAATAATCTTCTGTTTGTATTCATAAAAACCTTTTATCTGGGATATATATGTGGTACTTCACAGTCTTTGGATATTTTAACATGTTACTGTAAAAGATGTTGCTTGGTCTCAGTGTTCTCCAAAGTACAAATTGTGTTTTGGGACTGCGATTCCAGAGCACTACCTTCTCGTGTTGGTGCTTTTTTATGTCCTGCATAGACTTTGACTTGAATTGATACTGCTCAAGAGTACTGGAAAGTTTTACACTCAGATATACCATGTTGCAGCCCTCTTAGTTACTTCCTTCAAGGATTCAATAGTAATTTACCTTCAAATGCACATGACCCAAAGAAACAGGTCTTTTCCTTCCAGGAAAATGGTTGGTTGGAAATACAACATACGGAATCAATTTGTATTAGTTGGAAGAGTTACTAAGAATAAATTGTGAGGGTTTTTTTGTTGTTTTTTTTTTAACACCATAATGACTCTGCACTAAACAGCTTTAACAGGCACTCTTAATGATTGCCCCACATTTCTAATACATACAAAACTCTATTTAGGCAGTTTTTTACACTTTGTGGGAGTTTCACTAGGTCTGATTTTTTATGTACTTCTTGTGAGGGGAAGACTTAACTGGCATTAAAGAAGTTCTCTGCAAATGTTGGAGTGCTGGGAAATTCAGCACAAGATGAAAAACCTCCTGTGGACAAACACTAGGACAGCCAGTGTGTCCTGTGCAATTTTAGCCACTGGCCTATCTGTAATTGTGAAGAATGCACAAACATTACTTACCCACTCAGCAGTGGTGCTGTTAGCTCTCTCCTGTCTTCTCACAAGATCTTACTCATACATACATAAAACAAACCAAGACTTACCTCACAGGTAATCCAGTGTTAAGACAGTCAGTGGAAAAGCTACAGTCGGTGGGCTTCTTTCTTTGCACAGCTATTCTTTTTATACAGCAGCAATCTCCATCACAAGCATGTGCAGCTACTGGGGATTTAATTTATATGCAAAATTTAGAGGTACATAATTAATTGTCTTTTGCGTTAAAAAATCTAGACAACAAAATGTTAAACTTACTGGTGTTTTTCTCATTTTATTCTACCTGTATCTCACTAATCCTGCGGGTTGACAGCTATGTCACTGAGCAGACAGTAATAAAGCAGGAATATTTAGACTTCTTAAGAAGGCTGTAATCTGGGTTTATATTTTTGTTTGCTTGTTTTGTTATTTATTCATATGGAAAATGCACTGATTTTGTTTTGGCCTATCTAAACTACATAAGGAAGCTAAAAGTAGAGTTTATATGATGTAATTGTTCTATCTCTTGAAATACTCCACCTGAGCAAATGCCACATGACAGGGATCCCTATTATCTTCTGTAACTCCCCGCTTCACAGTTCTTCTAAGTTATTGACTCTAGATTTGGAATTGCAAGAAATGCTGAGATCTGTTTCAAGAGTGTCAAAAAGAGAAAGCACAAAATAGCCCATGAAGATACAAGAGACTTCCTGTGTCAGTTAAGAGAATCAATTACAGATGATCAAGTGATTCTTGGTAGGTATTATTAATGTAGTTTGTATGCTATGCATAAAGCCTAAGACTTTCACAGCTTTGTGGGATATGATGTCTTGTGTCCTGAATCCTGAAGATAGGTACTTGCTGTGTTACCTCCTACAGTGCCCAGGCAGGCTCCAAGCCTGAACACACACAGATGGTACTTGCCTCAGAAACTTTATAATATAACAAAATGTCTGACCATAGTACTGTCTGTAGATACAAATACAGACACTGGCATGTATTAAAATAAGGTTTGATATTTTATGAGAAATAGCTTTGCTTCTTGTTAAAGGAAGCCTTTTTCTTTTCTTCTCATCTTTCTATATTTCATGGAGGGCAGATGCTCTGGGCTCGCGTGCACACTGCCTCTTTCTAACTGGCCTGATCCCAAGCACTCTTGATTTTTATGAAACCACATCCTTCTCAGTCTCTCCGTTATGAGAGTGCTCTTGTCACTGCCTCCCTGTTCAGCACTGGCTAGCCTGCTGCACTTAGCTCCTGCCCCCACCTGTGGAAAGGTTGTCTCTTTGTGATCTGCTCTCTCTGTCTTCAGGGAATTGTCTCAGGAGCAGAACTGATGAGGCAGCAGTGGAAAGAGGATAGGAACCCCTGTGAGGATTCTCCCACAGCCCTCTTTCCCAGGATAAAAAAAGAGCATGGATAAAAGTAAATGATGTAATAGCCTTTTCTGCCACAGAGCACAGGGTGTAACTAAGCCCTAGGGACCTAGAGGTTGTGTTGAAAATGCTAATGCCTTAGTGGATTTTTGAGACATCTTGATAAAAATTAGTGGCTAAAAGACAAATGTTGCAGAGTGATAGTGATACGAGGCAATCAAAGTGTAAAGAGAACAGGTGAGGCACAAGTTTGCACTTGGATTAAGCAGGTGTGTAGGCTGAATTAATTTCTGCTGTAATAGCATATAAAACATCAACCCTCAAGCTAATGAATTTGTGGGGTATTTCAGATTACAACAGATATGAAAGCAAAGAGACATATTAATGGTTATTCCTGATATGTTAGTATACATGTGAGAGGTGTTTTTTAGAGATTTTATTAATATTTAATTTTTGAATTAATGAAAAAACCAAAGCTATATAATGCAAAGCATGGGGAAAATTTTTTTTTATTTCTATTTTAGTTGTGATTGATGTAGCACTGGTAGCTTTTACTGTAAATATTATTAATTTTGTCTTTATTATAATATCTAATAATCTGGTCACTTTAATTAATGTATTACCCATAGGTTAAATGGATTAATATACTATATAGCTTTTATACATTTACATACAAATTTTATATAAACACATATATGTATATCTGCATATATATGTGATAGGCATATATATATATAAGTTTTTTCTTTTTCTTCTGGGGAACTGATGAAATGATCATACAAATAGTTTCATCGTTTAATTTTTTTACAGCAGTTTCAATAGAAGGAAGAGAAGAAATAATGATGGAAAGAAAAAAAGGGTCTGTTTTACATTTCATTTGATTGCTGGGAAATGACAAGTGAAATTTCTGTAGCTAATTAATTTTGTTACAGATGTTTCTAGTCCATATAGCCACATTCTGAGCAGGGGCAATTGCCCTAGTGCCATTGACTTCCCAGTTCCTAGTCCCCAATGAGTCTAATAAATGACTCCAATTTAAACGTGATTAGGAGCAATTCCTGCAGTGATACATTCTAAGAATCGAGGAATACATTCAGGATTTTCTAGACTTCCGCAATAATAACGAAGAAAACATTCACCTCATTGTTTGGTTGGCTGGGATCCTTGTCTTGCCTGTGGAAAAAATCTGTGTGGAATTTCTAGGGGTCAATAAAATTCTTTATTTTAAAAGGCATGATGAGAGATGTAACAGGATGGATGCAATAGCTATCAGTCTTTGAAGGACAGAATGTCATTTACACTCATCTTTGTAACCTATTGACAGGCAGTGTGGCTCTGTGTGCAATTTACATGTCAGTCACAAATTTTGCAGTACTTTAATATAGGAATATTTGATCCATAAATCCCCTTGACCCATGGATTTCTAATAGTATCTGGAAATAAATTTAAGTGCTATGAGCATGCTTTGCCCCTATTAATGTATGAATCCCTTATCCAAGATTTTAGCAAAGAGTTAATGAACGGACGCAAATATATTTACTTAGCAGAGGAAGGCATGGGCTAAGCCTAAAGTCCACTGGATATATGTAATGGATTTGTGGGTAGTGAGTACTTGAAATATACCATCAGTTAGAACTGGTTGTATCATCTGTTTACTGAGTAATGGAAGCAAGATTATGGTTTTTGTTCTGCCATAGAACAAAATCCTTCTCAGGCTGGATTATACCAAACTAATGATAACTAAACATATCAAACTAATAATTAGGCAAGACAATCACAAGCTTGTGCTGCAAATATCCGTAGGAAACCAGTTGTGATCTGAGACCCACAGAGACCTGGTTGCCATCAGGATCTGCACAGTTGCACAGAAATATGTCTGGCAGGTGAGCTGTAGTTTAAATGCAGTGATTTACCAGATACCCATCTTGGGCCCTGCTGGAAGGGACCAGTGACTCCTTATTAGCTTACATGGCTCATAACATGGGCTTGTGTTCAGGTCCTGGATTGTTAATTGCTGAGGAATTCTATCCTGGCGCTCATTTGACACAACAGAGCTGGATGAGCTTATGCACAGATGGACCCCTGTAGGCTGTGGTCTACAGCTGGTTCTTCTGAAAGGGCCAGCTCAGGGAAAGAGGTAAACAAAATTAACTAGTTTGAATAAACTGATTGAATACTGAAGGTATGCAAAATATTGTTTATTTAAAGGAAAATTGTATTTTGTTCATTTTAGATACTAGTAACACTGAAGATAATCTCATTCAGCTCAAGACTTAAGCAAAATTTCTAAATGAAGGACTATTCTACTGAAAATTCATATATTTTTAGTCCTCTTACTCTGCAATTATCATACATTAGATTACTCAAGAGAGAACTGTATGGGTGCTGAGGCAGCAGGGGTGATGCTTCCACTGCTTTTTTCCCTCTCTTTATCTCTCCCCTTCATCACAGTCGTATTTCATAATGAGATACTGTGAGGTCCTCCAAAACCATGAAGGAGAAAATGCAGCCTTGGATAAATGTTCCACTCGGTAGTAAGCACGATGAGACAAATCTGGTCACCAAAACGGAGACAGAAGAACACAGGGCGCGCTACACTTCCTGAAACAGAGGCTGTCGGGCGTCCCTCTGTTTTGCTTACACAGCCCCTCCTGGAAGGACCATCCCTACCGAGCCAGGATGACCTCAGGAGCCCTGCGAGCGCCCGGTAAAATCGCGCCCCGCTTTAGGGCCGGCCGGGCGGCAGCAGCAGCGTGCGGCCCGTGGGGAGCGGGAAGGGCGCTCGGGGCCCGCCA
>JAODKT010001744.1:14826795-14844651 GCA_027576195.1 Cossypha heuglini
CCCGCGCCCCCCGCGCACCGCGGCCCCGGCTGCTCCCCCTCTGCCGCCGCCCCCGCAGCCAAACCCACTGCTGAGGGGACAGCCGCAGCCCGGCGGTGGCCATCAAGCCACTCGGGTTTAATACTCATCAATACACCGCGATGAAATTCCACCCCGCTCCCGAGGAAACCTTTATTCTCCGGTTAATTGTAATTTACAATTACGCTTTACACCTCATCACGTAGGAGGTTAGGAAACAAGATTCTTCCATATAATTATTGTCCTCCCTAATCTTATTCCACTGCATATCACCTCGCACCGCAAAGTCCTATTGTTCCCTCCTACCCATTGTACCAGTCATTTAAACTACTAAAAAAAAAAAAAAAAAATCCCAGTCTGCATAATTTTAGACATGACACCCACGCACGCCTCTGAGCCCGAAGCAAAAGGCATCAATGGGTTATAACTCCTGTAGAAAGAAGCAGGAGCCGGCTGCACCGGCCAGGGTCATACAGAGTAGGGTTCCTCGCTGGGCAGGCGGGCAGCTGCCAGGGCCGCCGTACCAGGGTGCACTCTGCTTTTGGGTCGGTTGATAGGCATTTTCTCTCTAGTTTGCTTATCTAGTCCACTAATTTAAAAGCTTTCAATGATTAACGGCAGGCAAGTTACACAGAAACATACACTTATTAACAAGGATCCTTGCACCAAAGCAAATACATCCTGCCACATGCACCATATGCTTTACAATCCCTGGTTAACTGTGACTGTAGCCTTCAAAGTAAAGTGAATCTCTCCAGTTCTTCAGTGCAGGGAAAATGCCTGCAGTTTGTACCTCCAGGCATTACAACATGCCTCAGCCCAGCTGAAAACAACACTGCAGCTGGAGCTGAGCCGGCCGCAGAGGAGTGTCAGTGCCAGCAGCTCTGCCAGGGACGCTGCCAGGGGCTGCCGTGGGGCTCTCGAGTACTATCAGGTTCAGCCTTGTGCCTGACTCTCCACAAGCTGTTTTACCACCCGGTAGGAGCTACCCGAAGCATGACTCAAAGGCTGACTAGCATCCAACTCATGAATTACAGAAAATTGATGCCCTGCTTAAAATTCAGAGCAGAGAATTTGTAACGTTCGCATTTCTACGTGACAGTCATCTTGCAGGGAGATAACATCTAACAGCTCCTGAGTTTCTCCCTTGTAACACTGTGAGAATAACATGGCAAAGGCCAAAAAGTCTCTTTGTCGCTCATTCACACACAGTGCACACGCCAGAGTATTGTGCAGCAGTTTCACGATTTGTAGCACATCAATATAATATAGATCTCTGAGAAACTACACTGTTTTTGTTTGGTTTTTTTTGGTTTTGTTTTTTTTTTTTTTAGTTTCTTTGACTGGCTGGGAGTTTCTTGAGTGGACATTAAAACCTTTCTTCTTATAAACCTATCTTGCCCAAATGAACAAATTTTACTAATCTTTAATGTCTACATATCAGGTATCAAAGTTGTTATAAATTTTAAAATCCCAATTTTTAATGGTAGCAATCTAGTCTGCATCAGCTTCTTAATTAGATATAGTTGAGGCAAAGAACTGATGTTAGGATTAGGAGATATCACCATTGAAGAAGGTATATAATGAGGCCTATAAAAAGTCTTGGTTTACTACTCATTCATCTCTGAACCTTCGCCACTTAAACAAGGAAAAAAAGCCCAAACATTTCCCAGCTCCTAACATCTGTTATCTTTCATAATCTTCACCAGTTATTTTCAGAACAAAAGTTCATAAACTAATGTGGGAATCCAAATAGTATTAGAAGAACAAATTCTATCCTACCCTCAAGCCCCATGCTCATTTTGCTTTTGTATTTCTGTTGATTGCATAGTTGTGTTTCTTTTAAGTGACACACTCTTGAGTCACTATTTTCTTATTAACCCTCTGATGCTCCTAATGAAATAGCTTGGATCATGCAGGTCATTCTTTGTTCTGAAACAGAGGGTTTTACACTAGGTGGATGTTAGTTGTATTCAGAGGCTGGCCAGTAGGAGACAGCGACAGTTCGGGGATCACAGAGTCTCTCTACTATGTGCACGTGCAGTTCAAAACACTATAGAGAATTCTGGCATGAATTTGTGCTTCTGCAGTGAGAAAGATGATCAATACTTTGAATCCTGTTTTCTGGATCCCCGAACTTCATGTGAATTATGTTTATAGATTAACATGAAACACCCTAAATTAATTTTCTCCATTTTAGCATTTTCTAATATTTCACTGGAGTTTTTAAACCATATATATTTCTAAATTTTAGTACATACTTAAAGTAAAATACTGAAATAAAATCAATTTTGTAACAGATTCAATTTGTAGAAGGAAAATGGTAAAAACATACGCATCTACTATTTAATACAATGCTGGATTTTACCCTGCACCGGGCAAGCATTTTTTTCCTAGTATGTTCCATTATTTTTAGTAGGTTTTATTTATACAGTGCAGTTTTTGAAAAAAATCTAAAGCATTCCATATGAACATGCAGTAGATGCCAAAATGTACCCACTCTGATGTGGAATAATAACCATTTTAAAGCTCTTTTGTGAAGAGCTCAAATTCCTCCTTACATCCCTGACACTTCAGAATGGCACATGCCTTGTACTAGAAACTCTGGGGCTGAGAAAATGAATATGATATTGAATATCAAAATATCAAGAGCAGAAACCACTACTCTATAAGGGTAATTTTAAGTTAACAACACAGGGAATATCTACATGCAATTGTCTGCAGATGGCCAAGCCAGGCTGCAGGATCCTCTATTTAGATGAATTTTCTCATCATGAAAGAAGAGGTCTTTTTGCTCCTATTAGCTGAAGACCAGCTCCATGCAGTACACAAATTCCAAAGTAGTCATGGACAAGTGGAGTGGCTTTTAGAGAATAATTAATTGACATATTGTCTTTTAGATATTATTACAGCTATTCCTGCTGATTATGTCAAGGACCAAACCCTGGTGGGCCACACATAATTCAAGCCTGGAACCAGAATGCTGGTCCCTGCTTCGTGTTTCTTTTGTAAGCAGGAAACCCTGTCTCCTGTTTTGGTTAGTTTGCTTGTGACTCTGGTGCAAAGAACACCACTGCACCTGAGCTTTAAGTGCAGTAGTACTAGCTATAATGTCACAGATAGATAAAATATCTGAGGTAAAGCTTAGGAAAAAAAATAGAGAAATGTAAGAGAAATGACAGAGAGAAAAAGTATGTCTTAGAGGAAAAAAAGATATGATGAAAAATATGGATCAGAGAGGAGGCAGGGCAACTTGATATATTTTCTTTTCCAAGCAATATTTTCCAGTATATCTTTGGGAGAGATAATTCTTTGTTACACCATTCCCTCTTGTCCCTTAAATACTTATGTGTTCCCCAGGCTACCATGGCCAACCATGCCAAGGAACAAAGGCACTGGGAGACCAAAGAAAATCTCAACATAGAGAAGGAAGAGTACAGATTCAAGAAGTGAAGTGGTCCACATTCTTACCCCTGCAGGATCATCTTTCAGTCTCATCTGTTTATCAGTGCGTGCACACACAGACACACAACATATGTCCTTTGAACTGCTTCTCAGCAAATATTGCTTGCACAGCCAGTTCTACCAATATATCATATCAGCAACTCTACTAGTGCCAGGAGGGAAGAGTGAAGGACCAAGATAGAGGGGTATTATCAAATTTTATTGCCTCTAAACCAACCAGGTAAACCTCAACAGGGCTGTCTTTATACCCCAAACGATGTAACGTGCTAGTAATCATGACTGGAGTATGTTAGAACTGACCAGCTAATGGGGATGGATTCTTAATAGTACTTTTTTTTGGTATCCTTTTAAAAATGTGATTTGAAGACTTGGGAAGAGTACAAGCCAGATGACAGGAGCAGCATTTAGCATTGCTGTGGGCAAGGCACTCTCAGGAAGCTGATGCACACTTATTCATATTGCTCTGCCAGACCAACCCCCTAACTTGGAAAGTAACTGAGTAAAGCTGCTTGTTGCTTACACTGGAGTGAATTGAATACACCTCAGTAGAAATCCATGCAGTTCTACTGGTGCAAGCCTGCTGTGAAAGTGATGTGAGAATCAAGCCCTATTTCGCCAGCCATTGCAAAAGGATAATTTATGATTTGGGCTGTTCAGCTGCTGCCACAATGCTTGAGCCTGGGATCAATGATGCTTAGAAATTAGTGCATCTTGTACCACACACAGAGGTGAGAAGAGGGCTGGGCTGGGGTTTGTGTTCCTGTTACCATTAGGGATTGAGTGGGCATTTCTCACACATTGTAGCACGGGGCAAGTGGAGGACAGCCCTGTGCCTAGAGGAGTTTTCTGGGATATTAGGCAGTTTCTCCACCCCCTATTAGGAAGGTTATGTGAAACACTATGAAAGCCAAGATTTTTATTATTTACTTAGTGAAAAAATGTATCAGTGCTTTGTGATGGTCATATTAGCTGAAAACATGGTCTTCACTGCCTTGTCTGAACTCCTTTTACCTGTTTATGATTGCTTGTCACCAGGGACAGCTTTTCGGTTCTGTTTCCTGGATCCTGGTTTCACTGGATATATTCTTTTGAATGCTTGCAGGAGCTTGTATCTTCATCAATTAAAAGAAGAAATAAATAAAAGAATGAGAAGCTTGCTTTTCCAAGCAATTAAACTCTTAATTTTTGCAGTGTAATTCTGGAAATAGGTCTGGTTTTGTGTGTATTGGTATAAAAACAATTTTAATTTCACTGTGTGTCTAAATGGGGAAAGGATGACTAGGAGATGTGACATCATGCTTAGCAGTAGGACACAGCCATTCATTTGGAATATCATGAGCTGTGCTGAAAGGAAGAACTTGTTTTTAAATAAATTATGTTTTAGGTATTCCTGAGTTTTGGCAGGAGAATGAGGGGCACCCAAGTGAGATCACTGCAAGTTTCCCATGCCTCCCTTGGTTTGGAATTCACTCATCGGCAAATAGAAACCAAGTCTTGATTGTGGCAGCACTGTATAGAAGTAACTGCTTGGCCACCCATTGCAAAAATCATGTCCTACACTTTCTGCTGGTTTCATTCCCACAAATTTCGACCCACACAATTGAAGGGAATTATCTGTTTCTAACAAAAACCCAGGCATTTGGCAAAACAAAAAGTCCCATTTAATCAGGTATATTTTTAATCTCACTACATTTTTGTTCTCTAAAATTGTTCTCTGTTCAGCACTAGTACTATTATTTGACTATAGAAATAGCAGGGCTTTGTTTGTTATTTCCTGCAAATGTTTGTATCTTGAATGCTTGTGTCTCAGATGTATTCAGGGGTTGACTTTGCCTGTTGTGCTTTCAAAATTCAGGAGATTAGCATTACGCTTTGGCAACGATTTATGCTGTTGCCAAAGATCTTTGGACAAATGCAGAATTTAAAAAAAATGGACCTAATGTTAATGACATTTGTAGGCCAAATTAACTATGTTATAAATCACAGAAAAAGTTGCATTCAGTGTTGATCAGAGACGGAATGATGAGGCATATATGCTTACAAGAGGGTAACTTGTCTAAAGCTGGCCTTGCATTTGTAAAAAGAGGGTAACTCAAGCTGGTGTGTGCATACGGGGTCCGTGAGTGTGTGCATATTGGGGAAAGTAAAGCTTTATCCCACACTGGCTGTAGGAAAAAGCCTTAATCTGGATTTATTTTTATTTTGTTCCAAGAGTGACGTAAAAGAGCCTTAGAGCCAATCTGTACTGCACCAGGGGGTCAGGTGCAGAGATACATGTGCTGAGAGCCAGAGAGCTCAGAAAGCGAGCCAGCCCTGTGGCAGGGGCAGTGGCACTGTGCAGGGGGAGCCCCTTGGCTCCAGCACTGCCGAGCTTGGCTGCTTGGTGGGGCCACCCCAGCTTGTGAGGAGGGGCTCCAGTGTCACCCCCACACCAGTGCTTCTATCACCTGCCTTCACACAGTCATCTCTTTTGCCATCAGTGCTTCATGGTTTGAACTCCTTGACCAGTTTCAGTTTTTAGCTTCCAAGCTCTAATTGTAGCCTTTGATGGCTCTATTGCTTTCTTCTCTTCCTGGATTATTGTAACCCTCCTAACCCATCTGTTCTACAAGACTGACCCACCACCTACTATCTACTCCAGACACCTGATGTTTCCTGGTTCCTTGCAGTCCTGGTGCGTAGAATGCACAGTTCCCATTTTGTGACTTCAACCTTGACTTACAAAGCAGAAGCAGGACATGTTGTCCCGTGATAAAGAACCTTCAGATTGTCTGAGATGATAAAATATTTATTTCTTTAATCAAAACCAACTTTTCTATTCACTGTAGAGCTTTCCCATTGCTGCCCTAGCAGTGATTAAGTCAGACACCACACGAACCTTTGAACTTGTGGTCAAGCTGCAGAAAGCGTTAAGACAAACGGATGTGCTAAAACTCTTTCCTTCTGGTGAAATGAAAGGCACAATTAAGTGTCTAGTTATGAAATAGCAGTAGACAGTAGAAGCCACAGCTGGAGGTATACAGACCTGAGCAAAGGACTGTTTAAGAAACACTGAGTGAACCTGTAATACGATGCAAACCGAAACTACTGTGCCACCATGAAAATTCTTGCCTGTCCATTCTTCCAGCCCTTTATTCCCGCACTTGCACCTCTCCTATGCTCTCTGCTGACCTGTGTGTTTGTGTAATGCACTGGCAGTTGGAACAGGGAACAGCATGGCTAAAAATATCCTAGTGAAAAAATACCCTACATTTATGACAGTAGTTCAGTTGCATAAAGTCACTGAATAGCCACCACTGTGAAGACACTGGTAGCAAGATCCTTGGCCCTAGTCTAAAATCCAAGGGAGTAAGTAGTCATTTGGTACTCCATGTGTAGGTGGGAGAATGACAGAGGAGCATGACTCTGAGTAGAAGCAAGGGAAGGACATTTCCAGATGCAGGGCTTACTAAGAAAGCATACGGGTGTGGAAATGAAGCAGCTTTATGCTTCTGAGCTGTGTGATGCACTGACACCTCCCACTGGTGCGTGAGCTCGACCAGCAATGAAGTGTTTGTTTTGTAGAGTATGTTCTCTGAGCCACCACAAACTATTTTATAAGAACTTGATATTGTATAACTGCTCATGTCCTAGCATTTGAGCTAGGCTACACATTTTTAAAACACACAATCTTTCAACGTGTGTTCCCAGAGAGGCTGTCCTCAAAGCTAGTATCAGAGTAGAGACCTTTATACGACCCCTGTGACATCTGCCTTTGTATGACTTGAGAAGTGGTCTGAGACCCAGAATAGAAATGCCTCCAAGACTCTGCTGCCTTCTGCATACTGTGCTTAATATGAGATTTATTCTGTTTCAGTATAAATTTAAATATAAATTTGTTAATGCTAATATACAAAAATACACAGAAAAATAAATATGTATGCTTTGACAAATATCAGTTATATGTACGTATATCAGGATACTTCTTAGTCTTTCCAGAAGCAATAAAATTCGAGCATGTCTTATCAATTGTGGAATGAGTGCTAATAAAACAAGTATTATTATGAAATCATGAGGTTGATACTGTTTTCTAAGGGACTATAGTCAAGATCGCCTGGCTACTCTTGTCTTTAATCATGTTGTACTCTGGGTTGTTTTCCATGAGATTTCTGGAAGACATTTTTCCCCTTAATAAAATAAATTAATATTCATTTACCATAATGAAATTCAAAATAACTTTCAATTTAATTTTAGCTTCTGATAATTTCTTATGTAAAGCAGCTGCTATTTTAAGTTTTTCTCTCTTGCTTGCTCATGGAAAAGTGTAATGGGCTTTGACTGGCTATCTATAGCAACTTTAAAATGCTTGGATTTTTATTTTAGCACAATGCAATTTAATTAATTTCTAATATTTAAAATGTTAACACCAAAATTCATTTGATGAAATGAATTTTATGTCTTATTTATGGAGAAGACAGTTAAGGATTTCAGTAATTCTTAAAAACATTAACTTTTTTTCTTCTGACTTTTTGTTTTACCCTTAATTTTTTAGGTCTTCATTTGTATTTGAGGTAGGTTTTGAACTTCAGATTTATGTCTCAACACCTCGCAACAAATTTTGTAAATATTCTGTGGGGGCTTGGTCCTGAAACATAAACACTTCTTCTTATTGAGGCACTGAAGAAAAACAGACCCCCTCATTTATTATGTGATATCCAGGAGGCTAAGGAGATTTTGATCTCTTTTTTTTCGGGAACATCTTCTTCAGTAAGAATAATGAAATGTCATCATGCTAAGGTGAATCATAATAAATGTTATGTCTTGGTTGACACTGAAAAATAAATCAAAGAAAGTTGCGAGAAATATTGGTGACTTTTTTTTCCACAGAGATTTGGACCAGCTCTATAAATTAAACAGTACGCGATGACAGCTTTGAGGCGGTAAGTAAACCATTCAGTAGATAATCTCCATAGTAACAAAAAAAAGTTTAACCATCTCAAACCAAAATGGCACATCTGGACCTGGCTGTGTCATATGGCAATAGGGAACATTTTATTGTTGTCAAAAGTCACAGCACGCAAGAAAACTGAACAGCTTAATCCTTGTTAGTAGAAATCAGTGAAGTACAAGCAATGTGTTTGGGAGGATTCTGATCCTATAAGACATTATATATTTGCTTACCTTTGTGCTGTAAAGATCCTGTTGTGATCCATCTGCTCATTGCAAGTTAGCAGTAAAAACAGGCTCTCCCTTAATAGCTATTGAGTCCTGAAAATTCTTGCTCATAAGAGGTGCCCTAAATCATTAACAGAATGGATTTGAGTAATATCTGATTCACTGCATTCCTAATTAGCAGTATTTGATTTTAATTGCACTGAACTTCAAAGCTAAAAGACTATTTTACAAGACAAATTCTTTAGTGCTAAAGATGGAATAATTTAATTAGTGTGGGTGCAGAAACTCAGATATAAAGGCTGGACTGCTGAAGAGAAAAAACTTCCTTCAGTAGGGACTATGCTGTGTGTGACATCCATATCTCTCCCTGAGAACAAAAAGGAGCAGGAGCTCCACTTTTCATCTTGTTCAATCTGCATAAACTTTGGGTCAAGCCTTGCTAAACTAGTGCATAGCTGATGGTAGGAGGCACCCACAGGGTGGTTTTTAGGAGCTGTTTGGGGTTCAGCTGCTTCCTTATCAAAGCCTTCACTTTTGGCTTCACTATGGGGTGTAAATTTTCACCTTTCTAAGCCTGCAAGTAGTCAGGGAAGGAAACAGGTATAACTTTCATTCTGTCTTTTTGGTGAAATTGCCATTTCAGCAAGTGAAATGGCATGGGGGTATGCAGCAATTTGTAGGAAATGGCTACCACAGAAATTGTGTTTCTGAGCTAAACTGCTCCAGAGTTTGTGCTTCCTGAGGCTTTTCCTGGGCTGGAGTGTTTATGTATCTCCTTTTGCCCAGGCCCAGGCCTGCTCCCAAAGGCACTCTCTGAGTCTCCAAAGCTATGAAAAACTGTGTCACTAATCAGCTCTCTGGGACTCTGTGAGAGCTCTGCATCCAGTCTTGACCCCCTGAAGGCAGTCAGCTCTGACAGACTTCCCTAGCACACTTTCAGCCTATCCTCATCCATACCCCAATACAATTAAAGCTACAACGCCCAGGAGGTAGCTCAGTCTACTTTGTCAGTTCAATCCTTTCCATTCATTGAAACGTGCCAGGAAAGCTAAAAAGGGCCAACATGTTTTCCAGAAGTAGTGGAGAGGTTTCTAGATTTACATCAGTAGCAGTAACATACAGCGACTTTCACACGGCCTCATTTCTGGTACCACCTCCTTCCTCATGTGCCACAGCATGGTTTATGTTTCTGTCTTTCTGTACTAACCGATTGTTCCTAAGCTCTAACAGTTAGCTTTTAGTTCTGGGATAAGTCCCTGGACAGACCTAGCACCAGAAAATCCTGTGTATGGGGATGTCCCTGTGTGAGTGGATTCTTCTTCCCCTTGCTTGAAGAGAACAGAGTCTGCCCATAGCAAAGGCTCCCTCTGTAGTAATCTTTAAGTATGATCCAGATCTCCCTAAAGAAGAGCTTAGTTTGAAGGGAGAGTCATGTCTGTTTCCACTGCATGTACCAGAAATATTCCCTAATCCTGACCTAAAAGGATAGCTTCAGTCACAAGCCAGTATTTGCAAAGTCTTGGTATAGAAATGTATGCAATAAAAAATGATTTGACATAAGTCCTTCCAAGACAAAGAAGACATGCAGCATAGAGACAGATTTGTAAAGCTGGGTGATGAAGCAAGGTCAGTACCTCTAATCTAAATGCAGTAATGCTTGTGTTTTATCACACGAACCTCCTAAGCAACCTTTCCACAGCTCACTCAAAGCATGTACTTCACCATCTTCCCTTTCATGTTCCTTTGTTAAATAGTTTAGTAGGGATATTTTGGATGGGATTCTCATCTGCATGTTTATCTTTTAACGCAAATGTCTCCATCATTTATGCCCTCTCCCTTTGGCTGTGTGAGAGTGCTGGGCATTGTTTTTAGTTTGAATGAAAGGTATATGGGTAATTAATTTACTGCATTGCACAACAAATCCTTTACAATTTAAGGTTACCAGTGCTTCAGCAGCTCAGAGACCCCAACTCAGATTTTAACAATGTGTTGCTAAAAAGGTGTGTTAAATGTTGCTTATACATTACATTTCTGGACAAAGCACATTTCACTTGCACCTGCCAATGGCCAACTGATAAATATACACTGGTGGAAGTTCAACAGCAGTGGGCTAGTGAGTTAGATAAATACCACAAGACACCATAAGCATTGAAGGTTACTGTTTCCCCAGCTCTAACATTCTGGTAGATATAAAGTCTTTTCTTAAAAAAGATTAAAAATAAATAAATCCTCTTTGCAAGGTTAAAAAAAAAAAAAAAAGCATATTCAAAACATAAAATAAATTCCTCTCAGAGTCTATTGTAGTTATCTGCAGTTATTGCTAGGTTTCCAGCCTCTTAGATGTTAATTATGATTTAATCAAAATTTGTGGTCAATTTTTAAGTATAAAAGCATCTCATATGACTGGTTGCCAATTCTGAAGTCTAAAGGCCTTGCTTTATATTGCTGTAGTAGAACAGAAAATATAATCAAAGTTTGACCTTCAACTTTAATCCTATAAACAGAGAATTTGCTTACTTTACCTTGGAAACGGATGTGATTCATCACAGTAGCCCATAAATAACATGTCAAACTGTTAGACCGATCAATGAAAATAAGTTATTGAAAAATAATGTGATTGTAAAGTCTCTATGTAAACTAGCTTAGTGTTATTTTAAAATGAGGAGGGTTTTCAGGTTGAGGTAAATATTTTTTTAAGGAGAATAGTTACTATGTAATAAATGCAGTAAACATTAAACATATTTGCTCTACACAAAATACTCTTTTTCAGAAGAGTACCTTAATGTAAATAAGCATTAAAGCTCCAGAGGAAGAGTTGGGCTCCACTCAGATCAAAACTCCAAATGGCAGGTTACCTAAACTGTCTGTTGCTTATCACCATGCCTGAAACAAAAACAGAGGGTGAACTCTTGTCCACATGGGAGCCCATGGGAATGGCTCAGTCATGAAAAACCTGCATTTGAGACCTCAAAGCTGAACAGAGAAGTTCTGAGATGTGAACTGGATTAATTAAATCTCCACTCTTTATTTGTGGATATTGACTCTGAAGTCTGACAAGAGCAATTTGAATATGAAGCTGCTGTTTCATGTCTTATATTTCCAACAGGAATACCCAGAAAATGAAGTATTTCACAAGAAGTTTTTTTTTTTTGGAAGCAAAGATTCTGGTTTTAAAATTCTTTGGTGTAGTAGCGTAGCACACATTTAAATATTATGACTATATGGGGGTATTGAACTGAACTGAATATCAAAATGAATAACCTAAGTTTGCTGCATGTATATTACTGAGTTTTACTGTCCAGGTAACCAGAAAGTTATTTTACTGAACAGAAGGTTGAGACTGATTGGTCTGCTATGTCAGAATCAGAACTTGTCTGGCATTTAGATGCAGCAGCTGAAGTTTATTTGCACTCCTTGTGTCAGTTATAGTGGAGATAGGCAAGTTATTGTGATGCCAAAATATAAATAATATTTTTCATCCTATTTTATTACAAAGCATTTGTTTGTACATGATGGAGTCTTTCAATAGAAGTAATTAATGTATGAATAGATTGCCTTGCTGTTCAATGAGACTGGGAGGTGATGGAGTTATATCTGATGACAGGTATGTACCTTCCTTTCTACCTTTCATAACTGCCATAAAAATTATTGAAAAAATCTCTTTTTACCTTATGCAAGAATAATTTTGTTGATCTTATACTGTAAATATGCAAAGAAATAATATGGCATAAATAATGATGGTTTTGTGAATAACTTTCTGACAGAGCATCTCTTTAGTATTTTTTGCACATATGTGGCTTTGTGTTTTAATTTGTTAATATAAATGGAATATAGCTGCAGTCAAAAGCTTTCCGGATTTGCATGATGACAGCCGAAACCCTCTCCTGGGCTTTCTCCGTGTCATTTACAGTTTATTTATTTACTTGAACCTCAGACCTGGTGGGAGGAAATGAGGAAACATCAGGAATCCCACGTGGACTCAGCAAATCTCTGCCAATGAGAAGCTGCACCAAGGGCTGCTGGCTGGGAACTCTGCCCCCAGTGAAGCATCACCTTCGCCACTTTTCACAGTGCCTCGCTCCGTGCGCGGCTCTGCCTGCCTTGGGGCACAGCTGTGGCTCCAGCAGAGGGACAAGTGGGACCCCCAGCGCTGGAGGGGTCGGGGGTCAGTGGGGTCCCTTTGAGCACAGGGTGCTGCACTCACAGACGTCCTGTCCTGTCACAGCAGCAAAGCCCAGAGGACACCTCTGCTGGTGTATTCAGCAGCTGCTGAGGCACTGTCGTGCAGGACCCTGGGGAGAAGAGCCCAACCCAAGTGACTCTTAGCTCAAGTGGAAAGCTAAGGATGGCCCAAGGGCAGAGCAGAGGAGCAGAGGGAGGGTGGGGGAACCGGGTGTTGCACATCTCTCCAAAGCAGCTACATTTCTATCCAAGCCCAGCTACCCCTTGTCGACAGAGAGGCTCCCGTGGGCTGTGACCCACTCCACCTGCAGAGGGAGGCTGCTGTGGCCCTGCACTGTGGCGTCTCCCCCAGCCAGCTGTTCCACAGCCAGGGTAGCCCAGGGGACCAGGAGCTTGATTTCCATCATGCCCCATAAAAGGAATGTAGAGAAAGGCTCTATTGAGAAGGTTGGAGTAATGACAATGAAAGAATTTTTGAACTGTTTGTGCATAACTTCCTGAAATGTGCAAGAGAGGAAGAAAGAGAGCACAAAGGTGCCTTCCTGATGATTTAACAAATGGCATTGCCATTCTCATCTGCCTGGGATCTACACTTCCAGCTTTCATGTCTTGGTTGTAAAATGAACTTAGTACTGCAGTCAGCATTTGCAGACATGTTTCAATATATTGTAATTGAAAGAACCTTTTAAAAGGTGATTTCCATAGCCAACAAAGCTTACTTTCTATTTCCTTTTTATGGACTACTATTTTAGACAACTGAGTGCTAAAAACAATCTCTATGCTCACAAAACTTTTTAATGGCATGCCTTCCATAACATCGCGTAAAGCAAACAGCGTATAATTCTCTGTGTTCTGCTTTAATATTATTTTTGATTTTACAGATCTTTATTTTGTGTTTGAGGATTTATTTGTGGAAAGAGCGACTTCTGATATGACTACTGTAGTATCAATTCTTCAGTCAATGCTGGGCAGATTTAAGTAAATAAATTCCACTTAAGGTAGAAAATTTAAATTGCTCAGCCCGGGAACAGAGGAGAGACTTCTTTAAAATATTTTAATTTCCAAAAGAAACATTTTTTTTTTTTCCAAGAAAGAATAGTGAACTCTAAACAACTTTTTGTTTTTGTGGTTACTATTCTTGTTTGATTAAAAGAAACATCTGTTTTAAGATGGAGTAGCAGTATCATGTCATTACTGCTTGCGCCTGCATCTTTCTCCTCTCACCCAAACATATGTTATGGGTCAGAAAACTTTTTTGTCATTTATACTGATAGTGCAACTAATTCACCCATGCATGCTGTGCTGATCTCATAACACATGCCAGTTTATCTCACACATTACTCATCATGTTGTGGAAAAGAAATATCAGAAAGAAATTTGAAGAACATACAACTGTGGCTGAGCCAAGAGAAGTGGTGCTGGGGTTTATAGATGCAGTTAATACTACTGTGAGCAGTGCTATTGCTGGCAATTCTGACAGTTTAAAAAAAAAAAAAAAGTCACTTACTGAGTTCCTTGTGCTGGGTTGAGCAACTCACTAAAAATAAATCATCCGTTCCTTTCTACTGCCAAGAAATAGAGGAGAAATATAAGCGTTGTAGTTAACAGAAAGGCTGACCTTAGAGATTCTGTTGCCCCAGAGCTGACGAGATTATAGGGAAGGGAGAGTTTATAGCAGAGATTTTAGAAACAAATGCTTTAGGATTTCATTCCACATTTGGGAAAAAACCCACTGAAAAACATTCAGTCCTTCGGGACATTTTTCATGACTTGTTTATCTTCCTCCATCAAGATTCAGCACTCATAAAATCTCATGCTGTGTTTGTATTGCTTTGTTACAAGCTCTTGCTATTTTGCAGCAAAACTGCAAATAACTCATACTGGAGTAAGGTTGCTACTTGGCCATCTAATTTTTCACAAAAGGCAGCAAAAAATAGATATACCACTCATAAGGCAGTAGGCAAGATAGCTGCTCATGCTGACTCCAAAAGACAAATAAATTAATTAACTTGTTTATAAAATCTAATTATTATTAATTGTTTTTGTGTAATTTTTCATGCACACTGTGAATGGGAGATAAAAAAAAGTACCAAGTAGCTATTGTTCTTCCATCAGAAGGATGACACAGGCACAATACTTTAAAGGGCATGCTAACAAAAGTTCATGTATTTCTATCCTGAAAGTATATTTCTACCATCTTTGAATGTACAATCCAGCTGTGAGATACCACAGCACTGAGTAGAGTCTATATAATTAAGTTTTGTTGGTTTTATTTGTTTTGTTTTTTTTTTCCAGAAAGGTATTAATGAGACGATTTGTATTTTAAATTAGAAAAAAACTTGTTTGGGAAATCACAATCAATTTGGTATTTGGCAGGTTTCTCTGACCTATCCTAATATGTCTGCTAGAGGAAAATATCTACTTTATTTATACAGATGAATCTAAACATAAAGTACTCCATAAGTTTTCAAACACCTCTAGATGCATGACAGGGCATCATAACACATATTCACATCATGCCTGTTGGTTGAAGAAAGGTCAAACAGCCCATGGAATTTAACAATACGTTATATTCATCTTAGAACTCCTCAATCTTCATCCAGGTTTTTGTCATGTTTCAAGCCTTCATTAATGTTACTGTTTTCTGGAAAGTCTGGATTCTTTTAGATGAACCAGCCGTATTGGCCTTCAGTAATTTGTTTGATGGAAAATAATTCGAAAGTGTATGAGAGGTAATAAATAAAACTGAACTTCCATTCCCGATTTACTTTGCCGTGATATATTTTTTGGAATAGATTTACATTTATGACTAAGGATAGAGTCATCAATAATTTATCCTTCAGCAAAATGCATTATGTTATAAATTTAATCACACACCAGATCAGACTATTCTAATTTTAAGACTGTGTTATAAAAAACCCCCCTTCTTACTGAGCAAGATGCCATATTCATCTGTGAGAAGTGCCTTAGCACTCACCCTTGAAGTATGAAGCTATTTCAACAGGCCCTCACTCTCTAGATAAAATACTAAAGTAATTTTTAGAGTGTTGGAAAACATTTTGAAGTTTGTTTCTCTGTTTCTGGTTTAATTGAAAGGTATAGATATCAATAACTTTTGGGCTGTGTATCTAAGAATTTTCATTTATTTAAGGCAGACATAAAGACATACCCTCTAAGACTTTGAAACTATCTTGACAGATGGGAAAAAGGACTTGAAGTTAAAATAATAATAATAATAAAAAAATAAATAGAAAGAATGAGATAACTGAACAATTAGTAGGAAATAATTTTCATTATCCATTAATTTTTACAAAAAGTCTATCTGTTAGAGTTGACACTATGATTTGTGGATAATAACTTTAAAACTTTAAAGCTTTTAAACTTTTAAACTTTAATATACATTTTGAATTAAAAAATATTTTTAATGTCATTTCATGGTTTTAAAATAATGAAAAAATAATAATTAGTTCCCTTTTCTCTCTCTAGTTGCAAAGGACTTCCATCAATATTTCTGTGTTTCTAGAGTTTAAAGCATCAGTGATGACAGGAGATAAATATGCTGCTTTCAATCAATTCTTTGTTTCTCCACTTATAGGAAGAAAGAATACAGTGATGGCAATATAGAAATAATTAATGTAGGTCATTTTAGCTATAAGTGAATCTTGTGGAACAGCACTTTAATTTGCTGTTGTAGTTAATGAAATACCACACTATTCCTTCTGCAGAAGCCATTTTGCAGATCTCTGAGTTCCCTAGCATTTAAAACAATCAACAAAACAATTGCACATTAAGAATAATTCAGTACTTTTGTTCTTAGATACTGTGATAAAATTACATTTATGACTAATTCAATTTTCATATTGCCTTTCATCATGCCAGGTGACAGGCATTTTTGAGTGATTTATTTTGCATAAACTCCAGTCAGCCTTGCGGTAATTATCCACATGGAAATCTTTGTTCACTCATTTTAGAAAATGTAAAAACTCTTCCAGTGGAGGACTTGTCTTGTTTACAGACTGCTATCATGGGAGTTTTTGTCACTGCCATGATTTACTTGGAACTGCAGCTTAATCATGTTTGCATGATGATCATTGCTTGGCAGTTGTGTGGTCATATGTATCTCCCAGATCTGTTTCCTGTGTAATCCATTATTAAACTGAAGGCAATCAACAATTGCACATCTTACTGTGGTATGGCTTCAAATGCTTAACTGATTGATTTCATTTTATCCTTACATATATTATAAATTAATAAGTAAAGGATATTTCCTCTGAGTTAGAGCGAGCTATTTCCCAGGAAAATCCTTCCTGCAGTTAGTGATTACAGTGTATTCAAAGCAAGAATGTGCCAACCCTCCTTGTGAGTGTTTGGTGCTAAATATAAATATAAATATGTAATATAAACAGAATTTCTGCATTACTGCAGTATAAAACAGAATTTCATACTATGCATGTTCTATTTTCAGCGAGGTTTATCTTGAAACAGTTATCAGATCTGATCAACTTCCACTGATGTGCTTATGCATTCTCAGCGATCTCTTAGTTGCATTCTGTTTTTAACAAGGTTTTTGATATTGCAACCCTGAATATTTTACCACTAAATTTTTACATTCTTTGTAACCCTATAGGATGCCAACCCTAGTATACAAACCCACAAAAGCCAGAGAGGAAAAATGATCTGTCAATAGAAAAATCGAGGTTGTACCTGAATTTGGAGATGAAAGGGAAACTATTGAGGCTTTATGAGCTATGGACCATCTCCATCCTCATTTCTGGTCTCTTCTTAAAAAAAATTCCACACCAAATGAAATCTCTCCCTGTTGCTGTTTCAGACATTCATCTGAATGACCAGGAGAGAACACTGATCAGCAACAGCAGGTGGGAAACAGTCCAAAAGAAGTTGCTTAATTATTGGTTTTTTTTTTTTTGTTTGTTTTGTTGCTTTTTTTTGTTTTGTTTTTTTTTTGTTTTTTTTTTTTGTTGTGTTGTTTTTTTGTTGTTGTTGTTGTTGTGGGGTTTTGTTGTTTTTGTTGTTGTT
>JAODKT010001744.1:14844659-14863241 GCA_027576195.1 Cossypha heuglini
TGTTGTTGTGGGGTTTTGTTGTTGTTGTTGTTGTTGGTTTTTTTTTGTTTTTTTTTTTTTTTCAGAAGGACAATGGGACTACTTTCCTCCTATCCCAATGTGCTGGTATTCAATAACTATCTTGGTATCTATGAAGGTAGCATGATTTCTGGATGTAGTGGTTTAACCCAAGCTGACAACACACAATACTTATTCATTCTCCCACAGCAAATGGGGAAGAGAATCAGAAGAGAAAACATGAGAAAGCCCATAAGTTGGGATATGCACAATTAAATAGCGAAAGCAAAAGCTGTGAACACATGCAGGGCAAAATGAGGGATTCATTCACTGCTTCCCATGGGAAGGGTGGTGTCAGCCATCCTCAGGAAAGCAGGGCTTCATCACATGTAACAGTGGTCCCTCTAATTGTCCCATCCATCCTCCTGCTTCCTTCAGCTTTGTGTTCCAAGCATGACATGGCATGGTACACGATGTCCCTGTGGCCAGCTGGGGTCAGCTATCCTGACTGTGTGCCCTGCCAAGCTCTTGTGCATCCCCATCCTACTCAGCAGTGGGAGAGGATGAGGAACAGAAGGCCTTGACTCTTGTCTAAGAGCTGCTGAGCAATAATAAAATCATCCCAGTATGTTCAACACTCATTCCAACACTAAAAACATAGCTCCATACAAGCTAATATAGAAAAAAAAAAACCTCTAAGCTAAAATACTGCCTTTGCCCTGAATTGCTATTTTGCTGATGTCTCTTCAACTGACAGCAACATTTCAGAGCTTATTTAGGAGGAACTAAAGACAATACTCAGCTTTTGGTCTTCTGCTTTGATGCATGTCTTCTCCTTCTATTCAACACTTATTGAACACAGATTTTAAATCTGTTCAAATTCCATTAACCACAGGAAGTCTCCCTTAGGAGAGAAGTGGTTGTAGTACTCTAAATTGTGGGGAGGTTATTCCAGAAATTTTATAGCTTGTGACAGATCTCATCTACTCCTTCAAAGCATGGCCTTGTGTATTTTTGGAGCCATAGATCAAAACCTGCATCATGTGCTGATTTTTGGGGGGCTATATGTCCTCCACTCCAAAGTCTCTTAGAAAAGATGTGCCAGCTGAGTTTTCGTGTTAAATTGCAGTTGACATATGCTGCAGTTGCTAGTTACTTGGTTATGACTGACTTCCAGGGCAACTTGTGGCAGTTTCCAACATTTAAATTACAATTTCTAATTTTCATTACTGAACTTCCAATTTATTCAAGATGTTAAGAAAATTTGATTTTTTTTCCTATATATTTCTTTCTGATTCTGAGAAAAACACACTAAAAAATTTAATGAATTATCTTCTTGCCCTGAAGTGGAAAGCCAATAACAATACATTATACATTTAAAAAGCATTTCATTAAAGTTAACATCAGAATATACTGCTAGTTATAGATCATTTAATTGTTATGTATTAAACACAAGATATTTCTAACATTCTTCTCAAGCTTTCATATTCTTGAAATTTATTATGTCAGTCGTCAGCTGCTATGACATCACAAGATGAATTCAAAGCAACGATTACTTTAGTATTTAACATGCTTGGAGTATACCAATTATTCAGGCTGCTAAGTGAAAGTAAAAATGTCAGCTTAGCTCTCTATAATCCCATAATGTTTAAAGGTTCATGAATTACACATAGACCAGAGAGAAAGAGAGAAGTTAGTCTGAGTAAAAGACATTTTCTCTGCAAAATGTGCTGAAACCAGATCCTTTTAAATATTCTAGTGATTAATCAGAGTGATTTAAAACACTTGATTACTTAAGTCCTTGTGGTTGAATTTACTTCCAGCATAAAGCTTTCCTATATTTATTGGGAATTGTAAGTAAACCGTGTGTGTCTAATGCTTTATAGATATTCGTCAGTAAAGTGTAGGATTACAGGTCTTGTATTTTTTGCTATTTGAACCAAGCCAAGAAATGCAGGCACCAAAAACATGTGACTGAGTCTCAAAATTTAATTTTTTTTTTTTTTTTAAATCGTGTGCCATCCTGTCACTTCTGAATATCTTAGCTGAATATTGAGGTACTTCAGAAGTAAGGCTATGTTTTCTCTACCGGTGTCAGGTAATGGAAGTAGAAGAAAACAGCCTTGAGACTAGACTCAGTCCAGGAAACTGCTGCAGAAAAATATTACAATAGGCTGGTAAAGAGCTAGAGGGCCAAGTGGTGTCACAGCAGCCAGAGCTGCGCTCACTTTGGCACTGCAGTTGTGTGCCTAGAGTGGGTCACACCCCGGGAACAGGAGTCCTTGGATGTGGCTATGGCTCCATGGCCTTTTGGCTGCCAGGTTGCATTTGGAGGAGGCAAGGAGGAGGGGGAGGTCTTTTTGCATAGGATAAAAAGGATTTATGACTTTGGGGAATCCAAGGGACAGAAGACGAAAATAGCGAGGGTGCAACAACTTAAATATGGGGGAGGTTCAAGGGGAAGGAACAAATTCTTAGCAAATTGGACAAATTCTGAGGAGGGATAAAGGGTTGATGATGAGCTTACCCAACTCATCAACAAAGACATTAAACATGACTATCCCCAGTACTGAGCCCTGGAGAACCCCACTGGTGGGCCCAGCCATCCATCCAGTTTTTAACCAAACGTAAAGGGCACCTGTCTAAGCCATGAGCAGGCAATTTCTCCAGGGAAATGCTGTGGAAACATCATTGTTGGAGGTGTGACAAATGTCCAGGCAGACAATATTCCCAATTTTCTTCATAAACTCAGTTGTTCAGCCTGTCATAGAGGGAGACCATGTTAGCCAAGCAGGACTTGCTTTTCTAATCTGATCTGGCTGGGCCTGATCCCCTGGGTGTGCTGCACGTGTCAAATGGTGGCACTCAAGATATCCTCTCCATAGCCTTGCTCCTGTACCAGGGTCAGGCTGACAGCCTTGTAGCTCTCTTGACCCTCCTTCCTGCCCTTCTTGTAGATGGGAGTCACGTTTGCCAACCTCTGGTCACCTGGAGCTCCCCAGTTAACCAGGACTGCTGATAATGACAGAAGTGGTTCAGTGAGAACTTCCACCAGCTCCTTCAGTACCCTTGAAGATCCCATCTGGCCCCATAGATCTGTGTGTGTCTAGGTGGTGTAGGAGATCACTGACTACCTAGTCTTGGATTATGGGACTTTATTTGCTCCCTGTACCTGTCTTCCAGTTTAGAGGGCTTAGTAGTCAAAACCCAGCTGGTCTGACTATTAAAAAGTGAGGCAAAGAAGACATTTTCTCCTTGTTTTCTTCATCCTTTTTCACAGTGTCCCCCCATGTCCAATAAATATGGATTCTATTTCTTCAAAGTTCCTCATGAAGTAAAGAATGGGAAGAATTGGTTCTTTCTTCTTTTATACTCTCCCTTTTACCAATACAGGCGATAAATATTATTTAACTTGTATTTGTAGTGACAGGAATAAAAAACACTTACTATTAAACTATCTAATAAAATGATCAGAAAAAGTTCAGGGCCTATCTTCATATTCACTTATAGCTCCTATATATTTTTTAGAATGAAGTCAGTCTCTTCCCATGTGTGGGTTTGAAAATACTTTCATCTTCATGCCTACCTTTCTAGTGCTTTCTGTTGGAAATCCTAGATTAGTTGTGTTACTTGGTAATGAGCATTTCATACAGCGAGCTGCCAACCCAAACCACTGAGGAAACAGATAAGACTTCTATTTTGCAGCTTTGCAACACTTCTGGAGAGCTCTACTGAGCAGCACAACTCAAAGTGAATGGAAGAATTTCTCTGTCTGGCTATAAGCAGGGTCTAACACAATTACAGACAAAATAAGCCATGCATTGGATGTATCAGGTATACAAACTTCAATCTGTGAAGGTTTGATTTAATTTTTCTTCAGATGTATGGATAGTATGGTGACAGATCTGGCTGAGCTTGTAAATCCTTAATGAGTGTAATTCATTTGCATACTGTTTGCATTTGTATTTCAATAGTTCAGAATAAAAGTTCCATTATGAAAGAATCACATTGTCTCTGATTGTGAAGGATTATTAATCTGCCTCAAAGCTCTTATGTGGTTACAGTAAATTGTGTCGGGTATCAGGACGAATTTCACATTTTTCTCCAAAAAGTCTTCCCTGGTAAAATGTTGAAGAAGTATTAGGGGCAAGAACAACTAGCTTGTAAAGGCTCTGGTTTGAGAAATTCTGAGATGTAAGCAACTGCAGTGCCTCCACTCATGATATGTAAAATATTGTAATCCATCTGGTCATTAATTCTTTCAGCAAAATTGAAAACTTTGGTGGGAGTTATGTATTGAATGTGATTAAGAGCCAAGAAACATTACTGTTCCATTCTGTGTGGGCTTCCAAATGTCTTTAAAATAACACTGATGTTATTATGGCATTCAGACTTGCAAAACAAATATTAAAGAGTACACCTAGTATTTCCTGGAGAAATATTCATATTTTTCAGGTGAAAAGGTATCACTCTCCAAGTGATTTCATTGACTAACAAGATAACATTCTCCTTTAATTCATTTATCAAGGCTATTGGTGATGATTTTTGAATATTTTTGATGACTTCCAAGTTCAACCGTATTTCTTCAGGCATGTTCTGAATCTTCTTTAAAGACAGAACAGGAGGGTATGAGAAGGAAAATCTGTTACTGGGTTATCAGTCACACTAAGCTCATTGTCTTCCATTCAAGGTCAGAAATCAGTGTGACTTTTGGTAAGATAAAATGGTTTTATAAAGATTGGACTGTATGAAAGAATAAGCTCACTGTTCAGATCTCTCTGCTGGTGATAATCATAATTAAAAATGCAATTTGTCTATTCAGAATTATTTTGCTTTTTGACTTCCTTAAAATACCTTTCAAAAAATCTTATGAAAAATTAAAGCCTCAGTTAAATTTTAAAATGCATTGGTCTTTGTTTACAATGTTTTATACTATATTAAGGTACTATAAAAATGTTCTATTCATTTATACTGTGAATCAGAGCCTACACTTAACATTTCTCTTTAAAGTTATTTATTGAAGACTGGAATCTAAGACAGCCACATTATTTTCAGTAGACATTATTAGCTTTAGGTGATGTTACTGACTGATGATGATTAAAGACTTACCTCCCTGTTGCCAGCATATCTGTGATGTATGCCAGGAAGACAGATTTATATTATTCTTAAAACCTCACAAGGTGTAAAAGAAATGCTCAAAAGTATCATTATACAAGGGCATTACATAATTTATAAGTTTGCAAAGTAGTGACAAGAAGAACCAGAAAAAAGGACAAAGTTCAGCCTCTTGGTGTAGAACTGCATCCAGGATTTTTCAGAGGATAGGTGAGGATTTTTTTCCATGTACACTGTTAATGAAAAGCATATTGGAAATGCCAGGAAAGGAGACAATAGTACTGTCTGATTCTGGTCCAATAACCCATATAGGCAAAAAGAAAGGTCTTGCAGCTGATTTCACTGTATTTTTACTGCAGATGTTGCAGTCTGATCAGACTAGGTAGTTTCCATAATCATTTCATGATATGTCACTAAGAAACACTGAAAAAAACTACGAAAAATTTAGAAAATATTTAAAACATGATGGTGAATATTTCTTCTGAGATTAAGTAACAGTTAACAGTATAAAGCTTGCCTAGAGAAAGAGTAAACTTTAAGAAAACTGCAAACATATAAAAACTTTCTAAGAAAAAAGTTTGGATAGCATTATTTACTGACTAAAAAGTTGAACAGAGAAGTCTATACTGAGTAAAGAAGGCCGTTCTACTGGATTTCAGAAATACAAATTAAACATTATGATTATGTTTTTTCAAATGAATAGGCAAGAAGCATTAATTAAACTGTTTAAAAATAAATTAGAAACACATGCAGACATGCTGTCTCTCCCTGGAGGGAGGTAGATGGAATAACAAGTGTCTGCCACCTTGAATTTGCCAACAAATCCATACGATAGGCAGAAATAAGCTTCACATTTTATTTTACTGCTCAGTGACATAATGTTTTTAGTCCAATTCTTTGTCTTTTACTGGACTTCTTCGTCAATAACTAGAATGCTATCTGCAACAATATATCTTTTTTCCAGGTGAAATATAAAAGAAAAGAGGTATCAGATCAGCTCCAAAGATAAAGCAAGTAAGAGACACCAAAGACTGACATATATGGAAACACAATTAGTTAATAGAATGGCACCTTCCTGCATTCAAGCATATCTGTAAGAAGTGAAACACAATCTGTGTGCAGTTCTTGTGCACATCATAATCAATATCTGTAATTTTTAAAAGTATACTTAGGTTTTTGAGGTCATCATTGATTGCTGATATTTTATCTGTTTTAGCACAAGTAAATAAAACCACAGTGTTCTGATGAGGGGCTTCCTCCTGGCTCTGGAAATAATTTTACTGTAATAAGCTGCTAGAAAATTTAGTAGGTGCAAGAATAATGTAACTCTAAAGCGTATTGATGGACACTTAAAGCACAAAGTTAGGTTTGCTCACATCTTTTTCTGTCAATAGATTTGAAATTTAATCTATTTCTTATTCTGAGGTGATTATTGGTATCTCGAGGTATTGTGATAGAACAATGCATTTAATTTATTGAAAAGATAAGTGAAAAAAACAAACCAAATACATGCAATAGTGCAGTGTAATAGTGTCTTCTGTTAGGAGGCAGAAAATTTCTATGAACAGAAGATGAATTTAAGTCTTCATTTAAACAGAAAGGAAAAGCACATAAAATTCTTTTCTGTTAGGGTGGAAGGTGAATTTACTATGACTTCAAGTCCCAAAGTATTTATGAGGAATGAGTAGAAGGACACACAGTTCAGAGGATTTTTCTGAATATTTAGTTTTGTTTTATTCAAGAAATTTAAATCAGATATTTCCCACTGCAGCTGTGTGAATCTCACTAGTATTTATATTGACCTTTTAATTGTTACAAAATCATGTGTTTTGGTACAATTATCATTAACCTGAAAGCAATAACCTTTTACATGTTTAAAGTGGTTGCAGTTCTTGTTATTATAGGCCACTTTCAACGCTGTTCATTTAGTATGCTGTGTTTTTAACACAAATGTAATCCACTCTGCATTTTCCATTTAAAATGCATAAGGCAAAGTGCATCATAACAGGATGTAACTACGTATTAATCAAATTAGCACAACACTTCAAAGGCCCTGGCTTTTTACTAGGCTACTGTTAGACCACAATTCATGATGGAAAGCAACAGTGTAATGAAAGGCTTGGCAAGGGAGCTGTTTATTTTCTTTCCAGAAAGATATATTGTGGGTTAATTTTCATGATGGGAAAAAATGTGGAGGAAAAGTAACAGTAAGCATTAAGCTAAAGCACAATAAATGGAATTTAAAATACTACTGTGGGTTTGCTATTGACAAGCATAAATGTAGTGATTAGTTGATGACACAACAGAGCTCAAACGACCTATTGTTTAATTATTCAAACTTCATGATCCAGACAAAGAAAAGTCAGATTATTCAATATTCACATTGTGAAACTGGAACAGCTGGTAGGATTCTTCCCTCATCATACATTTAACTTACTACGTAAATATAAGGCCCTTCAGTTAATTCTTTTTAACTATCATTTCTCATCAATTTCAAGTATATACTATATACAACCCATTTTCAGTTTATGATAATTTTAAATTTTGTTTTAGAATATGAGGTGAGGTGTTGTGTCATACTGACTCCTGCATGGAATAGTCATCATTTAGGAAGCCCAGTCTAAAATACTTCCAGTGAACTGCAGCAAAGCATCAGGAATTCACAAAGAAATGGTGTCTGCATTGCTTTCTTTGCAATGCAAGGGCTTGCTGTAAAATGTAAAAATGTTTTTCGTGCTTGAATCTATACTCAAACATCATTAGAGTTCCAGCTAAAATTAAAATGGTTTATGCTAAATTTTGGAATTATTGATTTTTTTTTTCATCTATATTTGTCCCATTAACCCTTTTAAATTTTCTTCATTTATGTTTTTGGGCTGCCAGATAGTTTGAAATTCAGTCTGAAAGACATGAGTGAAACTCCCATTGATTTTAGCTGAAGCAGGTCTGAATTAATGTTTTCATCCAAGTCTTCCCTAACACAGCAATAACTTCCTTGTCTTCTAAATTCAGCCATCCACTCTTTTGTTACTCATTTGTTTATTTATGCAAAATTTTATGCAGTCAAGCTATCACTGTTGTTTTCTAAATCAGTATGTAGCCATGACACCCACTACTGTTTTCTATTTATTCCCAGTAGATGAAGGAAACAGTACTCCATCCTCTCGTTCATGTTTTGTAAAACATACAAGAAATCTTTATGGCCATATCTCTGTTTTCATTATTGAAGTGCATTAGTAATAACAAAGTCTGTATGAGCACCTTTTTGGAGATGCTGAAAATGACTGAAATTTATCCTATGGAAAGCTGCTTTGACATACTTGATTTGACATGCACACAGGCTCTTGCTAGAGAAAATCACAGAGGAAATGTTATTTTAAGTTATGATGGTAATGCTTCCAAAAGGAAGATTGAAGGTGACAGGATAAATCTTTAGGAACCTTTCAATTATGAAAGAATGCAATGAATGCAAATTCAGAAACTGTTCAGAGATTAAAAATATTTTTTTAAAATCTACCTGCAAGAATATATATGTTCCTTTTATGTGATATCTAGACAGGACACATAGTACCTGTATGAGAATTTAAAAAATATTAAAATAAACTTTTATTAGTTATATAGTGAATCCGAATATTAGGTAACACAGATTTCAAAAGATACTGGAATAATCTGTTTCTTAAAAGCCAATTTAAGCTATTTTTTGAAGAAGAAACTCAGTATGTAAAATATATCTTCTGCAATTTGCTAAATAAAAAGTAAAAACCTACAGAACTGTAACTTTAAATCAACTACATTAATAATCCTTAATGTTTGATGGTTTAATGTGATATTTTTAATGACCATAATTTCTGTATATTTTGGTTAGCTTATTTCTTTTTCCTGCTTGGGAGAAGCAAGATTCCTGACAAAAATCCTATACATATTGACAGAGATGGATACAGTCACGTAAAAAGTAGCTGTTGTTATTGACTGGAGTGGGAGAACCGTGCACGCACCCACATGCAAATATTTCCTTTGACTACAAAAATTTCAATAATTCAAATAATTCCGTGAGACTTTATTGTACCTGAAGAGCCGCTGTCCAGTAATTTGATAAACACTTATTGCAGCATTCACGCTTTGCAGAATTCACATTTAGTTCTGACTCTGCGATGTGACGTATAAGAAATATTTTCATTTGAAAATTTCCGGCTAGTTTTTAGTTAAAGTTTTATATCAACCTTACAGGTTAAGTTACTTTTTTGTGTCATGTCCACCGCAATGGCTTCACAGAAACTACCTATATATTGCCTAATGGTACTGTGTTTTCATTGTGAATGGCCAGAATCAACTATGAGGATAAATTTTTATCTTATTCATGAAAAACTCTCACAGAGAGGGCTGAATAGAATTGTCCATTTAAAGAAAGAGCAATTTTAGATGGGAAGACCTATAATGTAATTCAACTATCTCTTTGCGTCATTCTCTGTGATGTAATATTCCTATGTTCCCTCTAGATGAGATTTAGATGACTCAAATCACATCTCTAGAGAGTCTTTTCATACCTGACAGACCTTGAAATATGAGAATATCTTTGTTTTAATTATGTTTTCTCAGTTTTGTTCTTTCACTTTTAGGTTGAATTTCAGAATAATGTCAAATTGATATTTCTTATCAAAATAGGAAGGGGATAATTTTTTTTCTGTTGCAAACTTTGAATTTATTCAGAGAAGATAAAGCTGTAATGACTTGCAGAACATCTTGATGTGCTCAGTATGACAATCTCACAAGAAAGAAAACGCAAATCTGAATATCAGGCTTCTTCTTAAAAATTTGTGTATTAGAAGACCAGTGAAATTTCAGATAAATATAGTGTTTATGGGAAAATAAATGCAGTACTTTGAAATTTCTGCCATAGAGAAATCCAGCAATGGTTTCTGGAATGGAAACAGAGGAATCATACTTCTGTGCCTTTCTCAAGGAGAAGGAGGCCATCCAGTCACTGCTTCACAAAAGGTAAAAATCACATTTAAGCTTAGATGGAGAACACATTCTATAATTTATCTATGAAATCAAGTTGCCTGACCTGAGTTTTTCAAGCACTGAAATTCCTCCTACACCAACACCACAAGGACTGAGAACATCAAATCAAAACTGATCTATATATGAGGGTGCAGAACAATTTCAGCAAAAATTGCGGTCCTGGAAGGGAAAGGATACTGTTTATAAAGATGTTTATCTCTCATATCACTATTTAGGTGGTATAGATCAGAAGACTGAAGGTACAGCATCTCAGGGAGAATTATAGTGCTTTGGCAGAAGGCAAAAACATTTAAAAATCAATTTAAATGAGAGAAAGAACAGTGCTGGTAATGAACAGAGTGCTTTTTATAGAAAAGACCACCTGGTGGTGAGAAAAATGGTATTGTATTTTATTGATATAATTTTCCTTTGGAAATATATCTAGAAGAACTCTTCCAAAACCAAGAAGTAGAGTGTGTGGTGAGAATTCAGGTATCTCTACAAGAGAAGCTCTCATCCAGGAAAAGTCTTTTTTATATTCTTCAAATAAAATGAAACTTTTAAACTCTTGAAATTCTTATTGAATCACGACCATTTTGTTGTCATATTTATTTTCATTTCCGTCTTGATCAATTTCATTCCTCTCTGAAATTGTATAGTCTTGAGTGAAATTACTCTGCCATTATTTACATATAAAATGAAAGCATCCCATGTTTCAAAGATATTTATTATCCATTTCATCATAGGACTGAAGCAAATAATCTCACCCCATAGCACAAGAAATTTTTAAGACACATACATCTAGCTTGCATTATGTGTTAGGTGCAAATATATTTGGTTAACTTATTACATGTAGTGTTCTGTTTAAAAGTAGCTCAAAAATTATTAAATTTAAAAAGTGGAGCCTTCAGGACTTAAAAATATTACATAGGACATAGCACACATAAGCAGGAAATTGTGCTATTTATTTTTATACTGCAAACTACTCAAGAGCAAGTATTAGAGATAAGAATAAATAAACTAATTTAAAATAAAATCTTGCATGTCACTGAATTTTTATTACCCTAGGCTTGGAATTATCTCAAATGTCAGACAGCTATATTTCCTATATTCACACAATTTGCCATATAGAAACAGTATTCCTGTCCAATTCTTCTTCAATCTTAAGATTTGCAGACCTTCCTAAAATCCAGCCAAATCTAATAGTTTCTAAATAAATGAAAGAGTTGCAATCCAACTACTTCTTTAGTATATATTATTTTTAAGGATATCTTCTCAAGATATAAGCTGAGAAGGATAGCCAAGAATAATTTCCAAACATTAATACACATTTCTGTGTCAATATTTCAACACTTCAAACTTTACAAAGTTTATCAAAACCTGTAACTTTATCAAATTATCTTGTTAGCACATGTAATTTTTACTTCTTTAGTTAATTATTCAGAATGGGAGATTTTTTTGTATGTGCTTGCATAAAAGTGTGCTAACATCTCCTCACCCTAAATATGTCAAAAAAGGACTTGTTTTATTACATTTATAGATTTTACAGGGGAATCCTCCGCCCCTTATACATGTCTTCTCCTTTCTGTGTATGGTATGAAAGTATAAAGAGTATCCATTGAAACAGAGCATACAGTTTTTTAGTTTGGTCAATGCAGAGAAAACCTTCCTATTATAGCCAGTTTGACACTTTGAGGTTCACTGAGCAGCAAATGTTGTTATGTTCTGTTTTGCAATGGCTGAAAAGCAAATTTTGATTTTCTTGGTCTGCATGTGAACTTTTAGTCATAAAATGAACAGAAAATAAAATGCAGTCAGGTGCAGAAGCCTTTGTTCAACAAAACAAAAAAGGATTTTAAAAAATTGTTTTGCTAATATTTTTCGGTAGAACAAAATAGCCATTCAGTGAAGACATTTGTTTAAAGCCATAGTAGGACTTTTGGCATCAAAGTTTACTATTTTCAAATGGTATAAAACTGTGTATTTTCAAAAATAATTTACTATTTACAAAATGGTTTTAAAGCTATGGCAGATGATGCTAGGACATCCAATAGTTACAGTGCTTTGCTTTTAGCCCTAGATGAATCTAATATTCATCTTTTGACATCCTTCTGTTGTTTTTTCCTTCCAATCAACACACGTTGCCATCCATATGTAGAAGCCAGTTGCTGGCCCTGAAGATTTACTAATGTGGATGCTGTTCTCTTCATTGTTCTCCCCTGGGTTGTGATATGACAGGTACCTGAAATGGATCCAAACAACTTAGGTTGTTTAGATCCATCTTGTGTCTGGGAAGGAGCTTTGAAAAGGTTTTCTATACCCTTTCCCTCTTTTATTCACACTGTATAATGAGATGCTGGCTACTCCTTCCTTGCTTTCAGCCCTAGTAGAGCAGGAGAGTACTGACAATATAACAATATAATAGAAGTCCTACTTGTGAAATTTCAAACCCAATTCCCAGAGCAGAAGGCTTAGGTAATGTCTGGTATCCATCTAAAATGAAATTAATCTCCTAAACTTTTGGATAGTTTTGGTAATATGTACTGTAGTCAATCAGTTAATATCCTACTTAAGCAAAGTTTACTTAATAAAAAAAAGCCCTAATTATATACAGCTGTATACCATTAATATTTTTGTGCAGAGCTTTTTGGATACAGGAAGATATAAAGTAAATGAACAAGACATGACCTAAGGCAATACATAACTGTTTTCTTAGTTCCAAAAATGCATTTATTGATTTTGTTTTCACATGGTCAGAATAATATGAACATTTTTCAGCTGCATCCTTTAGCACTCAGCCCATGCAGAGCTATTAAAAGTTACCCTTATAGATCCCACCACAAATAAAATGCTGTTGCAGTACATACCATTATGTCCCTTCTTCAGACATACAAATAAATACAGTCTTCACAGTGTAGTGTTAGCAGTGTAAGAATACTTCTATTGCCATTGGTAGCAATAGGCATGATAATACTTTTGAGATGAATTATGTATTAATTGTTTTGTTGAAAAATGGAGATGAACTTTATTTATGGCTGGGTTTCTCTAAAAGGGTTACAAGGGTGCTCTTCTATTGTGCACACCAGGTTTTCAAATCAATATTTATACATTTTCTGCAATGCTAATGCAACCCTATCCATTTGTTAAAATAAACAATAAAACCTGACCTATTTACAGTACTCCATATATGTTATACCAGCAACTCTATAAAAATCACTGTGGAGAATTAACACCCCGATTTCAGTGGTATAATTTTTCAAATATGCACTGTGAAAATTTCAGATCCTGTTCTATGATGCTTTTATGTATGTAGCTCTCTGAAGTGATGTGGAGGACTGTATGAGAATGGTTACAGGACTGCACAAGTTAATTGCTCTCTACCAAAATTTGGGAACTGATTGGAAACTTGAAACCCCAGACTTAGGTTCAAGGATCAAGCCACATTCTCTTCTAATGTCCAGAAAAAGTAGCCCTTTTGAATCCAAATTTATACCTTCTGAAGGTATAATTCATGCCTGTGAGAATATATCTCCATTCTAAATTGCTAGATTTCTTAATACTCTTCCCATCACTCCTCAACTTTGACCCTGCAGAATCACTACCTACTGAAAGGAGAGGGGGTTTTAGCCCACATAGCTCATTCATCTTTAAATCTTTTCTTCGATCTTCTTTCCTTTTAAAAACCAGGAGTGCTGACAACTACACTGAGTGTTAGCTGAGTGAGCAGCCTTAATTTATCTTATTAGAATCTGAGCCCCAACCACCAACCTCATTTCACCTCAGACCCTTTCCCCACATTTATTAAAAATGACTTATGTTCCTCTCAGATAATTTGCATAGAAAAGATATGAGAAGTGCTTAAGTGCCATGGATCCCGAATTCAATAAAACCGTATCAAAATTTTCACTATCCCATAACATTAAAAATTAATTTCAGATATATAATGAGAAAAGTCTTTATATTGTAAATAAGAACTCTAAGGAGCTATATTAATAAATTTCATTTTGCACAATGTGAGATAATGTAGGTATATAATATTGAGATTTACTGATTCTTCTGTCATGTTTTGGTGCAAAAAAAGAGAAATTTCACTGACCACAACTAAATCTAGAGCAGATTTTGATTGATATACTTGTAATAATAGACCCAATGTTGTTTGAGAAGTTTCTACCAGGACCAGTTATGGCTTTAAAAATAGGTACATAATTGTCTCATAAGCCATAGATTTAGTATTTCCTTATCCTTAAAGAATGTTTAAATATGCAATTTTTAAAAAATTAGCTGTTTAATTTTGCACCAGTAGAACCTATACAGTCTTATTCCTCTTCGTTACAGTCAATGGCAGTCTCACCTCAACATGTAGTGTTTGTTTATTTTCTAGGGATTTTCTTTAAGAAAGGTAAAACTGGCAATTGAAACATGCTCATGAGAATCCAAAAGTAAGTGTTTATGGTCAAAAAAATGTTTTTATGATAGGCAAAACTCAGCTTCATCCTACTTCAGTTCCTCCAAGTTGTTCTAAGGTAGTTCTGATTTCTTCTACAGTCACCAGAGAAATCAAACGGATGTGCCTGGACAGAGTTTCATAACATCAGTGTCGAAGTTGCACGGATGGATTGCCCATCAGATGCTTGAGTCTCCCCACAATCAAAAAGCACAAACAGATGTTTTATACTTATTATATCATCTTAAGATAACTAAAACTAGGTGATGAATCAAGCCCCAAACTACTTGAATATTGAAAGTACTCTGGAGCTTTAGGCTCTTACTATTCCAATAGAGGAATTATGTTTGCTGTTGCTGATGGAACACTAACTAATAATGCAAGAATGGACTAAAGATGACTTGTCAAACATACAATATTTCCATTATAATAGTCCCAGTCTGTACGTACAGACCTGGCTGATCTCTATAGAGCAGGTTTAGCTCTAAGGTGAAGGAACATGCAGAGCTCCCTGAAAGTCCAGAAGAAGCTGGCTGCTCCGCCTGAGGAATGGCAAGAAGCAGCCCCAGTTCTGCAAAAGTGCCACCTTTTATGGCCTAAACCTGTAGCAGACTTACAAAAGCAAATTCAAGATAAGACTAATATTGAAGGAGCAATCTTGCTTACAGATATTGAGGGTCTCAGTTCTTTTGATAAAGGTCACTAATAAGGGTTTGATGAAAAGTGGAGGTTTCATATGAACATAGGCATAATTTCTCTTGTAAATGAATGAAAAGTTATTTTCTTTTTCTTCTTGAATACTAAATATGGTACTTGAGGAGAAACCATTGTCCTCAGACATAAACACCTTTGCTGCCAATATTTTGGAAGAATGAAGCAAATAAGAAAAGCAAGTTTTAATAGTCTCTTTAGTTTTCATTACTCTTGTCAGTTTTACCTTTTTTTTTTTTTTTTTTCAAGATACCATTCAACCTTCTGGCTAGAGTTAAATTAAAAGATGCATTTAAGATTAATTATTAGGAAAGTAAAGTGCTCAACTTTTTTTAACTGATTGCTGATAAAAGGCTTTCACTATCACTTAGTATGCACTCTAAACACTCTATGGGCAGAAGACAGAAGTGCTCCCTCACTATAACAAGAGGAGGCTGGCTGTGCTCTGAGGTTGCACACAGGCTACAGTTGACAAGACCCCTGAATTATCTGTTCTGCAAGTGGAGCACTCACACTTATCATTGCAGGAGCCATCACTGTTACTTTATCCCATATCATATTTAAGGAGACTGCTTAAGCTGTCCACTTGTTCCTCCAATTCAAATGTGACATTAAACGTGGGTATTTGTATTCACAATTGACATAGCTGAAATGCAGAAAGACAAATTATTTGAAGTGTTTGCCAACAGAACCATTTTATGATTTGCTGGGAAGTAACAACTTTGTCAGATTTCGTACCCTTATTTATTAAACATATACATTTATGTACATACGTCATTAGCCACATTTGGAAAAAAACATCATGAAAAAAAGGAAAACCCACCAAAAATACGTGTGTGAAAAGTGGAGGAAAACCATCACGAGAGTACCCAGCAGTCTTTACACTATCTGTGATGTGAATTGTCTTGTAATAGAAAATGGAGTTAGGCTGGTTAAGGTAGATTTAATAATACTATTCTCAGAATAGTTTCAAAAAAGAGTAGAATAAGGATAAATTAAAGGGTAGGGCTTTTTGTGTTATTCAGGACTTTCTATAACATTTATGGTCCTTGTTGTTCTTTCCCAACCATTTGAATTAACACAGAAATACAGATGTGTCTAGGAAAATGAAATTATGTATAAAACAATCTCAAAAATGAAATGCTCTGTCTCTTACAGTTTCTCTAAAGCCATTTGTAAAGCACACTTTTCTAAAATGCTATTTAGCCATCTGAAATATATTTTTATCAATGGAATTGCTCAAAGATTAGAAAACTGGCAAATCATTCTGTGTAAGTCTAGAGAGTTCAAAATTTCTGTTCTATTTGATAAGCTCTATAAAAATTTTGAATGTATGAATAGTTCAGTTTCTGTCATTAATCAGTATTCCAGCCTTTTTTGAGGATTGTTGCATTTCTTATTTTCCTTCTTTTTCTTCTACCGTCCTCCCTCTATTTCTGTGAAGTGTTTTTTGTTTCTTTAATATTTTTTGTCGTGTAGAAAATGGAAAACTTTCATTTATTTGCAAGCTAGGAGACTCAGAATAACATAAAATCAAAAGCAAGAAAAAAGAACATTCAATTCCTTGAAAAATTAGAAATGTCTCAAAGATTTATGATTGGGCTGACAACTGAAAACTAGAAATACCTTTGTGTAGATTAACTTGAAATTAACATTGACCATGTCTTAGAACTCAAAACAGGCAGTTCTAAAAATTTATTCAGTTTTCCTCTGCAGATGTGAAGTACAATGCAGTCTGCCTTATGTATAGAGGAGAAAGTGCATAGAGCCAAGCACAGGTGGGTTTTGCAGTTGGGAAAACCAGCAGGAAACCAGCCCATGGACTCACCTGCTGCCACTCTGCAAGAGTCAGGCTGCTTGTGCTGTGCCCCCTCTGCCCTGGGTGCCCCACAGGGCGGGCGAGTGGCCACAGCTGAGCCCATGGCGAGGCCCCACTGCTGCCCAAGAGGTTTGAAGTTGATGTTGCCTTTTGGCACTGTACAGCCATCTGAAATCCCACAGCTTTGGAAGGGGAGCACATCATCTGGGATGGCTGGCTGTACCTATTCCCCACCTCCCTCTCCATCCTGCCCTGCAGCACAGAGCTAACCCTCGCCGTGGCGTGGAGGAGCAGGTGGCAGCTATCTAATGTCTTGCTATGAAGCCACATGGACACATTTTTCCTGCATGCAGACACCCCAGGGTCTTCTGCCTTTAGCACAGGCCCATCTGCTGCTCTCTGCTGCACATGCTGCAGAGGATCCTAGTGCTTAAAGACACGGGCAATAACACTGTGGCACACATACCTGGGACCAAAGCACTGGCTGGCATAAAACTGTGGGGGCTGTGCTCTTTTTGAAAAATTTCAGTGTCTGTCCCAGGTTATGATCATGGTTTTGAACTATGCTAGAATGGAAGATTTAAAATTTTTTATTTAATTTATATTTTGATAATTTTCTAGGAAATGCATTTTATATTCAAGCAGTATGTTGTTCTCCCTGAGAACTATCTCTGATTCTTCCATTTTGGAACAAATTCAGAGATAAACTCTGTATTTTTCTCTTTCTGTAGATGACAAAGCCAAAATAGATTAACAATACAGAGGAGAAATCTACCAGGTATGCTTCAAATGTGGTACTATAAATCTAGAAAAACTACATTTCAGCTATTACATTATATTATAATGTATGTTACTTTGATCAGTTTAGGCTTAAGTAAATCAAGACAGAAAACAAAGACCAGGATTTAAATTAACCTCTAATATTCTTTGTCATGATCCTACACTTGTGGAGTTTAACACTGATTTTAGCTAGCCTTGTATTGGTTTTCAGAAAACCACCTCTTTGTGAAGCCTTCACCCCCTTAACCACATCTACAATCCCCTAATAACAGATATTTGGGAAGAATCACACTCTGCCACTTGTGAAAAGACAAAATTTTTGTCTGTTGATACATGAATGGGAAAGTACCAAATCCAATACAATTTCAGCAAACAGAAATGACATCTGTCTCCTTTCCTGACTTTTTAAAATAACACATCTGAGCAGATGATATTCCTCTAGAAGTTCTGAAGGTCACACTCGCCCTTGATATCATGTAGAAGAAAATGTGAAATAGACAACCATATATTAAGTATTAGATTTCCTATAAGAGGAAACTTTTTCAGCTGATCTGTTGATACATTTTTAAATAATATGTTTCCATTTCTTTAATCTAGAAATTTATTGCATGAGATATTCTTTATTTCTTTATTTCTTTCTTTTTTCTTCCTTTCTTTTTTTCTTTCCCTTCCTTCCTTCCTTCCTTCCTTCCTTCCTTCCTTCCTTCCTTCCTTC
>JAODKT010001744.1:14871359-14882063 GCA_027576195.1 Cossypha heuglini
TGCCCAAGGTGTATCCTTTGAAGGCCTTTTTAATAAATACCTACTTTATTCCTTTGACACTGTCTAGCCTCTGCTCTAGGCAGCCTCTCAAGGCATCAAGAATATAATTCTTTTGAAAATAAATAAGTGAAGGTAGAGGAGTATTGCCATAATATAAACAAAAAATAGATCAGAAGGTGTCTTTTCACATTAGCCTGGCAACAACATTTTTCATGTTTTACTGAAGGGTCTTAGAAGAGCATCCAAACCAAAGATGCTCTTACCACCAAACTTTTTGCTTGTTTTATAGGAGATCCAAGACCCATTTAGTCTTTCTTTCTGAATTTCTCTTTAAATTCACTGTTTTATTTGGAGACTGGCTTTTAATTAGCATAAGGTTTTTTCCTTCCTGTATTAATGTAAATGTTTCTCTTCCCAGCACACCCCTCCATGGCACTTAAGCAGTTATTAAGTAATTCCCTATTTGTACAGAGCCTAATATTCCCACTATGTGTAGTGTCAATTTGACATTCTTCAGTCGAGTACGTGATTGTTATGATATGTATCAACCTAGTACAAAAAACTGTACTGTAAAGTTAAGCATAATTCAAACTGCTAAACAGGCTAATTTGATATAGTTTAGGATTTACTTCTTACTGAGACCCTACCTGTTGACAGACAAATATTTTGGGATGACAACTAAAATGGCATGGGTATTACCCAAACCATTTTTAAATAGCCACCTTTATTCTGCTAGAATGTAAAGGTATACTAAGGAGAAATACATCTGAACCCTGGCTTTTCAAACACAATAATTGACTTAGGTTTTTTACTAGCATATTATTAATGCCTTCACACAGGCAGACTCTTCAGCTGCAGGCACCAAAGTGTAGCAATTTGTTATCTAAGAAGTAAATTAGAAAGTCTGATTCTTTAGAAATTATCTGGGGTAAATAGATGCACAACAGGAAAGATCACTAAGGGCCACATTGCTGTGAAACTATATCCTTATGAAATAAAGGGCACTTAGTGTCTGCAAAAGTATCAACATCTGGTGCACAACACGGAGTGGAGGAGGTGGATCATTTGGCTCTGCATTGTGAACTGCCCTGGCAGCCTTTGGAAAAATAATAGAGATTTTACTAAAATGACTTGTGGCAAGGGGCCAAATGCTGATATTTTTCACACAGCTGGACCTACCACTTAACCCAATGAAGTTCGCACAAATTTCAGTATGGGGCATGAATCTATCTATTTATTATATCTCCATTTTAATAAACTGTTTGACCTTGTACTTTCTAAGCTTTGAATAAAATCTATTTGATTCTGAAAAGATAAGCTTGCTATGGACATCTTATGAAGTTTGGTATTATTCAATGCTGTCTTCATTTTGCCGCATATAATGGTCCTATTCTTCACCATTCATGAATTATGTAGGTCAGTACATATGAATGCCAGGAAAACCTTTCTAGCACCCCATACAATCATGTATTTTGTATATGTAATGACATACATTATTGTGATTCTCTCAGAAATATTTCAGGGAAATGCTAGAATGTTAAAATTACTATTTTTGTTTGTCTCCATCTGTATTGTCAAGTGAATTAGTTCTCATGAATGCTACTGTGAAGAGATAGAGAAGGAGTCAAATAAAATATGGGGAAAGGTGCAAAACTAGATGCTTGGCCAAAAATAGCTTTGCTATACATAAAACATACTGCTGTGTTATGGTTTGATTTCGCAGGTTTATGGGTTTGTATACTCAAGGCTAAGAGTTATTGTTCATTGTAAAGATAGAAATGGAAAATTTATTAGAAATCTTCCTGTGCAATGATAAATTAAATAAAGGAGAGTCACTAATGGTCTGCCCTCATCATGTGTTCACTGATTTTTTCCAAATCTCTATCATGGTTCATAAGCATTGCTACTGGCAGTCTAGTTCAAACTAAGACTCAAGCATTTCTGGGTTCTAGGATGTTAAAACATTGTTACCAGTGAGACTAAGGCAAAACAGTTACTTTCAAAGCTAGGGAAGGTTCTTGGATCATAATTGCTCTTTGTCCATGCTTCCAAATTTCGAATTGTTTTAAATTTTGATTATTCATTTCATATGATAGCGCATAAGCTCTGAGAAATTGTCTAACTACTTGTCTTTTAATAGCCTCTGAAGCGCTTCTCTGTCAAGTGAGTTAATGGAAGGGAATTAGGTTAGTATTTTTTTGACTTTTTTTTGTATTCATTAGGGAATGAAAGACAAAATATCAGGTCTTGAGAAAGGGACAGATGTTCATTTCTTTAATTTTTTTACATGTGTTCAGAGAAACTTCAGAAGCTATTCAGGATCCAAAGGTTCAAAGGTTTTTACTAGTTTTTCTGGAAGTAACATAGCAAACTGACAATGAGGTGGATAATTTTTTTTTTTTACTTAAAGACTTACATACAAGACTTACAAGTTCATGCATTGTTGTCTGAAATAGATCTCAACAAGCATATATGCTAATATATTTTTAAACATTTAGTTTGACATACCATTTTGGCATTTGTTGTGTGGAATTTTTCAAAGTTGAAAACCTACAGATCAGGAACAAAGCTCTGAAACCCACGATATATTTACACACAACAAAAAACTGTGTCATGCTGTTGTTGCAGCATTGTTTGCTTGTTTAATCTGACGGCACTAAATATGGAAACCGTAACTGCTCGAGTTCATCCTTGTTAACAAGGTTCATGCAGAAAGATTTCCTGGTTGATTGTGGCCACCAGAACACACTTTCTGATGCTATTATTAGATATCAGTCGTTATCAGCTTTCAAGTAATTATGTACAGTTAAATAGAGACACAGCCTATCATCCAAATCTGCAGTCCAGCGAAGTTTGGAAATTCCATTTTTTTAACCAATCATTGTAACTGAGAAGTAGATCACCCTTTCAGTCTGTTCCATTAAAATCACTCTTAATACTTGTTAAAAAGGTGCTGACCCAATGAGACAAACACAGGGGGCAGAAAGAGAAGAAAAATGCATTCATTTTCTTGTTCAAACCTAGAGGGTTCATCTATCTCCCCACTCCTCTCTCTACTTGTCTGTATAAAAGAATTGGTTTTTAGACATAAACATATACACACATACACAATGGGAAAACCTCAGGCTCTGAACCTTATAATTTGTTTAGATAAGCAGATTGCCAATAATTTTATAATTTTATATACCTGCATTTTTTTACTCATTCTTCTTTGAGTAGTAATATCATTCAAATATTTATGATCTCATTTTGTTGGATACAGAATCCTCCAGTCTGGTCTTTAAGACATAAAGACATACGTGTTTGACCACTAATTTGTTTCTTCTACCTTCAAAACACTCAGTGAGGTTCACCACATCTTTAAATGTCTGTAACTACTGTTTTATAAATCAAAGTGGTTTTTACTTGGTTTTACTATATAATTTAATTAACAGGGGTTAATCCAATACAGATCACTAGCCACTTCCATGTGAGGCTGTACAGCCATGGGATATAATATCCAGCCTCTGTCAGGATTGAATCACAGACCTCTCTCTCCTTCTGTCTTTTAAACTTTAAAATTTCAGAAAATCACCATTGGAACCTTTTCTTTCATGCTTTCATACCTGTCATATTCCATCAAGGTCACTTTTAAAGGCAGCTGTGCAGTGCTGAAAATCAAAGCAGTATCCAGGTTGGTGGTGAGGACTGCCAGTTTCTTAGAAAAGCCAGACTAATCTGTCTCTGCATGAAAAAGATAGTTACAGCTTCTAGCTATTTTATTATTTCAGAGCTAAAGCTCTGTGTATCTGTAAACAAACAGACACTTGCTTTGGCAAATATGTTTATATTTAGACCATGGAAAAAAGGAATATTTTATGAAAAAACACAATTGTTTAGCAAAACTGAAATCTCTTAAAAGATCATGAACATGACCTTTAGTGTGGTTTATTGTTTGTAAAATGTGCTGAATGTAAGAATATCTTGGATACTCAGTTCAGGTCCTAACTACTGTGAGATTTTTTTTGAAGAAACCAATAAGAAAAAGCAGCTACAGGTCTTTAGGTATGACACAGCTGAAATATGGAGACAGAATGTTTATATTAAATTTAGTCATCTAAGAGAATTATGAAAATTTATTTCACAAAATAACACTGGAAAAAGAAACATCTAACATTGATTTTGTTGTCACTAATGGTCCATCCTGTGTGGTTTTCTGTCTTGAGTGCAATCATCGTGCTTCAGTTTAGATTAATGTAAGTTATATTTAAAAGTTAATATGGGATTTTATTAGAAATTTGCCTGAGTCTAGTTAATGTTTTCCCTATGAAATCGTGACATTTCATAGTTCTACAATTAGCCTTTTCCCAAGGGCATTCTCTCATATGGTGATGATTAATCATTCCTGTTTCTGGAAACAAAATAATACTAGCCTAGGCACAGCAAGAAAATGATGTTTCTAGAAAAACTGCATATTTTAGTTCACTTATCTATAGAATTTCACCTTGCTATTTGAGCCTGGTTTTTTGCATCATTTTTAGTGAAATAACACACTACTCCTTCATTTCTTTTCCACTTATGTAAGCAATTTTTCAGTATAATTAGAAATTATGCTTCAGTTGAATAAAAATTTTTTGGCTCATACCTAGTATCACAGCAAACAGGGATAATTGCTCCTTTTACATTCTCCAGCCGTCAGTTGAGCTTATCTCTAGCAGTTTCTGTTTTTTCAGCATTTTGACATTATGAGTCTCTCTTTAAATATCTCTGAGGTAGATTGGATCCTCCTTCCTCGAAGAAAAAGTCTGGAAAGGAAAAGGTCTCTGACTTCACTTTAGCAGAAGTTTTTCCTGTCCACTTGCAAGGCCTCATTTTGCAAGTGATGTACCTTTCTTTTCATTTTCTTTTTTTCTCTCCCCTCTTTGTGAGTAGAAGTGTGGCTTTTTTTTTACCTTCATCAACCAGTTGCAAGGGAACAGCCCTGTTAAAAAGGAGGTTCCTGTGACAGTGCCCAGAGTATATCACTGAGTGAAAATTATTAGCCTCTGTCATACTGCAGGTCAGTCCAAATGATGTATTAGTCCCCTTGGACTTCAGCTTTATTGGACTATTATTTAAACACAAATTATGAATAAAACTCAATCATTATCTTTCATACTTATCATGGTGAGAGATGGCAAGGTGAGATGGGTTATTCAGTTGATTCATTTAGAGAAGACCTACAGAACAGATTAAAAAAAAAGTTGTGAGTTATTTAGATCCCTATCCACAGCTACAGTAGAACAAGAAGGGTTTGAGTGGTAATCATTGACAAATTGTACAGATAAAGAAAACTGTACGTTGGACTTTATTAGGAGGAGTGTAGCTAGCAGAATGAAGGCAGGTGTTTGTCTGTGTTCACCATCACTGAGGCCACTCCTGGCATAATGAGTCCACTTTTGGGACTACTGGTTCAAGAAGGGAAAAATGGAAAAAATCCAGCAGAGAGCAGCCAGTGCAGCTAAAGACCTATGGAGGAAGGTGTTTAGGCCACTAGGCTTGCTAGCAGAGAAAAGAAGATTGAGAAGACAGCTAATAGCATTTTACTGTTATCCAAAAGGTTCCCAGTGACAGAAGCAATCTCTTCTTCGAGAGAAAACAGTAAGTAGAATAGACAATGGTGGATTTTTCATTAAGAAATGTACCTAGGAAAATAATGAAGTCTCCTAAGAACAATGAAGAATAATATTTTAGAAAATAATGAAAAATCTCAAGTTTTTTTTGAGATTCATATGGAAAAAATTATCACAGTCCGGCCCCACACAGGAGTCCGGACCTACAGAGGTTCTTTTCAAGTAAAGTTTGTGTGTCTCCGTGGTAATTGCTTTGCTAATATTTGAAAACCCATTAGGCTACATAAACCACTCTTTATCACCATAAACAGTGGAGTAAAGTATCAGGCAGCAATGCACTACTGTTCTAAATGGGGGATATGCATGTATGAAAGTGTCAGTTTTAGTAGGAAAATGTACAAATGTGCATGTAACAGTCCACTCCCTGGTAAATCCCTGGTAAATCTGCCCCCAAAGTTTCAATATTTTAAGGAAAATATTTTCAAGACTTAGGCAAATATCATTGCTTCTTCAGCAATTCAGAAGAATGGTGTAGTTACATAAAATATGTATGTAAGAGAATTAATTTCTCATGTAGAAATGTTTTCAGATTAAAAGCTAATTTACATCACAAATTAACCATAATTTGATAGTCATTTGGATGATTTAAAAAATTTGAAACTTCTTTATTTTTTTCATTAATGCAAAATCAACTTTCAGTCCTCAGTCATTTGAATTTACATATGAAAAACATTCTCAAAGAATAAGACAGAATCATTCATATTTGTAAGCATATGTATGATCAGGTCCTAATGGATATGGACAGGTAGGCACAAGAGATGATATAAAATTTTAGCTTTTATAATGTCAACCAACCTTTTACCTTGATTTGGCACACAAAGGATACTTGGCAAAACAACTGCAAATAGAAAATTTTGACAATGTGTATTAAGACTTCTATGTCAAAACTACATCAAAACATTCAGAGGAGCCATTTACGATGTCAATGAAAGAACTACAATGCTAACAATTCATATTACTTCCCTTTTCCTTACTTAATTGTTTGTGTGTTTTAAAGGAACACAGCTTTCTCAATAGATGGTACTGCGTTGGAACAATTTCTACTACTGCTCCCTAATAGGTCAAGCCTGTGTAAGAGATGTCTGCATAGTTTTAAAATGGACTTTAAATCTGTGAAATTCTAGCTGTGACAACACATACTAGATTCTGAAAACCATAGGGTAACAAGAAACAGGTTTTTTGAAATATGTGCTTTATAAGAAGAATGATTTTATTTTGAATCATGAATCAATGCCTCCAGGAAGAATCTCAAGAAACAACCAGAGTCAAATGACAAATGTGAAAATGATGTTGCAATTTAAGACAATGAAATATTTCTTCATCAGCCTTCATATCAGACTTAATGTTCTGATACATAATATTCCATTTCAAATTCTATTTGCATAGTGACAAAAGCAGTTTTAATTTTTTTAACTACTACTTGGCATAGGTAAACACAATATAGAAGTCTGTGATGCTTTCAAACAGCTGCCACAGTCAAGCAAAAGCCTGTCAGAAAATTGTCCTTGATTTTATGTAGGACTCTAGTATTCTTGAAGTAATATTGTGGTATTAATTTCTTAGTTTAAAGATAATTAAAATCAGGATCATTATTATGATGTAGCCCTAAGATATTAGATAAAGAATATTCTCTTGAAGTTTTGCAGGGGTTCACTTAAGCAAGGAAATCCTAATTGATACTTTTACAGAATGCTTCAGTAGTGATACTTTGTCTGTATTAGCAAGATACTGGGTCAGTCAATTTGTAATGGTTAATGTTTTACCAAATGCATTACAATTATTTCACTTCATGAACAGCAATTCAAATCTGTTACAGAAACCGAAGACTGTAAATCCCAACTGCACCAGAAATAGAAATTTGTTTCTTTCAAATAAAGATATTTTTGGTTTTTGGTGCTTGTTATGAACTGGTGAGAAGCAGAAAAAAACTCTTTTTATTAAAGTGTTGCTAAAAATATTTGTCTAATTGTATTCTGCCTGTCTTTCTCCAGCCATTTCAGATGAGATTTCTTGTCCATATCATCTGGCTTAAATTCCAGTGACTTCCCCAGACAATTCTTCTTTCCTCTTTCCTCACCTCGTTCAGACATACACAAAGGCAAAAAGCTGAGAGAATAAATGGTCTTGTACCCTGTTCTGAAGGTCAACAGATACAGGATTTGTAAGCCCAGTTGAGAAAAAATTTGAAGTCAAGAGCTTTGGTAAAGTGTGCAACAGCACTTTAAATTGAACTTTGGCTCTATTTTAACGTATATAGAATGGATTCTGTTAAACTACAGTTTTCTGGAAGAGAATGTTTTTTTTCTTATAAGCAGCAGTATTAGGAGCCTTTATCTTCTGTCCTTTTTTTAAAAGCACTGCTGTCAGAACCTCTTCAAACTGAAACCCAAATGTTTTTAAAAGGCTGTGGCTTGCAGGTGTTACCATTTGGACATTTTAAGAAGCAGTTCAAAAACCTGGGTATTTAAGATATGTTCAATTCAACTACAATTCTGATTTTTTTTTTGCCTTTCCATCTTCAGCTCTTTGTGCTTTTTTTTCTTTGTGTCAATAAACATATATGTTTTGTATGATTACATTCTGGAACTGGGGAGTTAGAATTCAACTGTGATGTGTAAGAGCAGTTCCTGAAAGAAACACTTCACTGGCTTACTTAGCGGAAGTTTCTAGACTGCTTGGATTTCTAATATTGCAGTTAATTAAGTTAAACATTTGTAAGTGATAGTATCAGGAGGGATGGAAAGAAGAGCACCAGTTTATCCCATGAATAATCCTATTAAATTAAAATAAATTTCAGTTTATATGAGGAAAAATTAAAATTATTTTCATTTTTATCTTAAAAATATATTTTTTATTTTCAGGCACTGAAATTTTGACCAAAAAACCCATTGGTTTGCCTTTTTAATTATCCATGGAAACAGTATTAAGAGAATGGCAATAATTCTACTGATATATATGTTTTTAAAAGTATGTTTTGCTTCTGTAAAAAATGCAGGCTTAAGAAATATTATAAAAATAGTACAAGGACAATAAGTTAACTCTTATGTTGGAATATGAACAATCAACAGAAATTTTATTAATATTCTATCTGAATATCCCTGTCTTACTGCACCCTACATATATAATGTAGTCATTAAGTTAAAAGCAGAAATTCTCACTGAAAGGATTAGCTATACTATTGTAATCACTGAAACTTATTGCATATTTTTTCGAATGGTTTTCCTGAGCACTTGGCTTATCCCAGTGTTTTAAGTTTTGCATGTGTACATAAAAAGAGAAATTAAAGAATTTAAGTGCTTTTCCACATTAAAAGCATTGAAATATCCAATAGTGATGTTGATGTGAATCTCATTCTCATTTTTCTGAGGAGTTCCACTACAGAGATTTGTATCTTTCATACCTTTTTCTTCCTTCCCTCTTCTTACCTGTCTTCTCTGTGCCAGGTCTAGCTCCAGTACTTAAGGTTTTGCCTTGCTTTTAGTTCTTTATTTCTCAATATGTTCCTCTCTTTGAATATCCCTCTTTCTTTACACAGTCATCTTTTTCTTTAAATAGCTCACTGAACTGTAACTGTGTAGGAATTGATTGGAGTACATCAATGGCTCAGTGCTCCACGGGGAACTACTGAGGGCCAGGTTATCACTATGCTCTGACACAGCTGGTTCCTGTTAAGTTGAGTCTGAGATGCTGTACAGGTAACATTAAAGCAAGTAAGCAGTGCTGTGAGACCTTTGTGTCTTATGGCTTTTCCTAGTGTAAAAGCAGCATTGCATAAAAATATATATACATAAAAACAAAACAAGAACTGCTACAGCTTGTCTAACTGTAAGGACTGGGTGAATAATCACTGAGTGTGCAATACACTGAGTGTGCTACTTTGCATCTGCAGGTTATAAGGCTGTCAGCCAGTCCACAGCGTGTACTGCAGCTTGGCTGCATGACCTGCTTGAGTCTGCCTGTGCTGAGGCTCCCTAAGGCTGGAAAATCAGTGTGTGATGGAGTACTCCAGGTGCCATGCAAACTCAGATACTGCTACCACTGTCTTGGGCAGACAGCCACTGGACCACATAGTTCTGGCAAAATAAATTAGTGAGGGGAAGTCGAGGGCTTTGTAGTGTAGTCTAGAGTAGTAGTGCAGTATGGGGTGGCATGGTATAGTCTGGTGTGGCACAGCAGAGCCTTAGTGAAGCAAAGGGATGCACTGAGCTGTGTAGAGCACTGTAGCATGGTCTGATGTACTATAGTGTAGTGTAGAATACTGTGGTGTGATGTGGTCTGGTCTGGTATAGTGTCAAATCACAACTTATGGAAGGAAATAGGAAAGTAAAGCCCTAAATGTATTCCTCTGTGGTTTCTATTAGCTAATCAGAAACTGCAGGTGGTAAATCCACAATTCAATCCATAAATTGTGTCTGCTTTATCAGACATGCCATTTCAGTTCTAGAGACAAAATCACATAAAACTCTCTTCCAGACAACTCCACAAATATCAGTATGTACCACTTACAGAAATGATCTTAATTGAGTGAAAGAAAACAAAAACAACACAAAACTGATAATCTTAGTTGTGCAGGACAGGTTTTTTTTTGTTGGTTTTTCTTTTTTTTTTTTTTTTTTTTTTTTTGGTAGCCATTTTTACATAAGAGTAATCTAGGGAAGTGGGAAAAATCACAGTACCAGAGGATCACAGAATCATTTAGTTTGGAAAAGACCTCTGAAATCATTGAATCCAATCTTAGGTCAATCACCACCTTGTGAACCAGATGGTACTAAGTGCCACAAGTTTCTTAAACATCTCCAGAGATGGTGATTCTATCAGGTCCTGGGCAGTCTGTTCCAATGCCAGGCAATCCTTTCTGTGAAGAAATTCTTCCTAATGTCAGCCTGAATCTCTTCAGGCACAGCTTGAGGCCAGTTCCCTTTGTCCTGTCACTGGTTGCCTGAGAGATGAGACCAACGCCCACATGGCTACAACCTGTTGTGCAGGCAGCTGTAGAGAGTGATAAGGTCACCCTGAGCCCCTTTTCTCCAGGATAAACACCCCCAGCCCCCTC
>JAODKT010001744.1:14882780-14909907 GCA_027576195.1 Cossypha heuglini
CCAGCCTGTGCAGATCCCTCTGCAGAGCCTTCCTGCCCAACAGCAGATCAACACTGCTGCTCAATTGGTTGTCACCCGCAAAATGACTGAGGGTGCTCTTGATCCCCTCATCCAGATTATCAATAAAGATATTGATCATGACAGTTCCCGACATTGAGCCTGCAGAAACCTGCTGGTGACTGGCCCCAGGTGGGTGTGGCACCATTCACCATCACACTCTGAGCACTGCCATCCAGGCAGTTTTTTACTCAGCAAAAAGTGCATCTGTTCAAGCCCTGGGCTGCCAGCTTTTCCAGGAGAATGTTGTGTGAAATAATGTCAAAGGTTTTACTGAAGTCCAGGTTGACAATATTCAGAGTCCTCCTCTCATCCACCAGAGTGTCATCTGGTTATATAAGGAGATCTGGCTGGTCAAACAGAACCTGCCTTTCCTCAGCCTGTAGTGCCTTGGACTGATCACTTGTTTGTCCTGTGTGTGCTCTACAGTAACACTCGAGATGATCTGTTCCATAACCTTCTCGGGCACTGAGGTCAGGTTGACAGACCTGTAGTTCCCCAGATCTTCCTACAGTCCATTCTTGTGAGCAGGTATCACATTTGCCAACCTTCCCAGATAGCCAGAGCTGATGATGAATGATGAAGAGTGTCTTGGCAAACTCTTCTGCCAGTTCCCTCAGTGCCCTTGGGTGAATCCCATCTGGTCCCATAGGGTTGTGGGTGTCTGAGTGGCACAGCAGGTCACTGACTGTTTCTTCCTGGATTGCAGGGGTCTGTTCTGCTCCCCATCCCATGACAAAGAGCTTAGGGAGCCACTTGCCCTGATGACCACCAGTCTTTCTGCTAAAGACTGAGGCAAAGAAAGTATCAAGTACCTCAGTCTGTTCCTCATCCTTAGTGACAAAGTTCCCCACCACATCCACTAAAGGAGGGAGATTTTCCTGGGCCCTACATTGATTGTTGATGTATTTCTAAAAACACTATTTATTATCTTTCATAGCAGTGGCCAGATTGAGAGAACCATTGAGAGAACAGAGGATAATGTCCAGTGATTTCAAACAATTTCAGGTAGGCAGCAAAGACATACCTTTTTTAAAAAGAAGAAAAAAATGACATTATAACATGGTAAATATTGTTTTCAAGAATATTACTCCTATGATGGACTCTTTAGATAAAATGCTGAGCTAAAGTCAACAATGAATGAAAGCAGAGCACTTGGCAGAAACACATCTATGGGTAATGGAGCTTTATGATCACTTGCAAATTATGTGGAAAATGAGCACTCTTCATTAGAATAAATACGTGTGCAAGGTTATTCTACATCTATGGGGAACATTATTGGCTAGTCTGGATAATTTTGATGTCTTTTTCTAAGACTCTTTAATTTGATGCAATTTTTTCTCTTTTCCTGCTGAGGGTGCAGGCATGTATGCATGTAGAGCTAGCTCAGCAAGCCAACCTTTCCTTATCTTCCAGCTTCCTGATGCTGCTTGGGGCAAGTCAGCAAGACAGCAAAGAAGGGAACTGTAGTTCAGACAGAAACCAAATGATGAAACTTGGGTACTCTTGCACATGTTTTTACAATGATGTAGAGAGTGAAGCAGGCTAATTTTATTTACAGAACTAACTGTTGATAGTCATGACTAACAAGTTGCAAATACTGTCTTCTTGCATTTGTCTCTTATCTATGCTTACACTTATCTTGGTCTCAGTCCCTCGGTCTGCACTGTAACTCTTTCATTAAAAGCTATGCCCAGTGTGCAGCCTCGAGTTTTACAAAACACAGTAAATTGTATTTCCTGCAATTCATGTCAGAGAAAACATATGAGGAGAGAGACATTTTTCTCATTCTGACATTTGCATTTTTCCCTTAGTGAGAATTATCTGTGTGTATACATGAAGGAGAAAATTGCAGAGATTAGCAGAAATTTAATCTTAAAAATAAATTATAGAATATAATGTTATAATGACAAACTCGAGTTAGAAACAGGGATATGAAGAGTAATTTCTGAATTTTTCAATCACATGAACAAGCAAAAAAATAAGGGCTGAAAGAAGGGGGAGAAATATCAGGAAATTAAGGAAATCATCTGCTTTAAAATTGTTCTTGTACATTCTTGCTTTGTAAGATGCAATTGCCCATGTAAAACAATTTGTTATGGACATATGGCAGTGAAGAACAGAAAACCCATGAGAAAAATTCTCTGTGTCACCGAGGGGATTGTTTGAAATGACATAATGTTTAACACCTAAGGAGGCAGGAAGAAAATTAAACAATTCTGTCTAAGCTGGAAAATCCATCATGCTGCCTATGCAGAATTACTAACTGTAGTTTCTAACTTGCCAAATATGTTTCGATATTTTAGGTGAGGTAAAAAACTTTGACTGTTTGTGGCTGTGAGAAGAGCATCTAACATAACCAAGCAACTCAGATGACAGCTTTAAGCTGAACTCAGCTGGTAACTCTCTACATGTACTTTCTTATTTGTCCAAGATGTGAGATGAAATTTGTTACCTTAAAATTCAAATGTCGTAAGGAACCAGCAGCTAACTAACATGTACTCAAGAGAAAAATCATTTAATAAAACAAAATATGTTGACAGTTCTCAGGTGCTCCTCGGTTTAACTAACTGTTTTGACTGTGAGGCCCAGCGTGGTAGGCCTTGCACTAAAGTGCTCGTGTTCCATTTTGTCAGCTCTGGTGTGGAGTAATTCCTGGAGGACACATGACAGATAAGCTGGAGGAAGTGGCATCCTAAACTGCAAGAGCTCTTTGGTAAGTGTTTAATGTGGAAGAACTAACATCTTTTACTAGGATCCTTATGTCAACAGTAGCACAGCATGTCAGCTGATTTGTATGACTCGTATTTTGTTTGGATTTGGTCACTCACAAAAATACCAATATATACAGAGATCTACTTCAAGGGTAATCATTGTTACCAAGGATAATAATTACTAATAAAGATAATAAGACATGGAAAAATTTAACACATAACATTTTTGATATACTTGTTCCAAAGAACTTTTTATTTCTTCTCCTTATGGAGATAACTACCCTGATTTACTGCACATTTTAAAGAAATTAACTTAATTGCATTCAGTAACTATCATATATGCTAGCACTATTCATAAGGTACATGAGACTGGTAAAATTTGAACAAGATCTCTTCTCATTAAATTCAATAACAAATGGAGGTACTGAACACCTTTGAAAGGGAGAGTAGTAACTCAATCACTAAGGATCTTGTCTACAGGAAGTTATAAAAATAAACCTCATTATTGTATTATTTGAATTCTTCTTTTCCTAGTGATCACTTAGGCCAGTGAAGAAATGCCATTGTTTAACTCAGTGTGTTGAGTTTGCATCCTGCCTCTCAGCATGTGAAAAATTATTAAACTGTTCTAGGTTTGTATTGTGGTAACAGAACTTCACTGCAATCTAAACTCCAGTATTATAGGAAAAAAGGAAAGCATACTTTGAAGACAATATTAATGATGAGCTAGGACTTGTTGACAGAGGCAGAGGGAGCTCCTTGTTCCTAGAACTGTGGTGAGCACTTATTGTGTTATTGGGAAGAACAAAAGATCATGGTCCTAGTGACTGAAGAGTAAACCTATACCTTATATCTTGTTACTGTTCAAAGTACAATACAAAACGTAACTTAAGTGATATGCTTAACGACAGAGGATTGCAACCTACAGATTAAAAACCACAGGTTTTAGAATGGCTAAAAACGTAGATAGAATATTTTACATCTTCTCGTTTTTTTAAGTTGCACTGGTAAGATAATCTTTTCTATCCCCTAGTAGCAGGGAAAGCTAACTTCAAGCACTCTTAAACAAGGATTATAAGTGAAAATCCATTATAAAAAAATTTGATTTTGCCCATTTATAGTTTTAGAAATACTGATAATAATCTGACCAGAGACTTTAGAAAAACCTAACTAGCATTTTAAATTTTTTTTCAGCTATTTTTTTTTCTACTGTGCCAAATGCTGAAATTCTGGTGAACTTATGGTGATAACTATGCTGTGTGTTCACTTACAACTGCATACAGCATACTGCAGGTTCCTACCATAATGCCATCCATGATATGAATTTTCTCTGAAAAGAAAAGCGTTTGCCTCTAGGGATTACAGTTCTTTTAACTGTCAAGAAGTTTAAAATGTTTCCTAGATGAAGGCAGATGTTCACTTACAATTGAGGATGGTTGAATTTTGATGGATTAAAATGTGTACTTTTACCATTTTCTGCAAAGAAAAAAACCAAGCCAGACTGTGGGTATATATATCTCTCTGTGTGCATGTGTACACTTTGACTACTATGCTCTCATTGACAAATCATAAGCTAGAAATCACAAAGCCCATCAGTGGCTTAGTTTTTGCAAAAGCTGTAGAGTATTTGAGCAAAAATCTGAGAATTGAGGCACTGTGACTTTTTTGTTTTTGTTTTTTGTAAAATGCCCACAACTTGTAGTGATGAACTGCATCACTAGCTTATTTTTATAATGTGAAAAAAATGAACATGCAATTCCTTCAATTTACTGCCACTTCAGTGGAAGAAGAAGTCACATAAAACAGTGTCCCTTATAACAAGGGACGATTTGCCTTCTATATTCTCTTTCAAAACCTTGGTTTCTTTCCATTGCTAATTTCCATGGTCTTTTTCATTTTAAAGAGGCTTATTTCTTATGATTTATGATACTTAATGCTTAGATTTTATTTTTTACTGGACCAGATCCTGTACTTAATACAAAAATTTGTATGGCTTCATGAACTTGAAAATACCACACAAACTTGAACTACATCAGGTTGTACTAGCAGATCTTTGTTAAGCTAGTTGGGGTATATTTGTACCAGCATGTTTCCATGTAATTTTATAAAATATGAAGCTGCTGCCAAATTTACTGGACTGCAGTTTTTCTCTCCCTAAAAGGCTTTATAACAAGGGGCACATTGTTCACTGTATTTCTTAATGCTACATCTTTGCACATACACAAAGGTTCTCTTGTTCTTTGTTTTCCTATACATGCAAAATTTTTAAAATTTGGGTTTTTTTAAGGAGAAGTTTTGCTATATGCAACTGTTTTTGCCTGCATGTTTATATTTTTGTATCACCAGCAAATATCACCCCTTTCATTCATGCATATTTTGTTGCCTAACTTACACAAACTTTTCTTAACAGAAATTTTGAAATTGAGTTGACCTGTTTAAACTGAGAGTCTGAGAACTTAAATCTTAAAATGTTTAAAAGGCTTTTTCAATTCTGATCCCAAAATTCATGTTATGGATGATTCAGATATTGTGAGGTGAAGAGTGCGTACACACAAAAAAGAATAATATTTAATACTGATTAGTCCTGACTTTAAAATTGTAGTTTTAAACATCCTGCCTTCCCAAAATTGGTAGTTTATTCTGAAATATTTTTTCATTTTCTAATGTTTTTAAAGAATAAATAATCTTTATTATTTTTCTTACTTTTCTCTGTTATCATAAAACTGCTTATAAATCCAACTATTGCATTACCAAGACATATTCAAAAAATGTAACTTTTTGTGTCAAAATCTTGAACTAATTGGACTTGAGGTTTCAGGCCAAATCAATAATAAAAACGTGCCCTAATTTTTTAATGGAGTGTAATCTCTTTTCCAATGGAAGAAAAAAATCTGTTCCTGGAAATTAATAACCATTTCAGTTTGGATTAATATTTATTTCCTTCTATACAATGTAGCATTTGTTTGGTTGTTAGCTAAATTATCTGAAGACAAAGAGAAACGAGAGCTTGTCCATCGAGTAAAGTCTAAATTTGGTCTTGTAAATGAAGATTCTGTCTTAAGGGATGTCTTGGTCTTTTCAATGTTTTAGTAGAAGTACTAGTCTCTGCATGAGAATGATCTCAGCTGATGTTCTTAGTATTTTTCTCGTTCTACTGTAGTTCATCTCTAACTTGTTATTGTACATGACAACAATTGCACCTGAGCAGAAAGTGAATAAGCCTTCCCAGTTGTCAAAGTCCAGAAGAGCAAGGATTACTTCTATGATGTAGTTATTATGGTCATCCAGGCAGGTGAAGTGAGAGATTGGATATGGGAGTAAGGTAATTTGACAGCTCTTTTCGTCTTATAAACTTGAGGGAGATGCAGAAGGTCTGATGTGTAATGGTGGAGCCATTCCAGCTTCACTGAAAATATTAGGAGAGGGAAAATTCAAGGTGATGGATTTTAAAATTGTGTCAATTAAGTAGTAGACTTGACACAAAAATCATATGGGTGGAAAAATACCTAAAACACTATAATCTTAGGAAGAAGTCATTTTGATGTTTCAAGAAGATACAAATCACCTCAGAACAAAGGATTGCATTGTTAATTAAAGACAATGTTTCAAAGCAGAGTTATATAAAAGAGCAGACAAATAAAAGTTTGCATCAGGTGGCATCACTACTTGAAGTGAAATTTGACATTTGTTACAAACACTGTTTAAAGAATTCAGACACTTTCAGTCAGACCAAAACAGAAGTGGCCCATACTAGAACATTTAAAAGCAGAAACCAGATAGTCCTGGAATAAATGCCTCCAGGGGAAGTCTTTCCAAGTTTCTAACTTAGAGCAAGGAAGAGGTGTTTTTGAGGATACCTGTGAATGTGGTGTCAGACAGCAATGATCACTGTAGGCCTGAACACTGACTTACTTAAGAAACAAAAGTCCATGAAGAACACAAAAGAGTTCTAAGAAAATTTTTGTCACCAGTTTTGAAAAAATACATTCAATTTGGAATGGAAGAAACTGATTTCTACTTATCTACTAATAGATTTCCATTAAGATTTGGATAAAAGAATTTTCTTCTTCTTCAGTCACTTAATGCAACTTCTGTGACACTGTAAAATGTGGATAAGACTGCCTGCCTGCTCTGAATACTGGAAGGAAATTCCACAGAAAGGTCTGTAAAGTCTTTGAGTGCTAGAGTAGGGCCACCTATATCAAAGCAAGGATGGATGGATGGATGGATGGATGGATGGATGGATGGATGGATGGACGGATGGATGGACGGATGGGCAAGTGAACAGATAAACAGGTGTGTATATGGATAAGTGTGTTACCAGAAATTGAAAATAATTCAGTATCCAACTCTGTGTGCTTGTAGGAGCTATATAGATGCTTTTAAGCAAAGTGAGATGATTATTAAAAATTTTTGAAACAGTCATAGAAGAACTCAGCATTGCTGAAGGACAGTAATCTTAAGAGCACTTCTTGATTATTGATAGATATTTGCAATGGGTAACAGAGAAATAACATTTTGGGGTTCCATTTCACCAAGAGTACTTTAGCATGTCGCTTGGTGAGTATTTTTCTTCAAAGAATTTTATAATGGTTAGCTAATGCTTCTGGCACCCGTAAACTAGGAAGTCGATGATGTGAATTTTAATTTGTCCAGGCAGCATAGAAATGACGTTCTAAATTGTAGGCTGTTTAAATAATAGAGTTATCAAGACCCTTGTTTTGTTTGGTGGGGTTTTTGTTTGTTTGCAAGGTTGATGTAGGTAGAGTCCAATCTCTACAAGGATTAAAGAAACAAAGAAATAGGCATATGCCCCTCATACCTTTCAATTGTCCTCACTAGTCCTGAGCCAGTGAGATGAAACAGATTGTGAGGCTGAATTTCAGAGTTAGGGGAACTAAATCCTGGAGAGTAGTGGGATTTAAGATTCAGTTTCTCTTCTGACTGCTTGAAAGGAATTGCTCCATTTTGACTTTTGTAGCTCCGCCTCTGAGGCCACTATCCCTCTGTACCACTTTCTCACCTGTGGCTTGTGGAGGCTACAGAGGCAACACTTTACAAAGTTCAGCTGCATGACTCCCAGCACAGAGAGCCCTAAATTACTTTTCTATATGCAACTCCAGATCACCTTACTGGGTTCTGGGCTAGGTTAGTGGTCTAGGTTTTAGCTTTGTAGCCTCCTTATCTCCTGTCCTAGAATATTAGTGGGCCAAGAAGTAGTTTTATGTACTGCAATCACACAGTTAATATGTTTTAGTTGTTGTGTAATGTTATACTCCTTGTATAACACAGCTCCTTGTAGTATAGTTGCTATCCCTAGAAACTCAGCTACTATTACTACTCCTAGTACTAAATATGACAGATCTAGTCATGAGCTTGTATCTCTTTCCTCAGTAGCCTAGATCCAACTCTGTCGAAAGAGTCACAAATTAAAGTAACAGGAAAGGAAAAGAACGTGTGCATTTCAAAGAAAAGATACAGTACAACACAGTAAGGATGAGTTAATATAATCACAGTAATTTTACATTACCTATTACACACCTATATATTTGTGCTATTGAGCCTTTTTGCACTGTGGCAGCAATAACCATAGTATCATCAAATCCTTAAGGCCTGAAAAAGATCTCTAAGATAATGGAGACCAAATGCCCTAATATTAAACCAGCACTGCTGTGTTCACCATTTACCAAGTTCCTGAGTGCCACATCTCCATGTCCTTTAAATACCTCCTGGGCAGTGATTTGACCATTTTTCTGAGCAAATTGTTCTATTGTTTGACCCCTTTTCAGGGAATACATTTTTCCTTTATCTAATCTAAACCTACCCTGGCACATCTTGAGGCTGTTTCCTTTTGTCCTGTTACTTGTTACATGGGAGAGGAGAGTGACACTCTTCCTGGCTATTGCTTCCTTTTTGGCAGTTTCAGAGGGCAATAAATTCCCCTTCTGATTCATTTCATAGTGTCTAAACATCCTCAGTTCCATCACCTGCAACTCATAAAGCTTGTGGTCTGGGCCCTTCATTAGCTGTGTTGCCCTTCTCTGGGCTGTGTATGGCATTGTCATGTTCTGTCATCACCTGACTGCATAACAATGTACCAGTCCATCCCTGTTCTGAAGTAAGACAATTTAGACTGCTGCATGCTGATATAAAATAGAAATTTGTGGTGACAATTAACATGGTCCTATTGCTGGGATCATCTTTGAATCATCACAGCTCAGTCATGCCCCAAAATATATCTGCTGTGTGCATCCGAGCATGCACAACATGAATATATGGACTTAAAGCACAGCACTGTGGCTATCTTCTGTTCCCTGATACCATGTCCTCTTGACTAATGTGGAAGAGAAGCCACAGTGCTGTGTCGTGGGTTAACCATGCCACGATCCCTGCTGGAAGGAGTTTCCAACCAGAGCTACAGACAGACCCCCGCTCTCTATCTTGGCGCAGCGCTTCCATGTGTTTTGGGAGCTGGATTAAGTGAACAAAACTTACAATACAGTTCAAAAGAACTAAAAGCCCTGTGAAAATATTTTATTTAGATAATTAGATGTTGCAAATAGTATTTAAACATACTTAGATTAAGACATTAAGATGCTTTACTTTATATGTCAACATAAAAAAAACATTGACTTTAACCAGAGCAAAATGAAAAGAATTTGTTCATCATTTTGTCACAGGTCAAGGGCTTTAGAATTTAATAAAAACAGATTGTTCTGATCTGTTTCACATTAAAATCTTCAGAGACCTCAAGTTATGGTACATACAGAGCACTTTATTATAAGCTCTGAGTACTCCTCTGTCATTGGCAACTCTTTGCTGCTCTTGAGGCAGAGATAACTGTCCAAAAGCATTCTAGTCCTTCCAAGAGTAGGGCACTTCACATTCCCATTAAAGATTCTTGATGAAGTGGAGAATTGAAACATGTTATTAACAGTTTATGAATCAGATTAAGGAACTAAGGTCTACTTCTGCAGTCCCTTCCCTGTCATGGGAGCTTTGTATTGATTCAGAAATTACTCCAAAATGAGAACTTTAGTTTTCTTTCTATTAGTTTACCAAATACTTATACATCAGTCAGAATTTGTAGGAGAAAATTAAACCAAAATGCAACTAGTGTTCTGCTTCACTAGCATGCAGAAAGCAATTTTGGTGTCCAAAATTATGAAAAGGGTAGAAGAATGATTATCAAGTACCATTAAAACTGTTTGCATTTTGTATTGCAATGACTGAAATAAAATAGAATAAGTATATTGATACAATTTAAAGACATTTGTCAGAATCCTAAGATATTTGTGAAACAGGTAAAAGATAAATGAGGATTGCTCAAAGTGTGCTCCCTTTAGAATATAAATATATCTCTATATATGAACACATAGAAAAGTAAAGAAACCTCTAGAAGTGATTAAAAAATTGCCTGAAAATATGTTATGTAGCAATAAGAAATTGTTAGATATCATGTACATGTAAAAGTAAAGAGGACTTTTCAGTAGGCAGAGCACAATTATTTGCTTTGGAGTTCAGCCAGCAAACAGGAGTTAGCTCCTTTGCTTTAAACCTAAATGAACATGCGTAGGGATAGTTGTGTGGTAAAAAAGAAAGATATGCTGCAGACTCAGTGCTGGGTCGTATCACTTCCAGCAACTATAGATCAGGCAGATGGGTCACATTGTACTATCTCTCTGAGCTCTGTCTAGGTTTATTTTTAACTTGTTGCCAGCATTTTGCAGTACTGGGCGCAGACAAAAGAAAAAAACCTGACTATTAGTGCAGAGCATTTTTTTCCAAGTGGGTATTTTGTAACTATCTTTGGTGATAAGTGATAGTCTCTAATACAAGGCTTTGGTGGGGTGGACAGTCTTAAGGGGAAAAAACTATTGTGAAATTTCACACTCAGCATTTCCAGGTTTTGATTCTAAATCTTAAGAGATTGGGAAAAGACAGAGGGAAAAAATTATATTGCAAAATGACAAGAATTAATTTGACATGGTAAAGAAAATTTGTTTCTTGGTTCTATGTTTCTACTGCACTTATTTATTTTGTAAAAAAATGTTTCTTTTGCTTTTAAATGTGTTTGGCTTGCATTTCAGATTTCAGTGGGTGACACGGAAGGAAACAAAACCAATCATGCAATTGCATCAGGTCACATCTTGACCTTCACATTATGCATCCTTGGCAGTCAGTAATGATCCTTTCCCACCCTGACATCTGCTCCAACTTCAAAAGATGAAAGCCATGAGGCCTCTAAGAATTGCTCTACTTTCTCAGACAAACAGTGTTCTGGGTAACAGTATTTTCCATTTCCCTGCTTACCACCATTTCCATGGAATTACATGAAAATTGTGTCATTCTGATAAGAAATCCTACTGGTTTGCACTCTGTGGTCCCCTTCACATGGGATGTATATCTCCATCTTTGGAGACTTGACAGGGTGTTAACAAGACACTGTGCAATGTTTCCTCTGCCAATTGTCTTGTATCCCTCATAATTACACTGCCATTTGTCATGAGGCACAAAAAATAAAAAATAAAAAATATGTCTTACCTATTTTCTGTAGCTGTCCTTTCCTAATACACCTAGAGAATATCTTTTCCAATACCCAGCCTCCGCCAATTTCTTCTCATTTGGGCATTTCAGGATCACAAGTTTTGCTCCCTGAAAAGAAGTTCTGAGACTTAGAAAAACCCATGGCAAAGTTGTATTTTCCAGAATGATATTCCTCTTACCATCCTGCCTTCTTCAGACCTGATCTCTGACTCTGAACGAAACCTCAAAACTCCTGGTCAATGAGTAAGTGGAAAATATTGGTCGGCAGGAATAAGGGTAGTTTCCAGCAGTAGAGCTTGGGCACATGACATGTCTTGGAAGAAATGAGTCAGATTTTCCTGTCAGACAAGCTCCCGGGGCTCACCTCTTTGTTTCATATATTCATGCTTTATGACATGCTTCTGTCCTTGAAGCTCTACAGAGTTGATAGCTGTGACAGGAGTTACTTCCACCTGAGACATGCACAGAAAAGCTGTTTTCTAATAAATATTGCTTCATCCTGCCATGAGCTCCTCTTGCAATGAATATTGCACAGCACCAACATTAGAGAACAAAGACATTGAAAACAAATTAAAGCTCACTGGTTATGAACTTCTGCAATTCCCTTTCCTCTGTGTGCAGGTGCTACGTAATATCTGCCCACTGGTTCTTAACTGCAGTAAGAAATACTAAATCAGAATCATTCTTTCTAGGTATGCCTACACCCACAAGACCTTCCTGTTAGATGTCATTTGTTAACCAAATTCAGGCAGAGCAGTGTTTGGCTACCTTTGAGAAACCTCTTTGGCTCTGAGCAGGATATAATTTGCACAGTTCTCAGATAATTATCACATTTTTAGAGGAGATAAAATAGTTACATGCAAAACAGGGGGCTACTTAATTTACATTACAGCCCACAACAACTTCGCTTTGACTTCAAAAGGAGCAGAATATCTATGCATCCAGAGCAACAATTTCTTTATAAAAGTTACAAACTTTTCCGTCTCATTGGAAAAGGAAAAGGGAAAAGGAGAAGAAAAAGAGGGAAAAACGTGGTTTGTTCAATGGATCCCTTGGCTCTTGACACTGCCTTAGTCTTGCCTGGTACTAAATAGAGGAACAAGAAATAGATTTAGGCTTCTGCAAGTTTTGGTGTTTCATCTATAAGCAGACTGAGACAGCAACTGCTGGTCTAAGGAATATATAGGCTGTGCAAAATCCTTGTCCAGATTTCTCTCCTGGTCCGTGGGGTTTGGATCAGGTCTTCAAAACCTACATATGGAAAAGCTACTGTTGTTTTGGCATCTTACATTGTTTTCCTACTTAGCGCCGAATTTTCAGAAATAAAGGATTAAAGATTAGGAACAAAGCTCAGGAAAAATGTACAGATGACAGGGATTGCAAATCGTGTCAGTGTGTGCCAGAAAGCTCCTTACAGCTCTCGCATAAGCTACAGAGATGCAGCCTGAATCTCCAGGAAGCAGACATTCCCTGCCACAATTCTAAAAAGAGGCACTTACCAAGCTAACATATTGTTCAAGCACTACAAATACTTCTATTTTTTTCTTGATTTCTAGAAAGATATTTTGCTCATGTTATATTAGAATGACAATGACATCTAAGTCAAGGCTAAACCCACAGCAGAGCGATGAGCATCCTGTCTGAATGTACAAGCATAGCCATATCACAAAGCAGCATTTTATCTTTGTACGTCCCCTGGATGTTTGCTGTAATCATTCAGCAATGTTATATACAATGCTTAAAAAAAATTTAAAAAAAGGAGAAAAAAAACACTGATAGGTTGGAATGTTTCATTTAAAAGAAAATATTAAAAAAAAAAAAAAGAAAAGAAAAAGAAAAAAGAATAATTAAACACTCTCTTGTATGTGTTCTACATTTTCTACATATACACACAAGGAAGCAGGCACCAGACATTGAATAGACAGTTTGATATTTAATCAGAATGCAGCTATTTAGATATTTGTTTGGTCTGTCTCTGGATTTTTCATTAAAAATATGTGGTTAACAGCAGCCAACCTGATTTGCATGTGTGTGTGTGTGTCTGATTTGTTCACCGCTATGCCTCCTGTGTCCTACATCTTAATCACATCCAGGCACCCGCCCCATTACATTACCAGAAGGGAAGTGATGGACATCCCTTGACTCTCTTCATGACCCTCTGATAATCCTGTTTCACACACAGGCTCCCTGCTGTATGAAACACAAAAGCTGCCACTGTAGTTCTTTACTTCCAGTCGATATTCTGACAGACTTGATCTAGCAAATTAGTATGCCGTGGTAGGGGCACGACAAAAGACCCTTTTGACACACTCTGAATCGATACAAAGGCCAACAGAGAGCCATTTCACCGTAGTTCTGTTATTTTTCCCCTTTTGATGACCCTTCTTCTTCTTCTTTTTTTTTAGCTTGTATGACCTTGTCAGATTTAAAAACATAATGTTAGAAAAGTCATCCTTGGACAGGAGAAGAAAAATCTAAACATGCAGAAATGCAAGAATACCAATGTAAAATTACAATACAGCTGGATCAGAGGAATAGAGATTTTCTTGTGTGAATTTGTCCTTCAAACTGCTGAAATCCCTACATGAGTCCAACATCAGAGTGTAGAATTAAACACTGTTCTAGCCATGAAAGCTGTGTTGCATCTGTTTATTCTTTCTTTTTAAAAAAGGATGAAACTGTTCAGCACATTGAAAATGTATGTCTTAACCCAATTTCTTGGCATGATGGATCTTGCAGCAGCATCAAGTATTTTACAAAACTGTAGTCATATTTACTTAATTTCTAAGGTCCTATTCTGTGAAAATTAAGTTATTTTATGCTGATATTTATCATAATATGCAAAGAAAAATGCATTTCTGTCTGTGGCAGTGTTATAAAAAAATTATAAAGAGCAGCTTAATATGTACCTGAAAGTTTATCTGCAGGAATTGCACTTGTTCAAAATTATTATGTATTCATAGAGAAACTACAGACTTAATTGAATGGCATTTGTAAACAATATTTCTGCGTATATTTCTCTATTTCTGCAAGAATTATTCATTTCAGAGTTCATTCTGGCAAAATCTGTGTGGCAGATTTACATTTCAATCTTTAGGAAACACACATGAGTGAGGATGACAACTATTTATCTGGTAATTAATACTTATGTGTTACTATATACAGGTACATGTAGACACTATAGCTTTCCCTTATCATGGTTTTAAAGATGTAATTATGTCATAATAAGTCCTAATTCTTGTCATTTACATGCTTTTTTATTGTTCCAAATGTATGATGTCTCCTCTCTAATGAAAAATAAGCACTCAGATAATCCATATTTTCTTTCTCATGGTACCAAACCTGAAAACACCTACTCAAACTCACCTTCTAAACCTAATCTCTGAATTTTAAGTTTTCAAGCTGAAAGCAAACTTAAGTCAATAAAAAATGAGACATTCCCGGCTTCAGAAAGCACTTTGCTGTAACTCACAAAAAGGCATTTTCCAAAAATACAGGTGCACAAATTACTTGTGGTGTTTGCTGTACAGTATGTACATTTGACCTCTGCTGCACTCCAGCATTTTTCAACACATAAGCCTTGTTCTCTCAAATAGAACTACTATATAAACACAGGGGATAAAGCATACTGTGTAAGAAATTCAGGCCACTTCAGACAGCTCAGCTCTTTTTGATAACAGAGGCAAAATTACACTAGCTGTTCCAATTCCTCAAGCAGTTTTAGCTAGCCCAAAATTACCAGACTCAACCCCCTCTGCAAAGCCCACAAAGCACAGGGTGACACACTGGGTGAGATACCAGTGGCCCACAAAAAACTTTTGTCTTTTATACCAAGTGTGATCTACACTGGGAAACTTATTACATTTCACTGAGACAGAGAACTCTGTCCCAAGATAGATACAAATTTGTATGAAGCAAGAACTACCCTCATTCTTATCATAGTATCCATGTGCATATGATCTTTATGAAGTCCGTGTTAGCAGAATAATTATCTTGATTTGCAGATGTGACTGCAGCTCACTCACGACATGACAGGTTCAGTGTTGGAGGCTGCAAGGATGTGGTAGGTGGGAAGGAAGAATAACAAAAGGAGGAAGGGTTTTTCCCTGGCATCATTTCTTTCTAGCCACACTAGTGCATACTTCATTGCATAAAGCTGATAAGGAACTGGCTACCACCTCTCCTTTGCTCACTGGTTAATCATCTTCCTCAAAATTTGCCTCCAATGGGTATGCTCTCAGGGGAATTGGTGCCATCCTAATTTCCAGATTTGTTGTTCCAAATTCTTCCATTAGATATCACTATTTCTCACTGTAACTGGTGTTAACCTATGCTTCTAGTGTCCTAAAACTATATAGCTACCAGGAAATTGCCTGATATTTGTCCTGTGCTTGTGCATCCTCCCGAGCTCACCCTGCTCCAGAACACTAAACCCTGGACACTTTTATTAATTTTTGGATTTATACTAGTAAAAAAACTCTAGCTCTGTCTTTGGAAAATTAAATCATTCCAAAATCTGCCTCCTCTGTCAGACAGGACAGTGTCATATCTTCTGATTGTGAGATGGGACTAAATATCCAACCATTCAGAAGGCTAAGCCAAAATTGTCTGTGACTCCCATTTGGCTCTCTCTTTCTGGTATGCAGAGGTGTGAGTTCTTCCTAGCAAATCAAGTCTTCTGGGTACAAAAGGAGTGCCAATCTTGCCTTTTCCAACAAACTTTTAGGAGAAAAAGAATGCAACAATACAAAGAGACAACATCAGGCTCTGGAGGAAGAGATGCTGTCTCTACTAAGACTAAATCTCATTGTTTTAAAGATTCTGTTAAGAGTTTCTCTTTGTGGCAAATTTTTTCTGTGTGGTATAAGCAAATTGATTAACACATATTCCTTCATTTTTAAAAATGAATGAAATTCTTCATACAGGCATAAAAATACAGTCACTAAATGTGTTCAACAAAGAAGGGTACAGCAACACTATAAGCTTAAAGACATCCAGAACTTTTTTCCTGAAACTAATACCAGCTGATGTGGAATAGCAAATCAAAGGTTCAATGCTCCTGTTCACCAGAATAGAAAGGTAACATCCTTACTGTCTTCTGGAAAGGTTGTGTGGCCATTGTTTCTGTATCAGGGAATTGTTGGCCTTATTGCCATAGGCCATAAGAAGGACTCTTGCAACGCATTGCTGGATTCCTGTGCCCAGAGTGTTCTTAGGCACTGTTTAATGGCACAGATATCAACTCCTGCTGCTATAACTCAACTGATCCTGATCTTTTCCACCTCACATAATACTTCCTGGGTGGCTCCCAGTGTCTATTCTTCCATGTTTCAGAATAAAACAGAGGAAATCTGCCCGGTTAAAAATGCATCTGTAGATTTCACTTTGATTTAACAGGAATTTCACTTCTCAGCAGCTCCACTCATTTCAGGACAGTCAGTTTTAATTTGTGTTTGCTTGAAATCAGAATCAGCCCACTATGCATTGACTAAATGTACCTCTTGAACATCAATTTTTAACTTCTGCAAAGCAAATGTAGACACTATTTTGGAGTTTTTCTTCTCTTAGCATGGTCGTTGACCTTAGAGAGTGCTTCATCAAAGTAAAGTAGAAGGATTCAGTGCAGGAAAAGCGAAATCTTTTATTTCATATACTGGATAAAGGTAATATGGTGCGCCAGTCACCCATATATACATTTTCAAATTGGTATTAGCTCTTTGTGCTTACTGTTTGCCTCATCTACTATGAATTACTACAACTACCTATCTGTATGTTTATATTGCACTCCTATTTACCTCTCCTAAGCACATCATAATTCACCTTCAGCATCATGCCTGCAACAGAGGAAGAGAAATCACTCCAGCTTAAATCTTTCACTTCTTGAAAGAGTTTTTCCTACAGCTCCAGTAAATGAATCATGATGTTTGTTTTATTCTAATCCAAGAATCTCAAGCAACTGACACAGTGTGTAGCCAGCTAAATGTCATCTTCTATTAATAGGAACATGTAAACATAATCCAATATTTAAAAAACAAACACTCAAGAACTGGTGTCTTGCTGTACCTCTAGAATCAGCTCCTCAGCTGGCATGAATCCACGTGGCGGAAGCACTAAACTCTGGTGCATTATGTGTCTGCCTATGAGGATAGCAAAATTCAATTTTCTAATTGACAGTAGACCCATTGTGCTTCACTAGAGCATGCAGATGAAAGCCTCGGGCTGGACAAATGAAAGCAGGAAGATGTACGGCCGAAACATCTTTAAAGAAATAGTGTTTAGTCCCTTCTGCCAATCACTGGGCTCGGATTTAGGTACAATGAGAGGGTGAAATAGATCAACATATAAGGAAAAGAAATGAAATAGTGACAATTTTTGTTGTTTACTCAAGGATTCTTGGCTGGTTTTTCATCACTTATGCTTCAGTTGAATCCTTGCCATTACCTAACTGTATCAGACCAGAATGGATATTGGTTGCAAGACGATATTTCTGATATTCTTGCTCTATCTTATAATAAAATGAGAAAATCTCTACTATTCTAGAGAAATGGTTGAGTTCTGCCAAAAAATGTCTGAAGCCAATGTGCAATTTTTTTCCTGTGTTGAATAAATGCCCTATGGCTGCCTGAATTTGCACTGATTTGTACCGTACCTGAGCCAAGCTTCCCATCAGACTCCTCTCACCACTGAAGGGCCATGGGTAATAGCATTTTAAGGGAACACCAATAAAAATCTTTCTGTGAACAAATTTTTGGGAATAAAATTGCGAAACGGAAGATGAATGTAAAGAAGGGAGGTGGATTTCAGGTAAACCTGTCTGGTCAAATTAAATATTTCTTAAAAGATGAAATGAAAAAAATATCCTTCTTCCTTCACAAAATCTTCCCCTCTATATCTGACAAAACCTGTCTTCACCTTCCCTTCAACAAAGTGAAAACAAATATGCAACAAGCTTCATGTTCATTATGTCTTAAAGAGTAATGAGAGAGAAAAATCAAAGATTTGTTTCCATGCCCTCAAAAGATGAGAAAATAAATAAATAAATAAATAACCTTGAGACAGGTTTCAGGAAAAATAAACAAATAAACATTTCTTGCAAGTCATCTTTGAATCTTCAGGCTGCTTTTTGTACTGAATTGTTCTTATATTCGCTTACTAATCTCCTCACATATTACAGATTTCACAAGTGACTTGTGATTTTGAATTGCTATAGCTATTTGTACAATTCCCATGTTATTCATTGTTTGTTCTACCCAAATTGGAGAGAATGCACTTTTAAAGTAGCTGTCAAAGTGTGACTCATCTGGAAAGTCAGTAATTACTTTTTATAAAGTAATATGCCAGAACACACAAAACTCATAAGAATTGTACAAGGTATTGGAGCACATGAACACAGATTTCTACCTACCATTTTTCACAGTTCAAATAATCGTAAATACCCCTTTAAAATGTAGAACCAATGCATAATTTCACCCCTTAAGTGCAAAAGGAAAAATATATTTTTCAGAATATATACATAAATTTTTAAAAGGGCTTTCAAGGAACTATTGAAGGGAAAAACCCTACATTTTTAAGCTTATTTCAAAGTGTATAATACTAAAATAGTTTCCTAAACCTTTCTATTCTTTAGATTTAGAACTAAAACTAAACTGCATTAGAAAAATAACCGCCTGTTATTCTGTTATTAAGAAACATATCAGAATAATTTGGACAGAGATAGTATCAAGAACAGCAAATTAATAGCTTTAGTCCTTATCTTTCATATAAAGCATTCACAGTTTCCATTTATAACAACTTCTTAGCTCTACAGTTCAGCTGTAGACCACAAAGCACTAGAGCATCTACCACTGGGGAGCTACACAGCCTTGTTTCTGAAAGGAAATAACAAATGTATGAGTCTTTTCTTCTCCTCTGTGCCCTTAAACACAACTTTGGGATAGGGGTGGTAACCCATTCCAATAGTTGCTTTTATAAATAAATAGCAAATGAAATACTCATGTTTACTTTCACAGAAAAAGGAATCATCTCATAAATAACTTGACCCAAAGACCAAACAAATTGCATTTTCCCTCAGTGGACTGGCAATGGCAAAGTGGACCTGTTCAGTTATGTTTTTGTTGTGACACGTAATATGCATCACAGTGGGAAGTGTTAATGGGTATTTAAGGGGACATGACAACCCCATTAGCTCCCCTGATAAATCTGCCCTGGGGTAAATGACTACCCTTGCCATGGAGATTTCATTGCTGAGTACAACAACAGAAGAGAAGGAAAAAGAAAGTAGCGAACAGGGGCAGTATCAGTGAAGGTTATGACAAATCGGACATTCTGATTGTAAGATGTGGGAAGCCCACTGGATATTAGCAGCTTTTAATTCTTTACCTTTTCAACTGAACAGATTTTGGCAGTGAAATGGTGCACACTTCTCATCAGTTATGTGAGCATGATTTTTCTCTTTGAAATTTTTCTAATACGGAATCTCTTTTGATAATATTCTTAAGCATGCAACATTGTAAACTTGTAGAATATAATAAATGGCCAAGTACTTTCCAAATTTTTAATTTTCTTTCATTAAAGTCCACTATGTTAAATATCTTTAAATGTAATTTAATTTGTTTGTCTAATTATACAGTTTTTATTTCCCAGAGTCTTCCACGCCTATGGGCAGTGTGTCTGTTCATATATCTACATGTATGCTTCTGATCTTTAAATCTCTGCCTATCACTTCCCTATATTGCTTCTTTTCTTCTTCCTCTCTGTCCTTGAGCAATCAGGTCAATAGCTACAGCCAAACTTGGCAGCTGTTAGAGCAAGATGTCAAATGTTGAAATATATATTCTTCCTGCAATGGCATCATGGCCTGTGGCTACTCCTTTGTGTGGATTCACTGCCAGCAATGTGGCTGTGTTCAGTGCTGCTGCTTGCGGGTGCAGAACTGCCTGTAGGGTTATATCAAAGTCATACTGTTATGTAGCTGACTATGTGGCTTTCACTCCTTAGATGGCATCATTTGCTGGCACTGATTTAGCTGCGTGATATTTTCTTGCATCCATTTTTATACTGTGTGCCAAGCCAACTCACAGCCCTCTCAACTTATCTCCATGAATTAGTCTTGCATTATTAAATTCCCTTCTACTACAGAAAATGTTATAAAACCTGGAATGATATAAACAAAGCTAGGACAATAAAGAAGCTCATTCTTTAAAGCTCATTTTAAGAAATTGGATATATGTACCTACTCTCTTCAGACAGATATCCATTTCTTTTTTTCAAGTATTTTTGTCTTTGAAGTACAATTAAGTAAGGTGCACCAAGTCTAATCCTCATTTGTTAAACTTCTAGAGCAAAACCATGTTTAACGGTCCATAAATAACTCCAGAAGCTATTAATCATTATTGGCAATAATCTTCATTGAAATTTTAACTAAAGTCCACTGTATTTTTTCATATAACTTAAAAAATTATCACATTAGTTTCCTTCAAAATATTTCAGCAAAGATGTAAATACTAACAAGGCAACAGTTTGTTTGAATTGTGTTCAGAAAAAATTTTCTTTGGATATGTCTTTGTGCCTGGGATCTATTTGCTGTCTGAAAACTTCAAAGAGCTCGGTCAGAGATTCAGGAGAAGAGCAGTCACATGGCGCAGACTGCTGTAGCTGGGGCATTTGAAATACCCAGAGAAAGAAGGTGACACTTCTAAAGTAGGGGGGAAAAAAAGGGAATCTGTTAGTGTGACCAAAGATGTTTTTTCATTGGTGTTGTGCTTGTGAGACATGCATGAACATAAGTACAGTAATCCTGTGTATAGACCCAAAAATAATTTTTACAAACTTATATTGTCTTTATGTTCTGACGCCAGAGTTTGTTGCTTATCAAGACAAAAGTTTTAAGGGACAAAATGAAGGAACATTTTCCTCTTTAAGGAACACTTGAAAAATCTAATATTAGGATCTATTAACAATAGGACATACAGCTACTGCCATAGACCATACACAGACAGAAAATGACATGTAGATGAGATCTAGATTGGGCATTATAAACAACTCTATTGGTCCCAGTGCCGAAGCTTCTTTTCCAAAAAATATATCTCCATGGAAATTAACACTTGAGAGGAATGTGTAAGTGAAATAATGGTCTGAAAGTTTAAGCATGGAGAAAGGTGAACTGGTGAGCTGGTTAGCATACTTCAGTCCTCCTATAAAAATTTCTTAAAAATTACTTTCTTGGGAAAAAATGTCTGCACACCAAATAGTTCTCAGGCATGAAACTGTTGGTCACCTCAGGAAGATTTGTTATAACATAGGAATTGGATGCGTGAATGCAGATTATAAATCCAAACACTTTTGCACAACTTTTAGATGAAATTTCTGTGGACAAGCCCTTTCTTCAACATCAGTTTTGGAATTACAGCTCTGAAAACAAAATCTCTCTGAAGATATCTGTTCACTCCCTGTTCTCTTGGGGAAGAAGTTTTCAAAAACTGAACGGGGAAAGTGCAGATGGCAGCACTCTTCCTTCCCCCTGAGCAGGTGTCTGTCTTCTGGATACACCAGGCAGATAGAGAGGGGTTTAGCCTTGCATCCTCCTGCCCCTTATTTTGTTTATATCTCTTAAAGGCCACAAACTACAAGGGAAAAAGGAAGGCTCACTGAAATACTCTATGATTGTTTTTGGAAGATCTTCATTTTTGTGCACAGATATTACTAGGAAATATCACAGTCTGAAAGATAAATCAGTAAAAAGAAAGATTGTCAAGTTTGCTTCTAGTTTGGTAAAATTCATAGCTCAGTATGTAGAACATAATGTTTTTATTATTCAGTAATTTTTACCCATTTCAATAATTTGAACCAATGAGAAGCTTTGATTCAGAAAGCTGGATTATATTCTGCTCCACTCTAATAAATTCTGTCATGTATTCTGTGAATCCTGGTGTATGTACTCCACAATGTGTCACAAAACCAATGCATGTATTTTTTTATTATTTATACATATATTGGGTTCTGCTCTGAACTATCAGCATTTTTGCTATGGGCAATTTCACTCAGTTAAAATTTGGCCCACTGTTCCTTTGTTCTTTTAGAGGTCTGTATGTATCTGTATGCTGAACTTGATTTATGCACCCAATTAATAGGGGCAACAGAGAAAAACAAATGTCCAACAAATTTACTATTAATATATTCATTTAACATCTACATGAACTTTAAAACTGCTGAAATCAACTAATTTTCAAATAAAATGCAAAATATGCCAGAGAACTATTTTATTCTCTTCTAGAAGCAAAAAATAGCATGGGCATTTTTATATCTCATCTCAGAATGGGATCTGACCTAGATTTAAACTCTTATCTCCAGAGATGAAAGATCTCCACATTAATCTACTGTTGCTTGAACATGTGGCTTTACATATATCAAGAGGGGGGCAGCTCATGAAGTTGAACTTCAGCTGCTTATCTTTTGTTCTTCACCAGAGCAAGGCAGTGAAATGATCCCTCTCCGTTCTCGTCCCCTCCCCCAAAACAGGAAAAGAAAGGAAAGAAGCTTTAATCCTCTCTGGTACAAATTTCCCTAATATTCAATAATCACTCCCTGTCTCCTTCCCTGTGGGACATGTCTGGTAGCATCTGTGCCAGCATATGTTAGACATCTCTGAGTGGGTCACTACCTCATTTTGTCACCGACTCCTCTATCACCTAGAGAGACAGCAGCATCCCTCCACAACACAGTACTCCACAAGACACAGCACTGTCATGTCTCTCCCAATAAACTTGGTTCAGTACACTTTAGCCCATTCTCTGTACACTTTAACCCACTGACTGTGGTTAACTCACTCTTAGCTGAATGCTTTTCATAGTGGCATTAATATGAGTGAAAGGAGCATTATCATGTGTATTGCTTTAAAATGAACCCTCTGATGCTAATTTCAGACCTGTACCTGAGAGGACAGGAAGGAAAAAAATAGGTCCTTATAGGTCACTTAATATGCTTTAAATGCTTTGAATAATACATATGCAATTTGCAAATAGGTGATATTTCAAATCTCACTTGTGATTCATTTCTATGGCAATAGATTTTATTAATGGCTGTGATAAAGTCTGCTTTTTCTTTCCTTAATTCAAGAAAATTAGACTGAAACATCTGGCTGCATTAGCTTTCAGAAGTTGTCTGTGAGTCTCTTTTCTTTTTCAGTTTGTGGTGCAATGATGTATTGTAGGACTGTTTTCAGCAGAGGTGCCATTTCTGAAGTGTGCACTGAGCTTTTTCCAAGCTAATGACTCCTACATCTGCTTCACGTTTCAGTCCAGCCTCTATTTTTTTCTATAATCATGGCTGGTCCTCAGAAAGTTTCCAAGATAAATTTCTGGGGTCTAATCTAAAAATAATATATAAGCACATTTTTTAAGCCTCAAAATAGTCAATCTCTTACTAGGATTAATTTCTCATTATTTCTGATATTTAATTGAGGCAGGATAGGAAAACCTAAAGCATATTGTCAGATAATATGGTATAACAGAATGGCTTTTTTCCCCACTGATTTCCTTTTCAAAGGCCTAAAAACTACTAAATTAAGAGCCTGTTAAACTTTTATGAAAGTCACTTTAATTTTCTGTGCGCTTAAATCTAACTCAAACAAAACTAAATAACTTTTAAAGTGTTGTCCTCCAGGTTTAGATCCTGATTCAAAGTGATGTGAAACAAATAGGTGTATCTTGATCCTCTACTTTTTAAGTAGCTCTGAGCTAATTTAAAATTTTTCTTCTCACACTAGTCAGAAAATATATCATTTAACTGAATAACGAATCCAACAGTCAGTTTAGCTTTGTCACACATAATATTGGAGAGGCTTTCTCTAGGCTGGTTTATCTAGAACTGTAATATTATCTAAAATGAGGGTTTCAAGACCTTGAAATATAATTTCCTAATTAGAAAAATGAAACTAAATATGCCTTCCCTGAAACCATACCATATGTTGCTAAAGTTCCATCCGCTTCATATATCATCAGTCCCTCTGCACAAGAGTCAGCCCTTCACTGTCATTTGAGCAAATTATCTGGCAGATAAAGAAATGGCAATCTAGAGAACTCAGCTCTTTTCTATATGATGATGCAGTATGAAACGCCTATCAATTTTTTTGAATCATAAAATCTCCTCTGATGTACTCACAGACATGATAATTATCACGATATTTTTGAATATATGTTTCTGAATATATTTTTGAACATATATGTTTATACCTATTGCGTATAAACATAATCAATCATTACCATAATAAGAGGGGCATTGTAACACTTTCTTCCTCTCTGAAATCTCCAGATTACTAAATCTGTATTAGGAGACTAGGAATTACAATTTCATGCATTATTTTTTAACAAAATCATTCCTATAAGATGGGAAAAAGTGGAATGGAAAGATTGCCCCTGGGTACTTTCGTGTGAGTTCTGATTTATAGGAGGATAGTTGTGGACAGAATATGGCCCCAAGTGTCTTAAATATATAACCCTTGTTAAGATTCAGAAACTGAAGTAGAGCTGAGCTCATGGGTGCCAGACTACTGCTGATTTTAGAAACCTGTGACAATAGGGGTTAATGCTGGAAAACCTGATAGACCTGTACGTGTAGTAGCAGCATGAACAGTGCTGCTGTAATTGCATTTTCTTTCTTTCCTGTGAGATAGAGAATAATCAATATCCAAGGAGAAGCTGAATAAGAAATTTTCAATGATTTGTAGTGCTGTTCAACATGGCTATGACATTTTTGACTCTTAAGTCAATTGTCTGCCTCAAAATTATTTCTGAACTATTTTCTAAACTGCTCATTAAAATTTGCCTGAGAAGGTATTGTCAGGCAAACGATATTTCACAGTGTTTTCAGGAGCATGTTTGAATAATCATGCTGAATTTCTTTTTGCTACTGAGTACCTTAATAAAGAATCAATACTGCAGCAGGCCTCAGAGGAGTGAATCTCCACATAGCCTTTTGCTTGGTTCAGCTGACACTGAGAATATCATGTAAAGATGTGCACAAGCGTTGTCAGCCGACTTGTCCTCTTACTGATTAGACCTAGGGACATATTTGATTACAGAATAAATGGGCAACATGCTTTTGCCACCCCTTCTCAATATAATTTGCAATTTTGCTACACTGTAAAATGTGATGGACAAGTTACTGGGTTTTACATTTGGAGGATAAAGTATGAGGCGAAATTAAATAAAAAATTAAAGAATAATGAAATGCCAGAGAATAATATCCCCTTATCTTTACAATTGTAGAAAACTGTGCTTACAGTCATGTTTGATGAGAAGAGGTTTTGAGGGAAGACATGCCCTGACTGTTGTCATAAATAGATTGGAATTGCCATCTATGTAAATAAAATAAAGATTTTCTTTATGTCTGTGACCAGCCCTTGTGTAAATCCACACAAGCTCCTCAGTTAGAGTACTTGAGGATATTGAAAACTAATTTATATAGTTTTAGCTGTACCTTGTATACTCTAATTTTGCAAGCCTTAAATTGAATATTTGTCTACCCATATTGGTATTTATAGACTAAGAGACTAGTGTGATCTAAAATACTAATCAGATAGCAGATGGTGGGGTATCAGTATATGAAATAAAACAGAAAAAACTTTTCATTCTACTACTCATTAGAACATCCTCCTTCTTTTTCCATGATTTGACATACAGTAGAGCATAGGTCGCAACAGCGAGAACAATTTGTGAACAGTATCTCCCCAACACGGAGATGAAATGAATAATTTCATAGAACTTTTCTATGTTGAATTGCAGAATTGTGTAAATGCTCATGTAGGAGTACATAAGCCTGCATGCACCAAAAAATACACTCAGATACATTATTGAATTTTCCACTAGTAGCAGATCACATAATATTACAAGTTTGCCTAATAGAAAATTTTTTTTCTTCTGTTAGAAAATTCTGTATAGTGAGCACTTTATTTTTTGTCTCGTCTCACAGTGCTTTCTTCAAAAATAATATCAGTTTCCACATATGTTGAAAAAAAATATTACTGATTTCCATATTAAATTTCTGTTAAAAATAGCAGTATTGTCTTAGTCACAACTATATTTTCATGATGTATCTGGGTCTTCCAAACTTTTTATTCTTCACTTAAAGCATAAATAAGCTTATAAAAATGTATTTAGTTTAGATGTTAAAGAAAGGGACGACTGTCATGACATGCCTGTGGTTGTAGATTTCTACACAGTATCTATGTATGCTCCATTTTCAAGATGTTACTTTAGAACTACATTGTTCACTAAGTAACTGCAAAGAGCTGAAAGGTAGAAAATAAAGAACATTCTCATTCCTCACAAGTTTTTTATTGAATAACATGCTAACTGAAGAAATACATTAAGAGTTACATTGAGTACTCATTATATCTGCAAACAATAAGGTTTTTCTTTTACTCCCTGAAGAAAATTGTTTTTAAAGTTGCAACCCTCACCAACGCCAGAAGAGTTAAGAATTTAATTTCCCATGCACCTCCCACCTGGAAGAAAAATTTTGCCTCTCTTGATTTGTAGTCAAAGTCCAAAGAGCCAGAGTAACCACTCACTCTGTTCACTTTAGAATTGAGGCCTGGAAGGGAAATTTTGCAAAAAAAAGAAAGAAAGAAAGAAAGAGAGAAAGAGAGAAAGAGAGAGGGAGGAAAAGAGGAAGAGAGGAAGAGAGGAAGAGAGGAAGAGAGAAAAGAAAGAAAAAAAAAAACAAAAGAAAGAAAAGAAAGAAAGAAAAGAAAGAACGAAAGAAAGAAAGAAAGAAAGAAAGAAAGAAAGAAAGAAAGAAAGAAAGAAAGA
>JAODKT010001744.1:14911520-14922216 GCA_027576195.1 Cossypha heuglini
AAGGAAGGAAGGAAGGAAGGAAGGAAGGAAGGAAGGAAGGAAGGAAGGAAGGGAGAGAGAGAGAAAGAGAGAGAAAGAGAGAGAAAGAGAGAGAGAAAGAAAGAAAGAAAGAATCTGTTAATTTAGTGCATAACTTTCAAAAGGAGACTAATTCTTACACCAAAATATAAGTTTTTATAGCATGTTAGTGCTATAAAATTCGTCATAATATTGGACAATTGCATTTCTATCATGTAACCTATAATTTATCAAAAAATGTAAAGAAAATACGGAAGTCAGAGTATACAAACACATGGTCCCAAATGTCATTTGTATGACATATGAGGGGGGTATCTTCCCACTGAAATCTGTAAGAAGGGGCTAAATTCACCTGAATTTACAGTTAGATGATGTCTAAAACGCACTGCATACAAGCAGGAGTCACACTGTTGGTGTGGACTGGAGGCAGTGGATGGTGGCTGTGCAGAAGTGAAGGCTGCTGCCGCTGCTTGCCACCTCCTGCTTTCCCAGGAATCCGCTGCTGGGCCATCCTTACACGCTCTCTATTTCCCATCCCATAGCCCACTGCTGCTCACATCCTCACCCTCTCTCAGCCTCAGCTCAGCTCCCACGCCCGCTGCTCCAGCCAGAGGCTAGCTGTTGCTTCTGCCCCTCCCAGCAAACATCTGGAGACAGCATCCTGTGCCACCTCCCCACGGCCGCCTCCAAAGCACCGTAACATCGGCAAAGGCAGAGCCCCGCTGCTCTCGGGGCAGGGTCAGCAGAGCTTTACACCACCTGCATGTTTCCTGCTGTGCCTCATGCTCTGCCTGTGGTAACTACAGCACACTGCAAGGCTCCATAAAGAGCCATAAATCTCTGCAAGGTCTGAGGATTCAGGCTAAGAGTAATTAAAAAGATATGTCCATGTGCAGAAGAAGGTTCAGCTTTTAGAGGTTTGAGGTCTGGCTTGATTTTAAGACTGTTTGAATGCTGAAATTTGAGTGGAAGATCCCCAACACTGGGATGTAGCTATTTTTGATTACCTGTAAATTCCAACCATGAAACAATAAGGCTTTCAGCTTAGCAAATACTGAAAATTTACATGCTACTCACCAGCTTGGAAATGCATTACATTTTTCTCATTAAGGCCATGCTGTTTTGTCGGAGGTGGTTTTCCATTTCTGTTATCACTCTTAAAACTTCTTGGCAATGCTACTCTGGACTCAAGATGACCGATCTGAGAACTGAGTAAGAGCAGACCTTGTTACAAAAAAATTATTTCCAAGAAATATAGACCTACCCTAAAACTCTCACAATAAGATCAAGATACTTTTCAGAAGCCATATAACTCAGCAAAGAAACACAGCTTCTTCCATGCAAAGTCAGTGAATCCAGAGATTACGGATATTCTTTTCCAGCCAAGTTTGTGGCATTACATTCTCATGTGCCTCACAGTTTTTCTCTGTACAAGTGTATAAATATATGTGCGTTCCTACACAGTTCTGGGTATTACATGCTTTTTTCTTCCTCATTATCATGTCTTTGCTTATGTATTTTCACCTAGGCCACTTTAATTTCTCCATTTGGGACTGAAAGAAAGAGGTTTCTCAGGAAATTTCAGTTTTGTTCAAAATGCAGAAGAGTGACAAGAATTTTTTTTTGCTTGTTTTCAGTAAGTGATAGCAAGTTTATTATCATGTTCAGTTTCTACTTGGGTGCATGCAGAACCTCCATGCAAAATGAAAGGTAATATCCAACACTAAATGCCATACTAACTCTGAGTATGCATCTTGTAATGGTACATCATAAACCAGGATCATAACCTGGCTAGCAGAAACTCCCAGAAGATTGAAAAATGCTCAACAAAAGCTGTCATGAATGCTTACCTTCAGAATAATTTTTGTTTTCTCAGATATGAAACAACACAAAACAGAACAAAACACAAAGACTAATTCTGCAAACTTACCACACAAGATCTTTCTGGTTAAATGGCTCGATATGACACAGCTTCACTTCAGTGTTATTGACAAAACAGTGCATTCATCAATAAATATGTCATCTCCTGTGCTCTGTGATTCTACTTTGCCTGTAAACATTCAGTCTTCTGGATGAACATACCTACTGAGGGACTGCATTAATGTTCTACATTCAGAAGATAATCATTAATCATAGCCTGTAAACTTTGTTTAGAAATGCATAGTCTCTTAAGAGTAATACTAAGTGAAGCTTAAAAGTTAGGTTGACGGATGTCATTAAATCATACACATTAAAATTATATTGCCATTGTTTCTTTAATTTATTTATTTATAATTAATGTCAAAAATACAAGCCAGAGAAGTCACCAGTTTTTCTACCAGATTTTCTCAGCCAGAAAAACCCCCAAATGTGAAGATGCAATAATGCACTGGGAATGTTTTTCTTGTTTTTCTTCAATTGCACACATGTTCTGCAGTGGAACATGAAGCTCTAATATTTAATCAAATTTCTTGGCTGGGAGAAGTAGGTTTGAAGACAGAAGCTGAGAAATTAGAGGTTTGCAATCTAATGCAGTCTTATCAAGGTTAGTGTTTTATGGGAGACACTTAAAATACAGAGGTGGCAACAGTGACAAAGCAAAGCTTAAGCTTAAACTGGACCATGTATTTCATATGCAAATTTCAGATAATTCCTATTTTTGGTTGGATCTCATGGATGGCAGAACAGAGGATTTGGGAATTTCATTCTTCCAATCAGTAACTCCAATTACATAATATAACTCACTGTCAAATCCAGAACTTATATTTTCCTCATTTCTATGTAACTAAGTTATATTCATATATTGGAAATCATACACAGAGTGAAATTTATGTGGACTAAAATTAATTTTCAAAAACATGTCTGACTCTCATGTAGCTCATTTTCATTAATTTAAGGCATGTACCTCACTTTCTTATAAAAAAAATAAACCGACTTTGATAAATATCTCAGATTTTCCTTAGCTTTTGAAAAACACACAAACTATAATTTTGATAATATTAGTAGGGTAGTTGTCTAACATATGGGATTTTATTCCTTAGTTATATGAATATATTTGCAAACACAAAGAAGTAGAAGAAAGAGAAAGGGAGAGAGGGACAGAGAAAGAGACAACATATCTTACTCTCTTAATCAACACGTAGGAACTTGCAACTACACAGTACTAAGTCAGCATAAGTCTGACCTTGTCTCTGATGTCAAAATTTGTCCCATCATTTTTCATAGCAAATGATTGGATTGACTAATGCACTTGTTTCTGGGACAACACTTTTATTTCTTTTCAAAATATTCTTAATGATGATGGAAGATGACATTGAGGCTTTATAGATGAATTTGAACTTCCTGGAAAAGGTGAATAAGAGCTGATCAGGAATATTTAATAAAATTACGTTGTCCAAGTCACAGAGAATGGGTGAAAAATGTATTTTGCCTTGCAGAGAAATTTTATTTTTGATATGACTGATTTGATGTCTGAATAACTAGCAATTAGTAAAATCAAAGGTTCCCTGTAAAAAAAGAAGAAGGCTAAATTACAAAAAATGGGAGACCATAATTATCTGCTAATAATTCCCAGACTTAAAAATCTAGCTGATGATTTAAAGGAGACATATTTTGATATGGGTTTTAATTGGAGACAATTTTAAGACCCCCAAACTACTATGCCATTACGTTTTGAAAGTCTGATTTTTCTGTACTTTAAGACTCCTTTTCTCTCTTAAAAAATATTACAGTTTTGAAATGTGCATTGTCTGGACAGAATGAAAGAGTCTTACAACAAAAGCCAACCAGGCACTTCTCTCAGAATTACGTTACTAATCAGATGATAGTAATGAAGGAGACAAGGGACTCAGCCATGATTCTATTTACACGTTTGCACAGGTAGATTAAAGATGTAAAGAGTGTCTTTTTGACAAGTTACTAATATCCGTATATTAGTATATTGAGCATAAGTATAGCTTGCGGTAGAAAACCAGCTGCCTCAGAGTTACATCTCCTCAGATTATGCAACATGGTGGAAAGTACAGGAAGGCTGGGGGAAGACAATCTTGGCATTGTTAGGCTAAATAGAGATGCAAGAAGCGAGCAATCACCATCTCATTCCCTTCAGAGCTCAGAAAGCAAGCTGGTGCTATTGTTGGCATTGTGGTGACCAAGCAGTGCTGGGAAAGCCATTCCACACCTTGGTCATTCAGTGGTGCCACTGGCAGTGTAGCAGGAGAATAGGGAATTGTGCATGGGCTGTACAAAACATGATGAAGAAGCTGCATACATGGACTTATACAGACATTGGGGATGTGGGCAGGTGTGTGCCAAAGCAGGAAAGCAGACGAGCTGGGAAGGGGTTTACTCTTTGTGGCACTTCCCTCAATGTTCATTCGTGCATTTTCGGTGAGGAAAGTGCTGACCACCCACTTTTCAAAATGCAATTAGTTAGTTGTTACAGAGCAAGACAGGATTTTGAATCCTATATTACTATTTTTCCTCAAACTTCTCTTCTGTTTTCCCTTTTGTCGCAAATGGCCTCGTTTTGTTTAGTAATAGTGACTCATATAGAACAGCTTCATAACTTCTTTTTTGAGGAGGATTTGAAAATAAAAGACTGGTATGATTGTGGAAGCAAAACTGCCGGGAACTAACATGAGATAAAGGAAGCAATATCAATAAAAAGAGATGAAAGAAAGCAGAAAAATTTTCATCTGGGATAGAGGCACAGGCCTGAATCTGGGAGTGAAGAGAAAGTTTTCTGTGCTGACATCTTCCAGAATTGAACCCAAACTCAGCCCACAGCAAATCTTGTCAAAATGCTGACTTTGTAAGAAGCGTTTGTTATTCTACCATTTCCAGCAATTGCCTTAGGGTAATTTGAGCATTTCAGCTTCTGGAAAAATAGATAACATGATATAATATATATTTATTAGCAGACAAACACTGTAAATTGTTGATATTTCCACATATCAGTTGTTAAAAATGAAACAACAAGGCAATCTTGTCTTACATTTGACAGTTTCAGTTCCTGGCACACTAAGCTCTTGTTTGATAAGCTACATTCATTCCATATTTGTGTAATACCCTGGAAGAAATTAGGTTGCAATGAAGTCCATTTTTGTCACTGCATGTAGCAATGAATATCACACCCAGCAGGGTACAGTGGCACCTGGCTGTCCAGACCCAGTGTAGCACAAAGCCATCTGGGGGTAATTACAACAAGGTATTCTTTAAAGACCAGATGGGACCAAGGAACAGAAGCCCCTACCCCTCCCAGTCATTTACAACATAATTCCTTTCAATGATATACTTAATCCTCCCACCAGCTACGCTTTTCAGCTTGCTGTTGTCACTGTTCCTTTATGTTAATTCACTTGAGAGACACAGAAAGGGAGAGAGAGCGGAGAGCGGAGAGCGAGCCACCGGTGCCTCAAGGGGCTAAAAGAAATTATTCATCCTTAAATTGTTTCCACTACACCAAGTACAGTAACAGTTGTTTTGTTTTTTTTTTTTTTTTTTTTTTAAGAGGGCTGAAATTATCCTAAAGAAGGTCAATGCTATAGCCCTGTGCAACACCAGCTGAGTTTTATTCAGCCACCTGTTAGCTAGGAGTGTTCTGCACATGCTCGTGATGCATTTAAACAGTTTAAAGGGTCTTTTTATTGACTGGCAGCCTCCCTATATTCAGAGTGCTCAAGACATGGCCCTGCTTTGTGATCATACGTGGCACACAGGACTTAATTCAATTATGTTGTAAGCCTATCCAGTTTGTATCAGTGGCCTTTCACTTTTGTGTCATTTGTCTTGTATCTTGTGAAGAGTTGAGTGGATTTTTTTTTGTGGGGGAGGGGTTTGTTTGGTTTTGTTTTGGGATTTTTTTAGAAAAAGGCATGCACTAGAAGAAAATTGCCTTTATTTCATCATTCAGATTTGCACTGCAGATGTACAGGCTACACTTTAAGAAAAACACAAAATAAGTATTTTTATTAATACAAAGGTAGCAAAACAAAAGAAATTTTCTACAAGTTCAAAATCAAAGATATACACATACATTTAATTTTGACAGAAGGTCAGGCAGACAGCCCAGACATATTTTAAACACGAAACCAATAGAAAGATGAATGAAGAGAGAAAAATAAGTAAATATATTTAATAGTTTTAAAATTACAAACCATGAAGGCCTGGATATTGCTATTCTTTCTTTAAAAGTAGTTTTTTTTTTGTTTTAGAGAAACTGTGCATCAAATGACTTCTCAATATGAGTAAGTTTGAATATATTTCAGCCTTGCTTATATTGCTGTATAGCCCCTGAATTCGTGATCAATGTGTGAGTGAACGGCAAATTTTCCAAAAAAAAACCAAACCAAGATGTTTTTGAAATTATGCAACAAGCTGTTGCTAGTATTTAGTAAATTTGTATGAATTATGAAAATGAGATAACAAGTTGTCTTTCGATCTGGAGTTACCTAGGTGATGTGCTCTGAAGTTCAATGCAATGCTACCATCTCCTTTGCTTTCAGTCACTGCTCCACAGTTCTGACCAACCATTTAAGAAAGTTGGCTTTTCAACAAATCACCAACCGTGTCCTTAAGGATATTTAAAATAGATTCAAATGCATAAAAGTCTGTCTCTTATGGGAGAAGCTGCAAAGGTCCAAGTTTTCTGCATACAGAGACCACAAATGCAAACTGAAATAATATTGACAATATAGCTCCAAGAAGCATGGTACAGGCAGAAGGGAGATTGAACTTTTTTAAAAATTTGATTTATAAAGACTAGATTAGTTTTTGCTGGAAGCTGAGATCAATAAAAATATAATGTGCTATGGTGAAATGTACCTTTTACCTTTCTATAACGCCTTCAAACATTGTTGGTGTGAAATCACAGTTATAAAATCCTATCTCTGCTCATGTGTGTGTGTGGATTCCATCACAGTAATAGATAAACATATCTTTGTTAGACTGGGATAAATATTCATTGATATCTCTTCCCTCTCCTTTTTCCACAGAACAAAAGTCAGAGAAAGGGCAGTAGTGCCAAGTTACTTACTAGTCTGCATGGCAAATAGGTATCAGTTGCTGATGTATCAGCCTCAGCACTGAAACACCCTGACCATGAAAGACCTTCATAATATCTTCCCTCCAGTCATTAAAAGATCTTGTCATGACTGTGAACAATTTATATCTTGAATCTGATACTTTTCTGAGTAACATTTTCCACAAATGGATTTTTGTTTTGGTCATTTTATCTCATCAGTCTTAAAGATTTGAGGAAGACTTTGAGAAGATTACTGAAACGCTTAACTGAGCTAGGAAGAGGGATAAATAGTCTGGAGAATACCACCCATTCAGTTGGGATCTCTGGATAGCATGTGAATACCACAGACATAGACTGCATAACAGTATTCTAGTTCCTCATCAAATAATATAACCTTTATTACGGAAAAGAGCTCCTAAAGGAAGAGCTGGAATATTCAATTTTCAACAAAGAATGAAGAAATAATTACTGGGAAAGAACTACAGCAAAGTATTTAAAATCCAATTTTATGTGCGTGAAAGCTCACATAAGTCTCAGCACTAGAATTAAGTTGGTCCTTCCTCTTCAAAGGTGACTCTCATGAAGTTTTCAGATTCTGATTTCAGCCTCCCCACAAAGAAAACATATACATTTACTTTATAAATTCTTAAATCATATAAGGCATGATTTGTAATCAAAACTGGGTAATCAAACGGTGTAGAAAATAATTTCACATTATTCAAACATGGATACTTGAGGCTTTAACCCAGATTTTCAAGGAAGTCAGTGAAAAATAAGGACTGTGCTGATAATTTCCCACTCTGTTTCCGTTCTACCATATTGCTTCTCAAATTATGGGTGACTGATTAGGTTATTACAGGCATTTATGCATATAATTCCCAGCAATAACTCTGAACCAGACAGTTCATGTATATATTTTTTTCACATAAAAATCACATGTTCTTGATCACAGTGAACTGCTAAATCTCACAAACGCTTACTTTCTAACAAATTGCAAACAATTACAATACACATTATGTCAAAAATCACAGATAGATATGAAGGATGGACTAATGCAAAAAGCTTCTATCATATTCCCAATCCCTAAACACTCACAGTAATTACTTGTGCTTATTTACTTAGATGTAAAGATGTGCCAATTGATTTAATTCAAATAAGACTTATACACGAATCTTATCTAGTCTACAGCACAACTCAATCCACTTTAAAATGCAAATTATTCCAGTGTAATCTCTCAATTCTCCATCTACCCTGACATTCACTTCCTTCTTTTTCACATTTTGATTGTTTCAGTTTAGTTTCCTATGATCTTAGTCTTGCCTGGAAGTGCTTTTCTAAAGCACAGTGTGGGTGAAAGCCTTTAAATAATATGGCATCTGGAACTTACACTGTTGTGATACTATGAAATCATGTGCAGTGTTAGGTATGCTGTCCTGGCATCATAGTGTGCTTGAAAGCCCCCTTTTACACATCATAGGAAAACTTGTTGGGAAAACACTCATAAAATAATAAAGTGAAAAAACAAGAGAGTCCAGAACTATTGAGAAAGAAAGTTTGGTTCCATGCAGAAACCACAACTCTTTATCTTTTGTATTTAGTGAACTTGTACCTAAATAATATCCCTGAAGGTGACTTTACAAAAATGTCTTACCCTCTTGGTATTGACAAGGAGCTTTTCTCTCCTTTGTTTTGGGAAGATAAGCAGCTGGAAGGGGATGTTAATCCCTTTTCCTCCACCATCCCTCCCTCCTCTTGTAAGGTAGTGGCGGTTGTTTCTCAACCCTACAAAGTAATGAAATGAAAATTTGTTCGTGAATTCTGCCAAGTATGTAGCCCTGTCATGGAAGACCACCAAATTTGTCAGGGATGGTTTGCCATTAGTAAAGCCATGTTGGTTGTCACCAATCACCTCTTTGTTTTCTATGTGCCTTAGCATAGCTTCCAGGAGAATCTGTTCTGTGATTTTTCCTGGCACAGAGAGACTGCAGTTCCTTCAGTCTTCTGCATCCCCCTTTTTAAAAATGGTGGTTATATTTCCATTTTTGTGGTCACCAAGGACTTCATCTAACTGCCATGGTTTTTAAAAAAATTATGGAGAGTGGCTTAGCAGTTTAATTTACCAGCTCCCTCAGGACCCACACATGAACCTTATAAATTCCCACAGACTTGTGCACATTCCTTAGACCATCTTGGCCTTATTCTTCTCCTACAGTGGGCTTAGGGTCTTCATTCTCCCAGGCTCTGCTTTTGCCTTTCTTGACTTGCCTGACACAACTGGAGTACTTCTTGTCTGAGGCAGAGAAGCTGTTGAGAGCCTCAGTCTTTTCCTTGTTTGTAGGGCCACCAGGTCTCTGTTTTCCTTCTGGAGAGGGTAACATTTTCCAGATACTTTCCCCTGCTTCTAATACCTATAGAAACTTTTTTCTGATCTCTGTATCTCTGGCCAGACTCAATTTTAACTGAGAATAAGACACATGAAAGAAAACGTGCCTTCTGTTTAGAAGTCGATTAAAGAGCAAAGCTATTGGGAAATTATATATAAAAATAAATAAATAAATGAAATTATTTTTAAATACAAAACCAGTACCAGTGGTCAGGAAGACAAGACTTTGGAAAGGCATTCTGTGCAAATACAAAGATACATGCTTTCTGGTATTTTGTTATTGGAAGTTCTTACTGCTGTTGTTTCCTGATGCTCACTTGCTCCTCTGCTGAGGATATCAGCTACAGCTGCTGAAGTATCTATAAGCCCTCTCTTAGCACGTAGGTACTTAGGACTAAAGAAAGAAGAGGAAAAACAAGTAGAAAGGTTGTACACAAGAAGAGGCCACTGCAGGAGGATACTGAGCAGGGCAGCCCTGGGGGCTCCCACCTGCTGAAATGCAAACAGATCATCACTACACTAGGCATTCTGAAGTCATCACAGAAGACACAGACAGTCCCTATTAATATGAAGTGACTCTGACTGCTATCCATATGAATGTTTGTACATTTAAAAAGTCAAATATATCAAATAGATGCTCTAATGACAATATTATGTATGCAGTAAAGAGAAAAGTTTCTTTAAGCTCTTTTCCACATGGTCCTTTGCAGAAATATTTTGTCTGGGTTCATCGTGCTAGACTGAGGGATATATCCCTAGTTTAATATGGAGAAAATTGTTTTTATTTTCAGTGACTAGACTTGTCAGTTTAGGAAATATCAGAATACCTCAATATCTCTTGCTTGTTTGCTTTTTTTTTTTTTCAGGTTTTTTTCAGACAGTAGAAATATCTAGGTTTAAAGATGTTAAGCCCAGTATAAAGAAATACTTTTACTGTAGGAACTATTTGGATATTAAGATGTCATAAAGATATGTCATAATGTCATAAAGAGAAACTGAGAAGTCATGAAGACAGCAGATTTTTACATAGTTAGATTCAACCTGAAGCTAAAATGAAAACTTGTTCGTCTGGGTAGAAGGAAAAACATTAAATGAGAAAACCAGGAAAAAGTAAGTCAATAAGTTTTTCATTGATTGAGACCTTTTTTAATATTGTCTAGTGCATTGAATTCCTTGTGCCTTAGTATCAGTTTTTCTTGGTTAGATTGATCCTGGTCTTGGTGAATCCATCCATATTTTTAGCTTACTTAGTAGTTAAACTCAACCAAAACTCTGTAAAAAGAGAGGGGGTT
>JAODKT010001744.1:14944822-14988460 GCA_027576195.1 Cossypha heuglini
ATAATAGTTCTGATTGAGAAGCAGCAGCTCACAATGGAGGAGTGGTGATCAGCTCCAATTTGCCCTATTTCTTCCTGTCTCAAAGAAGTGAGAAGCCCAAGCTGCCAAAACGTGGCCCTAGAGTTCCCCAGGAAAAGTCAAACTGGAAACCTTGTACCATAAAGTTGGTCTTTAAAAGTGTGAAGAAGATGCAGGATGAGACTCGGGTGGAGATTTCTGATGTGTAGCTAATGCACTGTAATTTCAGTCCCATTAGACTTGGCACAACCGTGGCCCCAGGCTGCTCATACAGATTGTCAGTAATGTACAAAATCAGATAATCAGGAAAGAGATGGTAAAAATAGGTTTCTGTAGAAATTTAGTCACCTGTAGCATTTTTAAACAAGATTCTTTCAGATCATTGTTACTAACCTAACGCAGTTTAATTCAATCTATGCACAAGGATCCATTAAAAGTGCAGAATTTAGAGCATTCATGGCCAGAGTTAGATTCTCTTGTGCAATTTCTGGGAAAATCCAGAACCCAAAGTCACTTCAATTTACCTTATTAGTTCCAATAATAGTCTCCCAATGGTGTTATATAGGCAAAAATTAATTACATGTGTATATTTATTTTAAACTGTTTTTACCCAAACATTTAATAAACAATAGATATCTGGAAATTGTATCTATAGGCTTGAGAAACATATTCAGCTGCACTAATTTAATTGAATTGTTGGCTTTTGAACTGAATTCAGTAACAGAAAAGTGCTTCCGATAATGTAGATCTCAGAAATTAGAGGCATGACAGTGTCTAACAAAGCTACAACAAACCTAGTATAAGGAATCATAGCATCCTGCTGCTGAAACAGTTAACAAGTAATTTGGCAAACCACTGGGAAGTAATTTCTCCTATTTGAGTGGGGCTAGAGCTAGCATTCAATCTTGAAAAAATATTTCATTCAAAATACTGCTCATAGACTTTTTTATTTAAAGGAATTCATAAACCATAACAAAGCTTTTTCAGCAGAAATATTGCAATGGAAGAAAGGACTTTTCATCCTGCATTCCCTGCCATGGTTGAGATTCTTTACGTTTTACTGTCAAGAAAACTACATTACTAGCCTTGTTTAAAAGAAGAGGACTCAGTGAGTATTATACAAGACTCTTGACAGTTTGTTTCCTTCAGGTACCATGATTTTACATTTGAATTTGACCCAAGTGATGTGCTGAGAAGTGTTCAGCTGATAAAAAAGAGTCTTCTGTGAAACTGTCATATTTTTGGCTCATTTTAATAGGCAGTGGTTTCATGTCAAAGAGACACTTCACATTTGTTACAATTGGCAGCATTGTTATTTTTTTTTAGGAAGCTATAAAGCCCTGATTGGAGCTGCAGCAAGCTTGTCACCAGAGGCTCAGACTCAAGCTCTTTCAGTTGTACAAGCCCTCTGCAATTTGCTTGGCAGGAAACTGGCATGAAAATTGTGCCACTGAACTAACAAGAAAGAAAAACTCCTTGAAGCTGGTCGAATTTTGGACACCCTCATGTTAACTGCTCAGGCTGAGACCACTGCCTGACCTTCATTACTGCCTACGTGGTTTTTAGTTTGAATTTGGAAATCTGGTTTATACAACTGCGTTGTTTGCCTCCTGGTTGCCCTCTTATAATACCTTTTTTATTTGTTAGCGGCTACATCCAAGCAAATTCAAAAGGCGGGAGTGGTAGAAAAATAACGTGTCTGTAAATATCGTGAAAATCGATGTAAACAGAGGAAAGATCCGAAGCAGTGCTCCTGTTGAGGGGTAGCCTGTGCCTGGCAGCAGGCTGTTTGCCAAATGTCACAGCAGCGCTGGCTGGCTCATGGGGCTGGGGGGCCAGCTGGAGCCCTGCTGCCTGTGGGTGAGGCAGAGAGGGCTGGGGGAAAGGAGCTGCTGTGTCTGAGCACGGGACTGGAGGGGTCTGCTGGACAAACGGGAGCCAGGCTTTGTTAATTCCGCTGCTCCCCACAACTTCAACTAGTCCCAAATGTGTTATAGCAGAAGGACCTTATATGCTGTAATAAAAGGAACGTGGAAACAGAAATATTCTGGATACAGCCGAAATAGGGGGGGAGAAAAACACCCTGATCTCTCTCTATTTCTGGGGTAGTGCACTCAATTGAAAGAGAAACAAAAGGTACTGAATGTTATTATTTTCTTTTTAACCTTGTTTCCTTTATGCTGTAGTTTGATTTGCTGGGTGAGCAGTGAGTAATAAGAGATATAATTAAGAGAAAAATATTCATTTGTATTGCAAATAATTCTTATATATGGGTATTGTTTCTAAAAGTGTGTTTCAAAATCTCATAGGTAAAACTCACTCTGAACCTATCCCTACTAAGATAATAGCTCATCAACACAGTACAAAGCTTAGAAGTATTTTAAATAATAGCATAAAATAATAAAAGATATATATATATAAAAAATACTACTGTGAAGACAAAAGGATTTCCTTTTAAAAAACATGGGGGAATGAAATGCACTGCGAGGACAGAGATAAAAACCTGCACAGACAACACACTTGAATACTCTGATGCTAGCAACTATTCCTTGCAAACCCTTTTCCTGCAGAGTCATTGCCTCCCATGGAGGCTGTTTGAGCACATTGGGCAGGCAGAATCATTGCAGTTCACTGACACTTGGCAAGACAGGAGGGACTAGCTGGATGGCAGGAATTTACCTCCACTGCAGCATTTGGAAGGGACATGCCTGCAGTCTTCTTGAATGCTTAACCGAGATACTTGGCAGCTCGTTAGGAAACAAAACAATGTCCCCAGCAATATTTCCACCATTCTCTCTGATGACTGAGGTAAAATATCACTAAACCTCGAAGTTTTAGCCATGAACATCAAGAACATAAATATAAACATTTGCCAAAACTCTGAAGCAGATATTTCTCTGTATAAATTGCTACTGTACACTCTGTGATGGCAATTCATTAAAAAAAGTTTTCTTCTTTAAAAAAATTAGCAAACTTTAATGTTAATATAAGCCATAGACTTTTTTAACATTTAAAATTAAATTCTATTACTTGGTTAGAATCACATACACATCTGCATGAAATCACTAGGAGTCTTTTCATTATCTTCCAGGATGAGATGATGAACTGCTGAAAGAGGAGGAAAGAGTTGTTATGGATCTCAAATTTCTCACGTACAAAAAAAGGAAAAAAGAAAAAAAAAAATCTCACCATCAAATATGTAAAAAACCCAATGAAAAGTTAGTAGGTTGGCTGATCTTCTGATCTGATAACACTTCTGTAAGCTTTATTGTGAGCATCACTGTAATTGATTTAAAGACTTGCAGGATACAAACCTTAAACTCTTAGTGACCAACTGAGAATTTTTCCCTTTGTTATTTAAACACCACATGACTTAATTTTCATTAGAGAGATAGCTGTTTCAATTTAAAAGTCCTGAACACTGGAAATGGGCATTCTAATCTTATTCAAAAGTTTTCAAAATCCTAATTCTCACTAATTGCCCACCAAATGGTATGCAGTGAAATGAAGAACGAGTGTTAAAATAAAATGGTTTATAATACCTGGCACAATTCCCAGAAATCAAGTCATTTAACATCCCTGGTGCGCTGACAAATATGTTTTTGTTTTTTCCCTCAGTCAGTGTAAACAAACATTGTGGTGGTGGCTGGGGGGAAGGCGGAAGGTTTTAGGGCTGGCTTTGTCCTTGTCTACAGCACATCTCCACCCCCTTGCTGCTCCCAAATGCTTCTGCAGGTCTCATTTCCCACGTTACTGCAGCATAAAGGAAGTTTAAAAGGCCTGCGTGTATACTTCATAGGAAGGAAATAAGGCATTGCAAGACTAACTTCACACTTCGCTCGTCTGTCAAGGGGGTCTCCCCTTCCCAACAATACCCCAATGTTTTGGTAGGCAGGCTCCAGCCCACTTAGCCAGCGAGGAGGCACGGGTGGAATGCCAGGTATGTCTACAGAGCAAAGTAGTGCAGGCAGCCTGACGCCAGGAGAGAATAGGCAGGTACCTATTGAGTTACAGGATTTCTACAAATCTAATCCACGTGTAATGTGAGACTTATTACAGAGTCAGCCTCTGCCAGGGCTGTGAAAAGTCTGGGGATATGAACAGCCTCAGAAACAATGATCCCAGTTAACTCATTGCAACCCAACATTGGTTAACCAAAACGGGTGTCTCTTGTCCTTCTAATTTCTTAAACAGTGATTACGAGTTGTATCTTATCAAGTATTTAGTAGCAAATGCAAAAAATTACTGATAGAACTGAGGGTGACACTGTGTCTACTGCAACACAACGTATTACAAAGGAAGTTTATATTTATTGATGCAATAAATGTGTACCATATGCAAATTAAACAGGAGCATTTAACGTGGGAAGCATTTTAATACACCCGAAACAATAAAACCATTCCCAATGATTCCCAATAATAAAACAAAAAGAAGGAAAAAAAAAATCAAATGTTGTTGCATAAAAAAGGCTCCTAGTTGAGTTTTTTGTCATATTGAGAATAAGCTGCAGCAATTAAAAATTACTGTATGGTACAAGTCTGCAAAGTACTTCAGTCCCTATTACTTTGAATGAGACCCCTGATAACTCATTTGCCTACCCATTAAACATTTTTTAGTCCTGCAGCTCTGGTATTTTCAGCTAATAATCTTTCCCTCACATGACATCTTACATGATTTCGACAAATAATGGAGATTCTGTCTCAATCAATTAATATTTAATTTGGATGCCTTTGGCCATAAAAATAAAATTGTTTTATGTTGTTAAGGATTAAGGTTAAGGAATGCTTGCATTTCTAGCAATGATCTGCAGTTGTTCGGACTATATTTGAAATCCAGAAAGTCAGAAATGGTAATAAACAATGTTGATCCACACTCAGAGTTGCACCTTGCAGCAGACTAGTGATTTTGTTCCTTCCCTCAGGCTGTTTAATAGCTACATGACACCTTTAGAGAAGGTCAACTGCTATGGGGTCTGATATTATCTGTTCATCGCTGATATCCACCTGGCTATTTATTGACACATATATTTTACTCTAGCAACCAAAAACAAACAAGACTTTGGAAGAATAGTGGCCCAGTCATCACAGAAGTTTCAAACTGGCTTAGGCTACATTGAGAATCCTTATTTTGCCCAGTTACTCACAATTTTGTGATTTTATAAAATTGGAACCTTAGAGATCATTTGTAATTGTAAATAAGATCTCTCCTTGGTGCCAGAATTGCAATGTAGAAACCCTCAGCTGCTTTTTACATTGAATATGAATATGGAAAATACATTTTATATTATATATATTTGGCCCAAGTGATGTGGAAAGATTGTGTCTCTTATTTTTAATGTTCTACACAATTTGAGAATATTGTGTATCTAAAATTGGAAGAAGTGGACAGAACATAAGGATTTCAAGATGTCTAATGATAAAATATGGAGAATAAAAATTGCTGGAACCACTTGGGTTCTCTTTCAAGAATGCTGTCTTGGGCCAGAGCAAAAAAAGAGATTAAAATCTGCAGAAGTAAACATTGCAGTGTCATGTTTTGAGCACTAGATCCTAGTATGGCTGTAATTAATACTCACTGTTTGAAGTCTGAGGAGGGCAAAACATCTCTAGGTTTCATAGGAGCTGCCATGGAGGATGCCATGTAAACCATCCAACAGGAAAATATTAAAGATGTGACTTTACTAAATACCTGTCTAGAATAAATCTTTGCTTGGCACTAGCTGGAAAACCCACTTACTCTGTACAGCATGGAACAAAAGTTTTACAGCAGTTTTCACACCTTTTTAAAAAGCTGAAACCTCTCAATTCAGTTTCTTGGACCTGCCATGCAAACTAAGGATTTTAAAACCATCCCTCACAAGAAGAAGCCTCAATGATCTTTAACTGTAAGCAGTGACAACCAAAACCTGAACAGAATATGATCTTTTGGAATATCATATCTCCTTGTTACATACAATTCCAGTATTTCACCTATCTCACCCAACAAGAATAAAGCCACTTATTCCCTACTGATAGTGATGAAAGTTCAAAAAATTGCTTCTTGACTTTACATAGTAGGTGCAATTGCTTATATATTTGCTTTATTAAAATTTACTACAGCATATGTCAGCAGAAAGTTTTAACCTCATTTTCTGAAGATCTGGACAAAAGTTTGATGCTTAAAATTTAGGTTGTTACATGAGGTCTCAGCTTTTTCTAGTGTTCTTTACTCCTTCTTCCAAGTAGTCTTATCCATGCTTAGCCTCTGTGGTAGGTAAAAAGACATTGTTAATCAATGCTTATATTGTGTAGTTCCCTCAGAAATAGCATTCAAAATCTGGAAAAGTAAGAATGTACAGGGTAATTTACAGTAATCTTCTCAGTACTATGGACACTTTTGGTAGGAATGATATGCATCTGAAAAGGGAACAACTTTTAAGTCTTCCTGAAGCTATAAGCACATTAAATCAATGAGACTGTATGTTGCCTTTAAAAAAAAAATAGCAGTAGCAGGAGACTTTCACTGACCTCACTTACTAGGTTCCACCAAATATTACAAAATGCTATTCCATGTTTCAGATTTATAGCAACTTTGCCTTTCTCATATTTGGTGGGTGGTATTTTGGGATTAGTTTCAGGGTTGGGATGTGTTTGTGTGGTTCTTCTGTTGGAGACTCATCCTATAACATTTTCACTTTGACTTACCATCAGGATTTTAGATTTAGGTATAGTTGCACTAACATTAACATGTGAGTAAATGTGTTTAGATAGCCAGCTTCCTTCCTTCCTCCCCATTAGTCACATGTACAACTGTTCATAAAGTGTCCATGCTAATCATCCAAATTTATTATCCTGAAAGATCTGCAAAACAGAATTTAAAAATCAGAAAAATTTGTCCTTTTTAGGTCACTCCTGAAAATACTGATAACATTGTTTTCATATCTCCATTTTAATTAATATAGTTCTGTTCTGAATTTAATTTGTGTATCAGATTATTTTTTTTCTTGATAGTTCTAGAGGAGATTTAAAATCTTGGTTTTATATTCCTAAGCCTCTTGCAAAAGCATAAATGATAAATCTCTTGCCTGTTAACTCCCAATCCACACCACTCTCTTTCTTGAAGGTCTCTGGAACCTTTCAGATACGTGCAAAATAATCCTAAGTAACTCATTTAAATATTATTTAAAACACACATGGGGAATTTGTCTTGGTGACTATATTATATACTATTGATGTTGAATGCAGATGCATTCCTTGGAAGAGATGCATGATTGTCAGGTCACTGAAGCCCTGGTGAAGAGAAGAGAAGGCCAAGCATCCCTGTATTGGTGAGCTGAAGTAGCTAACTACAACGTAGAACTGCTGAAAGTGAAAGCTGTGTCAGTTACCAGAGCTGTTTGATAGCTGACCATTTTTTTTAATGCTTCCCAAAAAATGCAATTAATATATCCATGTAAAAATATTCAAACTGAACATTTAATGCAGTGGTAAGAAGCTAGGAATTTTGCTGGAGATTTTCTAACCATCAATCTTTAGAAGTCTTTGAAAGTCAGCTAAGAAACATGAGCCATTTTTATGGTCATTGATAACTTTTTGCAGAAACATGCCTGCACTTCACTAGAAGATGCTTATGTGTCTGAAATATAGAAGACGGAAAAGCTTTTAAAAGTTAAATACATGTTTCTTTTTTCCCACAGTCACACTGGGTTTAGAAATGTAAAGGATGAGTTAATTACTTTGCATAGCTGAAGTTACCTGTAACATATTTCCCCAAAAGTTTCCTCCAACGTTACTCGAGGCCAAATCTCAGGCCCTTCTTTGGGCACTATCAGAAAGCCATCTGGCACAAAGCAGCTGGCTTGCAGTTATCTCTGCCACCAGGGCTTTGTGCTGGGCTCAGGCTTGGAAGAGTGGAGCTCTGGTCACTCGTGGCACAGCTGATGCTCAGCTGGTGTTGGAGGCAGAGACCTTTGGATACTCTTCCAGGTCAGTTGGCAGGATGTGCTGCCTCCAGCTCTGGTGTTCATGGACAGCTGGCCTCTTCATGGAAGCCTGATGGAATATGTGGGTGCAGAGCTAGCTCATTTTTGTGAGCACTCTTCAGCCTACCTGGCTTTAACCGTGCAAGCATACACAGTAGCTAATTTTAATGTCCTGATTTACAAGTTTGTTGTTGTTAATGATTTTTTCTGCTTTACTCTTGGCACAAGTTTAGGCTCTCTGGGAGTTTGTCTCCCAGCAGTGAAACCAAAAAGGGAGGACATATGCCAATGTTCACAAAAGTAACTGTTTTGTGTGATTCTATGAAGTTGTTTTTGAAATGCCTGGGAAATGTGTATTTTCTACAATATGCTACACACGGCTTTAATTAAAAACTAAAACCCAATCTCCTGAAAAGCTATTTTCAGTCACAAGTGCTAAAACAGTGGCAGAATGCGGTAGGACTAGTTATTACTTTCTTTAAAATGGATTGTTTATAGCTTCAGTAAAGCTGTGTTGCTTGGAGTGTCTGCTCGTCTTTGGTCATGTTAGCCTGCCAACAGGTTCTATGACCAAGAAGGAAAAGGAAAGAAGTAGAAATAGAAAAGGAGAGTCACAAGGCGCTGCCTCTTTCTTTGGAAAGCCTGTCAGAGCCCTTCTTTGCTTTGGACGTGTGTGCTGCTTTGGCTGGGGTAAAGTTAATTCTCTTCACAGCAGCCTGTATGGGGCTGTGATTTGGATTTATTCTGGAAATGGTGTTGCTCAGACAGGGAAGTTTGAGTTCCAGCTGAGCAGTGCTCACACACAGTCAAGGCGCTTTCCTCTCCTCGCCCCACACCAGAAGCGAGAAGCCTGGGACTTCTGGGAAGTTGGGACAAGACACAGCCAGGACAACTGACTCCCACAGATGTCAGGGATATTTAATCTCATGTGGCATCACAGCCAATATAAAAACCTGGGGCAAGAAGCAGGAAGGGAAGGAGGATGTTTGGAGTGATGACTTTTATTGCCCCTATGCAAACTAGGGTCCTGAGTTCCTGGAGATGGCTGAGCACCTGCTGATGGTAAGTGTTGAATTAATTCCTTGCTTTGCTTTGCTTCCACGTGTGATTTTTGCTTTCCCTATTTAACCACCCATATGTCAACCCAAGAATTTTCTTGTTTTTGCTCTCTCTTCCACCCTACTGGTGAGCAAGTCAGTAAGTGGCTGTGTGGTTCTTGGTTACCAGCTGGTAACATGATACATTCTTAGAACTCAAAAATGGTCTCCAATTGGTCTGAGCAACACTCTGGTAGGTCTGCTTTCTTCCGCTCATCCCGTGGAGCAGCAGCCCAATCTCCCATCCCAGACACAAGCTGGGCCTTGTGCAGCTGTGGGCTCTCTCCAGGCGTGCAGAAGGACCTACACTGCATGTCCATCACATGCCTTGCTTGCAGGATGGTGCTGGCATCCCATTTCAGCTCTCCTGAGGACCAGCAGGCACCAGGTGCACTCTTCTACAGAAACAAGTGCCTAATCCATTCTTTTGCCTGCGTTGGGCTGCCTGCACACTCTGGCACTGGCTGCTGTGGCTTCACATCTTCTGACTGCTCTTCACCAGGTTGGCTTTGCAACTGTTGTTGTTCAGCTTTCTTGCAGGCAGAGATTGTGGCAGGATCAAATGATTCAAGGAACTGGGGAGCTCAGCAGAATGCCTTTCCCTTAATCAAGTTGTGCCATCTTGTAACCCTGGCCATTTTGCACAGATCCCAAGTCAGCTAATGCTCAGCTGCTGTGTCAGGAGAGCTGCCACCTGCCCCAGCCTGGCATCCTGAGCTGATGAGTGTCACCAATTGCCTCTGGCGTAAATTATTGGGCCATCTTTCAAATGATTAGTCTGGAAAACAGCTTATGTGTCTTAACAGAATCCTAAAGGTGGGCATTTTCAATGAGATTCCCAAGCTCAGCCTGGTAGGGAATAATATTTGCAAATATTTAAGTGAAGATCCAGCATTATCCACTCCTGAATATAAGAAAAGACAAATTAATCATTAACATCATTGCCCACCATTTAGAAGGGAAGCATTTCCACTGCTCAGGCAACAGGAAAGCTTATTCCAGAGAAGTTGTGATCACCACTCAGCAAACCTGCTCTCGAAATGCGTGAAGGCATTGGCAGTCTCCCAGAATACTTCCAGCAAGTGTTAAGATCAGCTACTCACTACAGAGAGGCAGCTGGAAAAGGCTAACATAAAATAATATCAGAACATGAACTGTGAGAAGGAATGCTCTTGTTTATAAAGGTTAGTTACAGTTATCTTTCCAGGAGTGTAAAGATTGCAGAAAGTCTAACAGCTCAAAACCTGAAATGTTTTATTCATTTATTTACTTGTTCATACATACAGCTGAATTTGGCTAGAGCCTGATTTGCAGCTAGAGGAAAAGGCCATTTGTGAAATAGATGTCCTTTTTTATTGAAAATAATGAAAACTGTTAGGAAATTGTGGAAATAATGCTACAGACATAGCACTGAGATCTGCTTTTATTCTTAAATAAATAATTAATTATTTTTACTCATACAGATTCTTCATTTCCAGACACAATTTAAAACTGTACAGCAGTATGGCTTACAAGCATTTGCAAATTAGTGCTCCCATTTTAAATTTACATGTACAGTGTGAAAAAATATACCAGATGTGTCTTTGCCGTGCTGCTTCTGTTCACACTTTCACTAACCTAACCAGAACAGTTCCTCCACACGTGAGAAAATAAATTTTCAGTCAGTTTTGGTGTCACGTCTGTTCTTAAGAGTATGACATTCTTTCTTTGAGTGAGAGAAACGTTTTTAAAAGACAAAGCTACATTCTTTAGTGAAAACTAAACTAACACCCTTTGTTTCTCTGGGAAACACACTAATAAATTTATTATTTCATGTGTGTATTGATTATATTGATTTTGTTATCAGGTTTTTAAAATTTTGGTGAATAGTAGAACATTTATTTGTAATATAGAAATATTTGAATTAATTTGCACGATTATATTCATACTGAAAGAAACCCTGACATTCTTGGAACTTCTCTAACTATTATATTTTCCCCTGATAAAACATAGTTTGGGAGGTCTATGCTATTTCCAAAAAGCTGATCTTTGTCTTGGGTTACACTTTTATTCTTTCAAATGGAGGAAAAGAAAACAGATAAGTACAGAAAAAATTGGGTTTTAATGATGAATTTACATTAATGGAAACAGCTTATTCTATTATGCATACAGCTGATCAATCACATCATCGAAAAATCTCTATGTGATATGGAATTTTTTTCTTTGAAATGTCTGTTGCAAGCGAGGCTTTTGAAGAGCTTAGTATTTTATCTGAATTATTGCAACGGGAACTGAAACAATCAGAATTTGCTATCTGAATTTTATTTTTAAAAATATTCAAAATAGTACAATTATGGGGATGGTAGATAAAGGTTATATGCAGGATCTTTAAACTGATTTATAGAATTTTTTTAATGTAATCTAGATGGTTATGTGGCCCAGCATTTTTGTGCTGTTGGTACAAGTGAACATTTAGGCTTGTTTAGGCTCTGTGGAAGTGGAAAACTCATGCCTTGGACTCTCATTTTTCCTTGAAATGTTGTTGAAGTGTTGTGGAACAGGCTCATATCTAGGAATAGTCAGGGTAGGAGGGACAGGATAGCCCCAGCTCATCCTTCCTGCTTCAAGCAAAAGGCCCATTGCCTCAGGAGCTCTCTGACACACCTCCACCTTTGTCTGGCAGCACTGGCTCAACCTCAGTTGAAAAGTTGAAACCCCAGGTTTACCAGCTGGGGAGATGAATTTTGTTTCTTCTTATAGGTCTTACAAGCACACCTGGAAATGCTATTGACAGTGGCAAGAGCTTGGACCATTATTTGTTTGGATTTTCTGCTAAGTACCTGAATTTAAACATTTTTATCTCCTAAATTGCAGGCTTTAAGACAAATACTTGAAACAAATGTTTGAGTGGTAGCTTCATCTTTCTGTTTCTTTCCAGCAGAAAGAAACAGTTTTTCATTGTAGCTGAGGTTACACTATCATATTTAAAAATAGTTATGCTACAAACTGAGTGAGGCACTTTTACTCAGAAATGTCAGGGGAGTATAAAAAAGCAAAACTAGTCTTATGCTTTAGACACATTTATAATTGTACATGCACTTAATTGCTCTTGCAAGTGCTCCATTTTTCCCACTTGCACATACTGATGGGCCCATAGCTCTGGCTCTGGCTTCTCAGTGGAGAAAAGAAGGACTAAAAAGCATCTGCCCTATATTTTTAGAATTTATTCAAAGATGTTTCTTATCAGTGATGTCAGAAAAAGCTGGAACTTAAGAAGGAAGCAGCTTTTGTCTGTCTGCACATCTTGCCCTTGGGGATGCTGAAGAACTCATGACATACTCTAAATGAATGAGAGGTACAGTAATCCCAAAATACTGTCTGATTTCCCTGACCTAATAAAGTAAGCTCTCCTACACACTCTAGCATAATGACTGCTGCTCAGACCATAATGAGTCTTTGCATTATTGCTTGATCTTTCTATTTTCAGTAGTTTGTTAAAATGTCAAAGATTACTTTAAAAAAGATTTTAAAAATATTCTTTTAAGGACTAATGTCTTTTGCCATTAAGATAGAGTTATATCATTCTGTATCTTGTTGAATCTCATATGACAAACTTCATTTTACCCAATTCAGAGAAAAGAAAATTGACTAGAGTAGATGTAATGCGTTTAGTTCAAGTGACAACATACCATCCTGATGGTTCTATTCTGAAGGTTCTAGTTCAAACCTAGTGTATTGGCCAAGGTGGTCACTGGTCCAGACTGGAGGGACACCTCTTCCCTCCCAGGACTGTCATCAATCTCTAGACCATTTGTGATTTGGACATGGTCAGGAAAACATAAATACATTTTCACCATCAGCATTTATTTATAGACATGGAGTAACCACCTCCAAAAGGGAAATGCAGTTGCAGCATGTTCATTGGCACTCAGCAGCCAGCCAGCCTTTTGAACAATGCTTAACATAATGAGTAAGTTTGACAGGCTTATGTCATTATAGAGTCACAGAATGGTTTGGGTTGGAAGGGACCTTACATATCAAAATTAACATTTTCAAATCCCTGATGGAAGCACATGTACATGCATGTTCTTTTCTTGACTTGTGTGGTAGAAAAGGCAATCTGAACTGTTTCAGATGAAGTTTTAATAGATTTTTTTTCCTGTGTCTCAGGAATAGCCAACTACGCTTAACTAATTTCCTATTTTGTTATGAATAAAACCATGCTACTCAGCTGGGGATTTCAATTTTTGTTAAAAATTAACATATAAATCAGCATAGATGTTTTCCCAACAGGAGTACTCTTAGACAATACTGAAGAAGTTTTTGAAGAAAACTAGCTTCTTAGGGGATGTGCAAAATGGAACTTGCTTACATGTTGTACCTTCATAGTTAAACTGGTGAGAGTTGACAGTCCTCTGAATCTAAATTTGTGTGTTTTGATCAGTACATATCTTTTTGTGGATGGACTATTTTAATATGAAGTTATACGGCTTTTTCTCTTTAGCCAGTATCACTTTCAAAAATATTTCACCTAAACAAAGAAATACAAAATTGTTCAATCCAATTTGGACTAATTGGATTTGGACTAATTTGGACAATTGAAAAGCCATAAATACACCATCATTACTGACTAAATGCTTGGGAAATACCTAGATGTGCTTCATGACTTAGAGACATAGATTGAAATATTAATGGGTGATATTCAAAATGTGTATGTTCTCCTGCTCTACAAATCCATTTGAAATCTTTTTAGTTTGTACTTTTATCAGAAATCCACAAACAATTTGACATAATTTTCCTTAGAAAGCATAGCACAAATATTTCGAGATGCACTTGAGAACAAGAAAACATCTCAGTGCTGCGTTCTCTACATACCTTTCAAGGCAGTTTTATTTCCTTGCTGGCATCATTGAATAATAGAATAAGCAGCAATTGAGACACAAAATATGAAACAAAATCTGAGCTTGTCACAGCCAATGAATTGTTTTGCATTAGTGGCCACCACTGAGTGATCCTGGAAACTCACAAGCCTGAAACTTCTCATTCTTTCTTGAAAAAAAGTTTTTGATTGCTAGAAGGAACCTCTATTGGAGCATTTTGCTACCTACAATCTTCACTAATAAGTTGCCAGACTTTTGGTCTTTTAGTTGAATATCATCTTAATTAGGTCCCCTATAAAATATGGTGTTAATTTCATATTCCAAATAATTTCATATACTTCTGTCAGACTAGACAGAATCAAAGAATTCCATGACTTTCAAGTGTCAGAAAATAGGTCTCAGTAGCACTGGAGAACTTTATGACTGATTCTTTTTATTGAAAATTCTGCCACAAAAGAACAAGTTAGAAAGAAAATTGCAAAACTCATGAAATGTGTATATGCAAGTATTTTCTTTCTGATTTTCTTTCTTGTTTTTCTTGTTTCACAATAGCAGTCTAAACCAAATTGTATTAATTTATCCATAAACTGCCCTTCCTCTCTCCTCTCGTAACAGACCAAATAAAAATGTGCAGCTCTAGAATTAATAATACTTAAAACTAATTAAATTACTGTCCAACTTCAGGTTTTTATAATCATTGAAAAGATCTCTAAATTAAAAGAGATAGGTAGACAGGACTCAATTTTCACATTTGTGGAAATAGGAAAAGTTACTGACTTTTCAGTCACTTCTGTATTAATGAACAAGTCCTTTTTCATACTGTGACAATCGTCTCTCGTTTTGCTGGGTGAATGTGGGGAAAACAAAGGAGGCAGGATATAACAGACTGAAATGTTTCAAGGAGTGGGGATTTTATAAGTCATCATGGTGAAGATGAATTGGTAGGCAAAGGGCACATGAGATGGTCAAAGGTGGGTATAAATAAATGGGATGGTTCCACAATTTATCATGCAGCTATCATCCACACGTACACGATATCTGTCCATCCATCTTGTCCCAGGATCTGGCTACACTGCTTGTATATCCACAAAGATAGGATGAATCACAGGAAAAGACACAAGCTTGTAAATATGTGTCTACTCTTTCTTAGGCTAATCTTCTCTTGGGTCTCAAGTGCCTATCTACTCTAAGTAACAGGATAACTGCATAATAACTTCAAGTTACTATCGTGTTTAGAAATCACTAAAGCTGGCCAGGTCATTAGTCTGAAATCTTTGAAGACAGCAGTTTAGTTAGAAAGACTAAAGCTAAAAGGTATCTAATTTAATGAGCACAGTTATATAGGAAGAGCTAGTACTGAGATGATTTGGGAAATGCAGTCTTTTCCAAGAGGACTTAAAACATTGCTGCAGAAAAATTCTACATTTTTATGATGTCTGTCGCATAGTGTGAATTTGAAATGTTATTTATTAACTATCTATGGACAGTGGGACTATCTTTAATAATCAAGCTCTACCAGGTTATCAAAATCTCAAAAAATTACCCAAGTATCTGGAAAATATTTTGTTCTCTTCAATTAAAGCACTCATTTAAAATTAGTTTTAAAAGTTAATTACTGGAAACAATGCAATTTCAAATTAAAATTTCAAATTAAATTACCTAAAATGAAAATAATTTATTTTAGCACTTTCAAAGTAACAGGATATTTCACCACCACTATTTTTCTTTCATTTCAAAATCAAGGAAACAGCCCACCTTCAAAGAATTTTATGTGCCACCTTATGCAAAAAGTAAAAAAAAAATTGGTAAAAAAAATCATCCAAACTCATATAGTTGTGGTCTACAATGAAAATATACTTATTGACTTGCATGCATTTTTGGTAAACTACAGTATAATCCTAAATCTAAGCATTTAATTTCAGCTATTTTTTTCTCATTGTGGAGCATGTAGAGCTGTCATGGGTAAATGGAAACAGAATGCAGTAGATGGGCATTTAAAGGAGTTAGAAGTCTGACCACTAAAGGGTATGGCATAGAGAAATAGGAAAGGTGATGAAACTATGCTGCCAGGAGACAGTACTTCATTCAGTTACTCTAATAACTCCCAGCTCAAGAACTCTTTTATCAGTAACTTTTGCAGGGATTGCGCTACCTCGTGATTTGGAGAAAAGTTAAAATATTTTTCTTTGAGAATTATAGGTTCATATTCCTCTGGCTATCTGGTGCCAGGAAATAAAGCTGTTCATAACAGGCTTTTGGTTAGTACTAAGATGTTATAACACTATTTCTAAGGGAAGACTCCTTGTAAAATGTATTCTGCTTTTACAATATTGGGCTAGAATTTTCAAAGACAGGAGGTCACTCGGAGCTGAGCACTAATTCTCACACGTTATAATTGCACAGTTCTCCAAAATCTGACCTAGGAATACCGACCTGTCTGCATAACCCATCTGATCCCAGGTCACATAGGGAGGTCATTGAAAATCTTTATAAAGTTCCCAGGCACCTATTCTGAACACATTACTGTCATCCTCCTAGCGCAGTGATGGTAGGCAAAACTGCTTCTCTGGAGAATGTCTAATGCCACATGTAAGTCTATTTAATTATTTAGGCAGGCATGGTGCTGAGAACACTGGAATGAAGCACAGTCACACCTTGTAGGTCCAGGTGTATACCTTCCTTAGAAAAATCTGTGTGCAGCTGTAGATAAATTTTCAGACAAAAATCTATTTGGAAAACTGATGTGCTCCCACTTACTGGGGTATTAGAGAGGACCCTTTTTCATTATATTTGGGGAATGATTTCAGTTCAGGAATTCATAAAAAACCACAAAAATATGGCAGACTACATATGATCTTACATTACAGGAATGTTTTCTTCATATTAAGTAATACTACTTCATAACAGAAGACAGAAACCCAAGGACCAATTCATTTATAATGACCAGCTTCAAACTTAATGGTTGACGTGCCCTGACACCAACTGCTAGTTACTCTGAGTTTAACTATGCCCTTAAAATGGATTCACTTTAGATTGCTTAGCTAATCCCTTTTGTCATTGTCAGAGTATCATGAGAGGAGGGAGGAGAAGGAAAGAGGGAGATAGTAATTTACAAAGTGATTCGAGCTTGCAAAAGTCTTTCTAGTCCAAAACATCCTAAGGTTTGCTTAATATGACTTTGTGCACATTTAAATACTTAAATTGTCATTTTAAGGTTTTGTGGTTTTCAAACATAGCTGTTTAGTTTCTTATCCTTTTCTTTGGTATGGCTTTAATGAATGGCTTATGATGGTCAGTTTGTAATGCCATGAATGAAAGATTTAGGACCACTAATCTTAAGAACACTGCTTGGCGCCAGTAGACAAACAATGCACTCCCCAACTTGTTATCTCAGCCATACTAAGCTTTCACTTCTTACCTGCTTTCAGAGACTGCCAGTTCACTCATGTAGTCCAGAAAGTATTAGGCACAATCTCCTCAAGAAGGTGTTTAGTGTTTCCTGATTTTTTTGGGACGGAATTTATGACTTTATAGTATCTTATATGTAATAGCTGGTTTGTAAAATAAACTCTCAAGGTTTTAAAACAAAATACAGCTTTGCTCTGGTATGAATTTTAAGAATTTCCATTAAATGATTGTATTTTGCCTTTGCATTGAAATATTAATTCTTTAGAACCTTCACTGTTTATTGGGAATAAACTCTACCAAAAATAATCACTGTAATGCACAGAAATGATAAAAGGGAGGGATATCAAGCTGAATGTGTGTGCTCAGTTATACATTCTTGAATCTCTTATGTACATGGAATAGAACATACATCTTGAAACAAATGTATGCCACAGTGAACTGCATGCTTTTATCTCATAAGCTACCAGACTCCTACATGAAACCAAGAGATTGAAGGTACTGCAGTGTTTCCCAGACCCTTAAAACTTTGAAACTCCATTAAATAATGTCTTGAATTGTTTTGTGATAATTCATTGAAAAGTCATAAGTTTCAAAGAGTTTTCTTGCAGAAATGTATAGAGATGGGGGAACAACAGCATTGTGGTTCTACATATTTTACCTTGTTCAACTGTAGTTGCATGCATACAGAAGGAAGAGGACAGGGTATTTAGTATTGGGATAAAATAAGGTGAAAAATAGACTTCTTTGATGGGAACAAACTGCAACAGTATTTTATTAAATATAAAACACTGTAAGTTTTTTTCAGTGATATTTATGTGAAATGTGTAACCTGAATAAATAATATCTTACAAATCAATTCAATATTTTGACTTACAAAAACTGAAGACTTCCTTGATCAGATTCTTGCAATGGTTTTTCTGTTGATAATTGGAAATTACAGCATGTTCAAAAATTGGTTGATAAAACCACCACATGATATTTCTGAAAATTCAGAGGGGAAAAAGAAGAGCAGTTTTACTTTTTAATTTCTATGAAAAATGGCTACAATTAAAGTTCTTAAAATGCTTTACAACTCTATTTCAAAAATGGCACAAACATTACTATCTAGAAAAGAAGAGATTCAGAAACTCATTTGAAACATTTATTGTATTTTATTCTAAAATTATTTGTAAATTACATTGTTCTGAAAATCACAGGAAAACTGCAAACAAGCCGTTCAAATTAGTTTATTTAAATATATAAATCATAATTTTGTATGGTCAGTCAGACCAAATTTAAGTCCCAGAATTGGCAGAAAGGAGGAGATACATATTAACATATAGATATATGTTAATCAAACTGGTGTCCTGCTGTGCCCTTCCCATTCTCTACCACTGCAGAACACATGATCATGTTCTGTATCCTCTTTGCTTCTCACAGTGAGGAGCTGTTATGATTCAAGGCCATCCTGTGGAGTGTTACTGAGACTTTTTCAGATTTTAAAGTAAAAGCTGACGTATTTATTTCACAGTGATATCTCTGCCACTGTAATACTTGATGTATGTACAGAAACGGTCTCAAAGTAAATAAAATTGCCATAGATATTTACTAAATTGAAGTAGAAAACAGAAAGTCTTTCTAGACAAATAAAAAAAAACAAAAACAAAAACCCAAATCCCAATATAGAAACAAAATTTGATACACAGTTTTAAGATAATACATAATAAATTATATTGAGGTCTCAAAATTATATTTGGGTTACTGCAAAATTTAATTATGCCTTTTTTTGTTCAAATCATGTAATAAATACATAGGTACTGAATTCTGAAATGTGAATAAACAGAGGGTAAATTTTAAAATGTTTTCTAATTTTAATTTTTTAATAATTGGTTCAAGACAACCCTCCCTGAGGAGGGGGAGATCAGACTAGATGACCTCCAGAAGTCCCTTCTGACCTCAGCTGTTTTGTGAATCTTTGAGTCTTGAAATCCTTTGAGAGGTTTTTTCTTATAAAGTCAGTTTGATTTTACAGGCCTGAGCTGATACAATTTCTATCAACAACAAACATGATCTGTTTGTGACTACCTTCCTACCAGGCAAAACTGGATCGCTTTTGCTTAGATCCCTGCTTAAACTTAACAGTTTATATTTGCAAATTTTCCTATGGAAGTAAATTACAGAAAGATAAACAAAATATTTATTATTCACCTATTCACCTTGGCAGAGATTCCTCTAGCATGTTTAGCTTGTCAAAGCTTAGAGGGTCCTTAGATAAGCTTTTAGATTCAGCACTGCCTTAGGGAGTATGTACATTCAAGCCCAAATCCGGAAACAGAAGATGACTTTTCAATGAAAAGAATGAACAATTATTGAAAAAAATTAAATTACCCCCACCAAACAAACTTTAATAAGTATCTAAAAATATAATTCAAGACAAGCCAATGAAAATCGCCATTTGCTGTTAAATTCATTGCTATGGCTTGTCTTTTTCTTTGCATTCCCATTTTAATGTTTCTTCCTCTCTGTTTTTTATTTTTATACTTCTAAATGCTGTAGGTTTATTGCCCTATTTTGACCTGAGATCTCGTTTTCTGCTATAAAGTTTCTATAGTTTGTTCTTAATAATTATGTCATATCTCCTAGTCCCTTAAATAAAAACTTGATCTCTGTTATTCACCATGAGCCAAAGAGAAAATTTTCATAGTAGTAACTGGAACACAAAGGTAAAAATTAAAAAATAAATAAATAAAAAGCCAACCAAACAAAAAAAACACAGATAAAACAAGACAACAAGAAAAATCAAACAAAAACCCAACCAAACATAAAACCCAAGCAAACAAACAAACAAAAACCGAACAAAAACCCCAAAAAACCAAACCCGTAATTTTTTTTCTTAATCAAATGAATAATTCTTTGGAGTAATAAAACTTCTCTGTTTTTTGCACCCTTTGTGTAATTTCTTTTATGCTTATTGATAGTTTCTGAGCCAAGAATGAAAGTGGAGAGACATACCATTAACTAGGCTTCATAAGTGGAATGGTGACAATTTTAGAAGTACAGGAATTTTCAGCCCACCTATTGAAATGAAGGTTTTCAAATGGAAGCAAGGGTAAAGCCCTATGGAGAGCCTGAATCAGGAATTGCTATGACAGATAATTTAGAATGAGGGGCAGGGAAGGTGAAAGAAACAGATGTCAAGTGTTTATATTAAGCCTTATTAAAGGCTGCATGCCCAAATCACCTTCCCTAGAATTTTACCATTAAAAGTTAATGAATCAATATTGGTGTTATTATGAATCTTCTGCAGAAATTATCTGGCTATAATAATAGCTTATTAATATTGCAACTCTTGCTGAGTAGTATTTAGACATACAAATCCTTAAAAGATTTCATGAGGAATTAATATAATTTTATTCTGTCTGAACAGCTGCCAAAAAACCCCCTCCAGCAGTTCCATCAGTATCTATAATGGAGATACTACCTCAGTAAACCCTGTGCTGTGGTCTCTGCCAGACGGAAATGTTGTGTCCATGTGGGCTGATGGAGGAGTGCACTGATGGAGGAAAAGGAAACAGTTTGGGGACAGAGGGCTGGCTGTCCCAAGGCCATGCTGTCATGCACACCAGCACAGCTGTAACACAGACAGTTTCTCAGGGCTAGGGCAGATTTCTTGAAATGTGTACATCACATTTTCTACTCTTGTAGACTGCAGGTAGTAGGTTCTTCTCTCATGCAAGTAATGAGAAACTCCTTATATGAAAACTTCCCTGTATGGCACAAAAAGAGGATCAGTACCTGGAAATATGTGATAAGTTGGCTATAGTTTTATTAATTATCAAGGAGCTATTTCACAGTGATATTTCCTGCATATAAAGTCACATCTATCCTGTTTTCCTGAATAATAGCAAGAAAATTGGTTGAGGGAGAACAACATTTCTGCAACCGACTGTCTCATTTTAAGCTTTTTTGCATTACAAAATGTTCAGTTCTTAAGTATTCACCAATGTGAAGCCTACTGCCCAGTTATGGAAGGGTTTCATGGCATAGGAATTTCCATACAGGTTTGGACCAAAAGTAGATCCATCTTCAAAGCTGTCTTCAGCTGTCAACTTCTTCACAGTCAGCATCTGTTACAAAAGTGTGAGAATATGTTCTGATTTCATCATTCCAGTCTTGGGAGCCAGAAATTTCATCCTTGTACCTAATGTCTTTACCAGACATTTAAAGACACTTTGTGTATTTTTTTTTACTTAGGTCCTATTAGTACCCTATACTGTTCTTGGGTAGGAAACTATCAGCCAAGACTCCAGTTCCTTCAGTCAGCCAGAGGAATAAGAGGTGTGGAGACCATGAAAATCTTCTCACTGTGTCACTGGCACCTCGACTCAACACTCCAGCTCCTTAGTGACAGCCCACATCTCGACATTCCAGCTCCAGTTCTGATCTCTCCAGAGCTAACACATTCTCATAGCAAAAGAATCCTTTTTACACTTCCAGCCTTGAATGGGCTGATTAGAGAATGGACAATCTACTTTGTATTGCAAGAAGAGATGCTGGAAGTTCCTTTGTTTAATCTAGGAAAACAAGGGTCTAGCAGAGAACATGTCCACATGCTACAAATATATCAGAAATATAAGTGTCAGGGTGGGACAGACAACTGCCTCAGCTACACAATGGTGTGACTGAAGGATTAAAATAACATACAGATGAAGCATTATTTCTCTCTAATATGACCGCTAAAGAGAAAAAACTCATCATTCAGAAAGGAAACAGTTTTTAAAAGCCCTTTGAAATATCTACAACGTTTTCTAGCAAGACTTCAATTCCATAGCCAGTTAGATCGCAACTAGTTCTTAAACTGGTTTGTAAAATCTTTGCAGTAAATTCTCAACTCCCTGCATCCTCATCTGGAAATCAAACATTTCACTTCATCAAGTAGCTCTTCCTTTGCTTTCCTTCACATGTGGTTTGGGTTGGGAAGTCCACCTCGTTCTTGGTCGGAGTCCTAATGCTATGTTTGTGGCATGTGTAGCCATATGCTATTCAACTGAGAACACATGCCTGTGTATATAGAAATTAATGAGTGTTTTTATGTAGAATTTGATGTCAGTCAATCACAAAAACACTTATTCTTCCTTGGAGTTCAGAAATGCTTGAAATCCTAAACGTACTAAGGGAATTCCTCCTCCAAAAAGCCACTCCACCTCTGATGGTGAGTTGGTATGAAAAAACCTATGACATAGGTGTAGAAATGCAAATAAACAGGTTTTCACACAGAGCTTGGCAATCACCATCAATATTTTATTGCATAATTCCAATTTATGAGTTTTCCATTTACACTAAAGAATTACCAAGTCCATCTTAATAAGCAGTAGATGGCTCCATTCCTGAAGAAAATTCACATGTAATTTTTTTAAAAAACATTGTCCAATTTGAAATTCATTATCATGCTTTTAAACTCATGGTCAAACTTCTGCTTGAACTTACACCCCACAAAACATATTAAATTTGTGGAAATCTTGGCCCTGTCTCAGAAAGGCACTTCAGAAGACCTGAATGACAATCAAAACAATGTCTTCTAACATATGCAATAATTCTCTCATAAAAATGACTTCTTTTACTAGCATTTGCTGATATTATATGAATACAATCACTGGTAAAAAAAGCAAGATTTGAAGAACAGAAAAAAGACCCCCACAAATAACAGTCATATAGTTCTGCTCTGTTCATAATCTTGTTCATAATCTGCCTTTTTGCTAAAAGTGTACAGGCTTCTAGCAATTGGAACAAAAGCAAATTTTACAAGTACTGCTGAAAGGCATTTAATACTACCTAAATTCTTAAACAGTTATATTCTTCTACCATACAATAGGGATTTATAATCCAGAAGTCACAGGATGCAGCATCTAAAATCTAGCTTTACTTCTAACTACAATAGTTATAGACCTGTCAAGATGAGAGAGACCCCATTTAAAACTTACACTGACTGTTGTGTCCCACTTTGGCTGAGAAGGAAGTAAAAGGATTCAGTCAGTGCAAGAAAATTAAACTATGGTGTGAAAAAAATTTATTCGTATATACCCCCAAATTTCTTTCTTCAGATTGAGTTCATAGTTCTGCCAACTGTATATAGTAGAGTGTATAAACTGTATAGCTAAGGGTGGGGAGGGAGGAGAGAGAATTGTTTTTTTTTTGGTCTTGATGTAATGCAGATGTATATCTTGGGACTATATACACTATATTCTAAAATAAAAAGCAGTGGAGAAGAGGAGACAAGGGGAGGGAGGAAAAGAGAATCCTTACAGAGTGATAGTTACAGTGTGTTCCAGATTAAATACCTTTTAAAATTAAATTACAGCTGTGTCTAGTAACTGTATCCTATTCAAGGGCATTTTAAATTTCATATAATGAGTATTTTTAAAACTATAATTTACATTTATATTAGTTTTTATATTTATATAATTTATATTATACGTATTTATGGTATATATTTATATAATATTATATAATTATATATTTATATAATTATATTGATATAATTTATATTAGTTTTTATGCAGCACAGTTCTGATTCATCACTGATTGAATGGTAGTAACATTGACTTTTCAGGACACAATTTATCAAATATTATATAAATGCATTTTTTTTCTATATAACAAAGGGATTTCTATTTCAACACAAGTAAGTACAATTTTGCCAATATAATGGACAATAAGTAATTATAATAGCTAGTATGACCTTTTGAATATGTGTCATTTAATAGAACTAACAAATCATTAAATATTTTTTTAAAAACTTTATCTGCTTGGACATATTTTTAATATAAGAGCACTATGGCCATGTCTACTTATAGGAGGAATACAACTTCTGTCACTAGAGCACATTTGTTGTTTTAACATGAAACTTTCAGCAAGAACAACTTTACCTTCGAGAGATTCCTTCCGCATCTCCTTTGTCTTGCTTCTCTTCTTTTTTGCTAAGATATTTCTAATGCAGAATGAAGACTTGCCAAAAAGTATCCAAAACCTGGCATAACTGTCCAACTGTTTTCCACAAGTGCAGTAAACATCTATTGTTTTTGTGTGTGTATGTGTGTCTGTAATTCACATAGACTTTACAACAATTTACCGTTTTCCGTTTTCCTTTTTTTTTCTCACCATTAAAAAGATATATTTAACCAGTTGATCAGTGACAGAAAATGCTTATTTTCCAACATAATGATTCTTTCCATCTGTTGTTTTTGTTTTCATAGGAAATTGTTAGCTAATATATGATTTACATTCTCTTACACAGATCCTTTTTCCTACCTATTTTTTCCTACCTATGCTCTTGAACCATATACATGGCTCAGGGTGTAAACTTTCAAGTAAACTTTCTTCCATTTTCTTTATCTTCAGGGACTTTGCATAATTTAAATGATAGGTTTCAGAGCACACTTCTACCAGAAAACTCCTCTGACTGTCTTTGTAACACTACCACAACAGTTTGGTAAAATGGATTTTATGCCATGAAATTATTTCCTTGACTGCTCTTGGAGAGTTCACTTTCTGAGTAACATTACAATAAAATAATATAAAACAAAGTCCCTTATATTTCCTTTCTTAATGAGCATTTATGGTAAAGAAGAAATTTTGCCTGTCATGCCTATGACAGGTAAACTATGTCTATATTCTGACATTATGTCTGAGATTACTGCTTTGCAACTTGGCTCAGACATGATCTGCTCTGTGGTTAAAAGGACAATAGTTTTTTTCTGTCACATTAAACTCCATCTGAAGTAACCCAAGTATCTTCTGAGTATTTACTATATAACTCAGGAACTGTTATTGTTACAATCACTTTATATTTTTTGGCTTAACTGACTTATATTCTTGATGGTAAGGCAGGTTTTCAGGGGCTTCATTCTAGAATTGCCACTGCTTACTCAGCAAATACAGGTTATGAACAGATGAAACCTGAACCTGAAATTTTTAAGTATGTTGGGATATTGCCATCCTTCCCTGTTTTCATTCCTATTTTTTTCTCATCCAGCAGGGAAGAAAATAAAAACACTTTTTCTCTCAGCAGTTTAAGCTTCTTGTATGCTTTTTTTTCAGTTCACACAGCAAATGTTTAAATAAAATTTAAAGAGCTCCCTTATTAAGCCTTCTGAAGCTAATTACATTGTTTTAGAAGCTCTGCTTATTCTGAGGGCCAAATTGGCTTGCAAAAATTTCAGATAACTTGGTAGGTAAACAGTATGGAGTTTTAATGCAACTGTTCATGAGAAAGTGTTTTGTTGCTCATGCCTTTTAAAGCTTACTAAAGCTGCAGAGCTCTCCTGAACTGTTCACTGCAGCTCCAGTTACAGTTCTAGAGTTATAAAACTCTAGTTATTATGGTATTTTTGCTTTCTAAACCATTCTTGAAGTTTTATTAACATAGTGTAAATACTTTTACAGTCTTTAAAGCTACCTCTGCTTTATTTTCTGTGTGTTTATTTCTCCTAGATGTAAGGCTAGTTAAAAATGGAATTGTGACTTGGAAAGATAACTCAGTTTTTATTTCTAAATCACAGTTTTAAATGACTATATTCTTGAATAACAGTATTTTAAAGGCAGAAGAAGAAAAACCATAGTCGGCATGCGGTACTGACGTTGAAAATATTTTTGCAAAAAAAGGAGGGGGAAGGGAGCAAGGGAGGGAAACAGGACTTTAGACCAGGTGTTTTACTTGAGACTGACAACTGTTTTTAAAACACTGCTGACCCTTTAAGCCCGTATCCTAGCATAATATATGTTTATGTGATACATTGCAAATAGAAAAAGAGAAGATTCTCTAAATATTAGACTAAAATGGGAACTAACTTAGACAGAAATATTATAGCGAGATTTACCAAACAACGTCTGAAAAAATTACCGTAACTACTACAATGTCATGAGAGAAGTGGAATAGTTTTATTTAGAGAGACATTTTTTCCATATGGACTTGAACTGAAGCTTACTGAGCTCAATGGAAAGACTCAGATTTTAAATAAAGGCCCACATGAGGTGCCTCTGGCAACTTAAAGCATTCTAAATTAAATAGCTTTGGGTTTTTATTTTCACTCTGAGCCATAGCTTGCCTTAACTTTCTGTATTTGCTAATCTAATTATCAAAGTAGCGTGATATGCAGGGATTTGAGAAATTTTTAGATGTTATCTCTGTACTCAGTGAGGAAAAATAACATCTAATTGCTTATAAATTGAAAAAGAAGTTTTGAGTAAAAATTAAATGTCCATGGAGTGAAAATAATGGTTCTCATTCTGCATGAAAAAGATTGATTTACAAGAATTTGTTCTTGTGGAAAGGCAACCGAAGGATTAATTCTGACTTCAGTGAACTTAAATTTCAGTGCAGTTATGAAGAAAAACGACCATTATTTGAAGAAGGCATTTGCAGGAAAGTCTACTTCAGAGTGGAGATTCTGTGTCATGGAAATGGCTTCACTAACCCTCATGGGTTCAGTCCTGGAATGAAGGATGTTTGTTGTGGTTGTGATGATGACTTTGAAAGAAGCAGAATTTCATGCCCTCTGTGAAAGAGAGGACTGCTAATAGAAACAAGCTTAAGAAGAGTACTATCCATTGCAAATACCTCATTAATGCAACTTAACAGAAACATAAGAAATTGTTATGATTTTCTTCCTTCAAAACATTATATATTCAGTCAGTAAAAATGTTACAATACTCAGCAAAATTGACTCCAATGTTTTTTTCTCCAGAAATTTTCTCCTAAAATATGCCATAAACATGCTGAGCCTCTGCCAAGGAAACAAATATTCCAAGCATATGATCAAGCCCAATAAATAGTCATGCAAGTGAGAGAAGCAGAATGAACAAAGCATTGACCTGTGTTTGTTGCATGTTCCAAAGAACAAGAGTTTTCCCACTGTACTGTGCAGAACCAACCGACAAAATTATTGATAATTAATAATAATTAGTGCTTCAGTAATTCATTGCACATAAGACGAAAGAAAATTCTATTAATTTTCCCATGTTTCTAACTTTGTGATATTGCACACGTACAGATACACGCACACATGTAATGTATTTCAAATACACCATGTATGCTTTTTATAGGTCAATAAGGAATTGTTTTGTGTACATGCACAAATAGAAAAGCTAACATGATCCCTGTGGCCAGATTTATACTGCTGTTGAAATCCTAATTGCTAAAGTTCTTAATTTTTTAATTTTTCAGATCTGTAAGTTTTATGGCGTATAAACACGTTTTTGCTTTTGTGTTCCTATGTTTATTTTTTAAGATTATGGATTAAAATGGGGGCAGGAGAGGGGTTATATTATTCCACTCACAGTTAGTGCAGTTTGTGTAGGTGGTCCAAAGGATGAAATGCTGCTCATACTGAGCTGATATATCAGGCCAGAATGCACCTTGTATGAGCATTTTTGTCACCAGCAGTGTAGAAGAGAGAGATCTTGCCAGTGCTTATATCCCAAACCTTGGAAAACAGAGGACTGTTTGCATCTGGATTAACAGTTGGTACCTCCAGAACAAGCACCATAACTGTTCAGTTGCACATTTTGTAGCCAGGTAACTTTATGCATGGAAAGCCAAAGTCAAATGTAAAGGTACATTTGGATATAGCATAGATGCTAAAATCTATTTTTGAACCACAGTATTTATGCATGAATATATTTAAGACACCAGGCATGAGAAAGTCAGTTGTTCATTAGCTTCAGAAGCACTCTCACAGGTGCTGAATACACCACATTCTGTCTCTGCAATGCAGCCCCCTAAATGCAAAAACAACATGCCAAAGTTTGCCTTGCAGGGCAAACTGCCAGAGAAAGGAAACAGGTGGTCACTTATTCTGTAACACACCCATTTTACACAGGTACTGTAATTCACACAACACCTTCAGATCATGCAACAGAAATCTTGCAGATGCCCAAACCTGCTGTGCAGATCCAGTCCTGGATTGTGTGTAGTAGGTCTGTCTGCCTGAGCCGAGTTCTGACTACTGCCTTGAGATACAAGTTAAAGCAGCCCTCAGTGAGTAAGAAAAATGAGGACAGGCCTGGTTTTGCACTAGTCAGCATTAAATCAGAGGAAGTAAGTGAGTAAAAGATGCTTCCCAGAAATAAAGCAAGAGTCAAAAAGAAAAACAGCTGCGCACACAAAAAATTCTCAGGCATCACAATTGGCTTCCTCTTTGATTTCTCATTCCATCCCTTTTGGTAGTACTTCTGGTGAAGCTTGAGGGCTTTCTTTTAACATATCCTATAGTTCATTGGCTCTGATAAAGCACTACACATTTTCTATGGTGCATTCTGTTTTTATAAAATAAATAAATAAAAATATGTGACTGGAAAGCAGCTTCAAACCTCAGTGGGGAATTTCAGTCTGAACACAAGAGCTTACTCAAGAGTACTCCCCGCCCCCAGAAGATTCATGTTGTGACCATGGGATCATCTCTGTGAGACTGATCTTCACTTTCCAGCAGTGGGACCACATGTCTGCCCAGAAGGATGCACAATTGTACAGATCCAGGCCTTAAGTGAAGCAGAAAGGGGCAAGTATTTCTCTCACTGGCTTGTTCAGTAGAGGGATAATGGTGAGGGAAAAATAGACATTAGCCCAGTTCCTCTCCTGCTACTGCTGTTATTTTTTCCCCTGTGGAGCGCCTCTATCTCAGTGTTTTATATATTTAAATTACTCAAGGTTTATGTGGCAGAACTGGATTTAATTCTAATTCTTTGAAAAACTACTGAGGCACCTGACAGAAAAATTTATTTTAATATAACTATGGCTTATATGACAGGATAGTTATGGATTTTAGGTAATTTATTATTTGAGAGGAGGGTAAGATATGGAAAATGTTAATCAACTCTTTGAATTTTAGGGTAGAATCATACAAAGAAAAAAAAATCTGTTTTTCTCCTCTTCACGCAACTAACTCCTTTACAATCAATAGTCAACTAAAGACCTATCATTTTTCTTTTAAAGACCCTTTCAATGTAATTTGCTTTTTAAACACAGATGTTTGTAAATTCCTAAATTGTATATTGTATTTAACAATTACTGTTAAAATGTAAGAAAATGCAAAAAAAATGTACAATTTTGTTTACAAAAGTTTATGCAGTATTTTCAGATGCACTGTTTTGGGTCACTCCAAAATTACTAGAAATTCTCACTTCTGTTTTGCTTTGTCAAAAACAGAAGTATCAGATTCCAGTGTCTTATCAGACATGTTCACTTACAGATTTTCATTACACTTACTTACCTAAATATGAAAGTAGGCTTTTTCCTTTTCCTCTCTTAGCTCTCTAGTTACCACACCTCTGTCATCATCGTGGAGACCTTACCAAAAATGACCTTGAGAAATTTAATAGAATTTTCCTTCTTGTGAAGTAATCCTCCCATTTGTATAGCCAGCTGTGACACTGTCAAACACAAAAAGCAATTCTAATAGAAAAATGACAGCTCAAGATGTTCCCTTTTACCACCACATTTTTGCAATTTAAAAACAGAGTTAAGCTTCTATTTGAGGAAGTTTATTCCACCTCATAAGTCATCAAGGAGTCCCTCATGGTATTTTAGGGATGAGACCTCTGGAAAATATCAAGAAAAAATTCAGTTTCTCTTCAGATCATCTGACCCACTCCATTGCAGTTCAAATTTTGGTTTTGGGGAATTTTAATAAGAAGCCAATAATTTCATAGTCATAGAAATTAATTCCATGCAAAATAATGCTGACTCTGATCTTCTGAAAGCATAGTTCACTTATTCTATAAATTTCATCATGATTTCCATCACCATAATTTTCCAGTTTTGTTAATGAAATAACCCTGCTTCTCTACAATTTTTTCTGGGGTGGACTTTAAAAGTAGACTCATGTTCCCATGCTATGTTGATTCAGTGTGCACAAGTACTGTAAGTACTTTATTTCTGCAGCAAAGGCTTTGGTCAAGGGAGATGTTATCTCTCTCATAGGGAATGGGAATGTTGTCGCTGAATTTAGTGGATATCCTGATATGTTTTATGGAAACTGCAAGGTGCTGAATGCCATTTTCTCAAGGAAGCTGAAGAGAACAGAGAGATCAGAGCACCTCAAGGGATCAGAACTCAACAGAAAATAGAAAATGTGTGCAAAAGAGGAAATTTAGTGGTATAAGGATTCAGTCCTGAATGTCTTGTCTGCATCATTCTTCCTGCCCCTTTAGTGATTCATGGCAATAAACATGCAGAAATAAGTCAGCTGGACTAAGAAACAAAATAACTTTATATGAGGCATGCGTTTCTGCAAGAATGGATTTTAAAATATTGTAATATATACTGTAAAACCTTTATATGCACTACTGAAGAATGAATGTTTTCTTTCCACTGCATAATTTGTCAAACTTTCTTATTTGTAGTCTGTACCACTTGTCTTTGCTACTTTGGGGTGGAGAATACTAAAAACTGAAAGGGGATGTAAACAAGCATATTTTTGTTACTTTCAAAATCTAGCATACAGCACATTTGTAGGGCCCAGTTTTCATTATAGCAAGAAAGTCATACTAACTTTAATTGATCAGCTAACCTTAAAGTGGGCTTCATTAATAAAACTTCTCTGCACTTATCCAAGTACATATCCAAATGTATTTTAACCTCTCAGTCCCTCTAGATTTTATGATAATGGGCAAAGTAGAAAGCATTAGTCATATCTTGCCCAAATAATCAATAATCTACTGCATACATATGGATTAACAAAAAAGAAGTACATGAAGGCATCATACATAAAATATGATACTGGGGATTGGAAAAAAATAAACAAAAAAAGGCTCTTTTGGTTTTGATCATGAAACAAGTAACACATCTTAAAATACCCACTGGTTTTTTATTTCTTATTAATACACTATTTGCTTCAAATATACATTATTCTTGACTATATGAATGATATGGAAAGGCTAATATTTATTAGATTTCCACTGTGGCTGTTCTAGTTTATATTCAGGTCTGAGCTGCTACTAGCAAAAAAAAAAAAAAGCTTTCTTAGGATGACAATGATACAAAAAATAAATCCAGAAAAGCAACAGATTTGAAATAAAAATGTAACACCTGCCAGGCAGCTTACTCACAGTATAAACAAGGATTAACACCAGCAGTGGTGCAGCAAATACTGGTCTTAGCACACATACATTTAAATATCACAAACTGAATACAAGAAAAATTACTTCACATACTGACTATTTCAAATTGCTTTAGGATTCAATGACTACTCCTAGAAAAACAATAGTGCTCAATACAGAGGTAGTGAACACATTCAGTCCAGAAGGCAAATAAGCTAGAGGAGGAGCTTTTCAAGCTTCTCCTTGGTTTTGATGTAGACTATAGTTCTAAACAAAGAGAAATGCAAAACCTAAGCAGTTATTTTATATAAACTGTATAACCATTTGTCTCCACACAAGCAGGTCCCACAGATTTTCCTGAAACAGTTACTGTCTCTCTCAAGGGTCTTTATTCTTCCTTAGAAGCACTAGGTTACCAATAAACATTTTAAAAATCAACCGAAGCTCAGTACCTTGTGATCAAGGATCAGTTGTGACTTGAGGAGTAGATGGTTTCATTGCTGAGTTAGAGCTCAGCCTTCAGGCATATGGCAACAGATGATCACCATTAGGGGCGTTAATATAAGGTTAATTGTTTGGGTCAGGCCTCTGCTGGCAGGCACTGGCTACATACAGCTGTGTATACGATTATCAGCCGAACAGGAGCCGACTGAAACAATCTGTATTCTCTGCTCTGACTACCTGTCCTCCCCAGCACAGAAGGAAAACAAACTGATGAATGATTATTGAATTTGAAAGCACTAAAGCAGAAACCTTGTGGTATTTTTATCCTCAACTGGCAAGGCAAAGAAGTATTTTTTTTTTTTTGCCTTTTGACAACATAGTTTTTAATCCATGAAAGGGGCTCTCAAGGCATCATTGCCATAACTTCTGTCTCTTTCTGGACTGAGAGCAATAAGTAGTATAACTTGGGTTATCTTTTCCTCATTCTCCCACTAGTGAGCAAGTGGGATGGAAAAGCATCTTCTGAACTGATAGATCTGCTGATGACCAAATAATCCCTTTGCACTGAGGAGTGACAATACAGCTTTAGCCCTCCCTTATGCAGAGAAAACTGGCATGTGGAAGAGGATTTAAGGAGTAGTATTCAAGTACAAAGTGAATGAATATCCCTATTAAAGCCCTCACACAGGTAGAGGCAGCGATTCAGCTGATGGTAATATTTAAGAAAGAATTCAGATAACCATCCACATCAGGGTTTATATTGTTGTTATTATTAATTATTATTATTATTAGTCATTATCATTATTCACAGATTTCAGGTGTGTTAATAGAGTTGTTGGCTGTTTCAAGCACATTTACAAATTGCTTTTCTTCCTGTATCTCTGGAACACTCATGAGGACATAAATGAACAAAGGAGCAGAATAACCACCTTAATTATCAAGAGACTCCCAGCATGACTGGTCCAAAGAAATTCCTATCCTGAGCATGGTTTCAAAAGGAAGCATGGAGAGACAAGACTGCAGTACCCTCGACAGAATCTGTTTGACATCATTGGTGAATGTAAGAAAGATAAGTTAAAAGCACAGAAACCACAGTAACATTTTTTAAATGGTGGGAAAGTAGGAATGTTCTTTGCTACATAGGTAAAAAGTACTCAGCCCCAAAGGTAAGTAGAATATTTTACTCCAGCTCAAACAGGATGCAAGTTGAAAAACAGGCACATTAGAACAAAAAAGGTAAGCAAAGACAATAATTAACAATGCTTCATTAAAAAAAAAAAAAAAAAAAAAAAAAGTCTTAGGGTTAAGTTAATTTTGCTATAAATTTATGAAAGTCAGTAGAGTTTTATCAAAATGTACTCTGGCTTGTTTGAACACAGAGTGAACACTACTATTCAGGCAGTGAGGTAAGGGTGCTTTGAAGGCTGCTTGCACAGCTTTTGCATTCAAAGTCTATCTTTGTAACATGACAGGAGTTCTTTGGTTCAGGTTATATCTTATTGCTTTAAGATTTTAGAATTTCAGCTAAATAGAATTATATTTGCTAGGTATGGTATGGCAGCTACACTTCAGTTGTGGACTCAATTTTATGTGTATCTAGTCAGTCCATTCCAGCAAAGAGATTAAGTTTAAGGGCAAAGAACCTTTGATACTTTATTTTTATTTTATTTTCAAATATTTTTGACCCAAACATTGTCCTCCTTTTGTCTACCTCTTTATAAAATCTTTGATCTCTCCATGGCATAGACAGAGTATTGACTTTTTTGTTCCATGCAAATCTGAGCAGTGTTGCTAAACATTTTAGTCATGCTTACATAAAATCTCCCAGAAAGCCTAACCTGAGCCCCTTGAGTTCAGGTGATGCCTCTTCTCCCTGACCTCTTCTGGCAAACAAAGAAGGGGGAGGGATTCCTTAAAGGACTCATAGCCACTTTCTTATAACCTAACAAGGAAACATACCTGCGTTTCCAAAAGCGTGTTTTAGGCAGTGAAATATGCACTAAGACTAAGGATGGGGAAGAGTGGGGAGTGCTTTTTTTAAAGACCTTGCAGATGTACACACAAACACTGTCTGCACTAAGGGAAATTGAACAACATCAGTGAGGACGCATTTATTAGGCTCTGGATGTAAAAGAAACACAATAATGGAAATAAAACAGAGACAGAAGAAGGAGAGAGGACAGTAATAACAAGATGCATGTCCAATTGCACATCTTGGGCAAGAACTCATTTGTTGTAAGGTGAAAGATTTAAGTGATTTCAGTAAACCCTTGAAGACACCATTACCAACTGACAATTTGCTACAGGTACCACAGAAGTCCAAGCAGCTAAAGAGCTCCAAAGCTAGCAAAATCCATCAAATTCTCCAAGGAGCATAATATTGTTCTTCTGTGTAAACAGTCCTCTTACTCCTTAGGTTATGGGCCAGGTTATAACTTTCATTAAGTCAATCATCATCAGCTGGGCTTGACCAGCAAGTAAAAAGGAGAAGGCAATCTGCCATTATGTAAGCATTAGTCTAGAGTGAACTATTATCTTCAACACCCTGTAGCTCAAAACATAACTACTTAGATTGCTCAGGTAATAACTGGCCATCCAGCCATTTGCAGTTGTTATAGCTGCTGGCTTCAGAAGGCAGATAAATATATTAAATCTCTATTAGAGCATTCCATCATAAAGTGCACTCAGCTGCAATACCCTGTCTTTTCTCTTAACACCTCTAAAGAGATACATGAATGCCAGACAGTGCTGTGGCATGGATGGTATTGTCATTTCATTATTTGTAGTTGGACCATAATGGTATGTAATTTATATCTACTACAGAAAAAAAGAATAATACAAATAAAGATAATCAGTAAATGCATAGGAATCACACAGCTTGTAGAACTGCTGTTGAGGGTAATTGTATATTTCATTGCTTTCTAACACCCTGGGATGCTTAATACTGTCTTCTGCAGGGTGACCTCACTTTATTTAGTACAACTAATTTCAACTGGACAGAAGCACAAGACTATGTTCACCCAGCAATGGAACATATGATATTCACGTCTTTAGTACTTCAGGACAGTTCTGTCTTGTGTTACCAGAAACTGATGTGTTTTCCCTATGCAAGTGTCTACAAAAGAGTTAATAACTGGGTTTTTTAAGGCAAACTGTTTTTCTTGAGGCAAGCAGAAGCGAACAGCTATTTTGCGTAAAATTGCAGATTTATACTTTCAAAAGTCAGTTTTGTTTCTGATACCAATGCACAGAAAACCTCCCCTTCTTTGTTCGCTCAGATACTCTTTTGTTAGATAAAATACATATATAATCTCATTTAATTCCCCAAAACTCAACTCAGGTGCAAATATTTATTTGACTTCATCCTCATGAAGATAACCCATTCTAAGTGAAAATTGTACTTGAAAACATATTTTACAGAGGATTTCTACTTGCTTAAGGAAATATTTATACTGCAAAATGTGGTGTGAACTGCTTTTGTTCAAGTCTTTTTTTTTTTCTCTTATATGATTTTTTTATCTCCCACAAGGAAATAATATAACCAGGTAGATTACTTTTCATAACTTCCTTCCCAGACGAAGGGAGATAATAGGAAATATGGAAACAGCAAAACCCCAGCTCATTCTGTCTGAAGGAATTGTTTTCTCATAGCAAAATTTCTCCTGCTTATTATTCTGTTATGCACATTATCTTATGTTCCTGAAAGAAATGAAACCAGAGAGGGAGGAATTAATCTGGTTTGAAAGAATAGGTATCAAGGCTCAAATTATTGGGTGGCTCTGCAATCTACAGCACCATGACATTAAAGCAACGGGTACTCAAGATATGTAGGTAGACAACTAGAGAGATAGGATTAGAGAGAAGCAGTTCAAACCATTCTTGCTAGATTTATTTCTTCTGGTAAAACCATGCTCCTGGTGCTGAGTCCTTATAAGCAGGCAGCAGGTGGGCACAGCTTGACCTTCCAGATGAGTCAGATTAAGAACATAATATTTTCTACACAGTTAATGCTGAGATGATGTTAATTAGTTAGCAGATCCTAAATCCCACAACTGATTTTTTTATCATTCTGACAGAACAAGGGAATGATATGTCCAGCATAGAAGAGCTGGCAGGAAGCTATCTGGCAGATTCTCAAGATAGTATGGAATTAGGGGGGGAAAAAAAACCAAAAAAAAGTAAAAAATAAAATCAGAACATTCTTTGGGCTTGTTTCCTTCCAGACAACTTTTGAAGTGTCAACCAACAGAGAAACCGAGTATTAATAAAATTAGGTGTGAATTGCCCATTTGTAAACATAAATGTTGATGAAGGCTTGAAAAACCCTGCTGTCCTCCTAATAGATTCAGTGAAAGCAAGGAAATTTGGATCCAGATTTTCAGGCCTGGAGTTCAAGAGTAAGGCCCCTCAGTGGTCTGACATTCAAAAATACTGAGTTGCTCTCCTAGCTGCACATCTGTTGGTATGGATGTGCATTGTTTTTAGAAACCAGAGTCCTAATATTGGAGCTCCTAATATTGGAGAAGAAAGCAGAGTTTTGAAATGCTTAACATTAATAATGGAATAACCATCTCCTATGTGTAGAAATGGTCTACCAAACATGCAGTTCAGTTAGTTAAATTATGCTGGTAGAAACTAAATTGGAACCTTCCCTTGCACTGCTTCCTGCTGTCTTCCAGGCTCAATATTACCTTAATATATGTTCCTGCATCTAATTTTTCCTGAACATCCGGCACTCAAAGGCTGACAGTAATATACAGTCACTCCTTCACCATGTACTAAGGTATTAACTTATCACTAAGGTAAAAAAACAGCAGCTTTGATTTTATTGCAGTTGAGCACCAAACTCCCGAAAAAATTATATCCCAAGTAAAGCAATGACGAGAAAAAAATGGGAGAAAAAATATTACATTGATTACTAAAAGAGAGGTTTGTGTGCTGTCAGGCTATATGTGAAAGGGCTAACTGCAATGCTTGGTACAAGTAAATATTACAAGATTTTCTGAATCATATTCTCACATTAAAATGTAAGTGGCCCATCGTTTGTAATAAGTGACATGCCTGTTCATGCCCAGCCCAGCAGCTTTTCAAGTAGGCTAATGGACATGAGGAAAAAAAGTTCAGGTTGAGACTTTTAGCTCTTTTGGAAGTAGTGTTAGGCTGTCATTCATTCTGTGCTAAGAACCTGTCTAGTCTCTGAGTGTTTCAGGAATTAAAGCAAACGAGAAAAATATGCCCCAAAAATGTTAGGGTGGATATATTCAGGGAATAAGTGGGCTTAGACCTGAGTATACCACAGTACTGCATGAGCATTACCTGAAAAACACTGAATGGAGGGCAATGTAGTGCCAATTCATGAACCAAAACAAAACAGCTGCAAGTCTTCAATGAAACTACTTTACAGCAGAAATATACTGAGCCTTGGTAACAGAGGGTTAACCTGCAGAAATTATTTTATTGTAAGACTGGCAAATTTTTGTGAGATTTCTGTCTTCTTTTCAGGGCTTACATGAATATATTAGTCTCTTAGTGTTTATTGTTTTTAATAAGCATGAATTCCTACACTTGTAAGGAGGTTATAGAAAAGCTCGAAAATGTAACCTGAGTGCATTTTGCTAATTTATAAAGTTTAAAGAATTAACTGACCTAACAAAAAGATAATATTTTTGAACATCTCATGGATTTGAGAGCCTTATTGAGTTTTAGATTCTTGAGGATAGCAACATTAGCATAGTAATTTTTTGAAATCTACTACATTTCAAATACTTCCAGACAAGGAAAGTGATTTTAAAACATTTTAAATTAATTATTTTTATCATACCCATATAATTTAGTAATCATATGAAGTAGGAACTCAAACAATAATTTATGGCAAAATATTTCTTGAACACTCAAGCAGTTCTTCCATTTTATCTACTAAAAAAATATGATGCCTAAGAGAAAATATAATACAGATACTTTAATGAACACCTGTAACCGGAAGCCAAGCTGTTAATCCTCAAACTCTGGTGATTAGAAGAGGGGGAAATTGTTTTCCCATCTCAGAAAATATTGCTTAAAATTACTTATATTTTATATACTCATAAACTTGAGATTGGAACGTAAGGAAGACAAAAATATCTGTGGGAACAAAACTGTAGAGAGGTTATCCCACAGCATCCAAGAGCAGTTAAATAAGAACAGACCTGAATGGAGCAAAAGGTCTTCAATCCAAGTTTCACTCATTACAGCTAGATGCTCTGATCACCAGCTGTGGTTACCTGTGGCAGAAAAGGTCATGGATTTTTTAAATAATTGAACAGAGACATTGGGCCAGAAAATTGGAGGTGATTCATTGGTCCAAAGATTAGGACATTCAGCTTGGGTACAGATGACCTAGTTTGTATTATGACTCAGGCAGTCAATGAAAGCCACTGAACCTGTAGCTTCAGAAGAAGCACATGAGGCAGAGGATAGCAAAGGCTTCTGAATGTCTCAGGAGGTGAGCAGTGTCCACCACAGCAGCTTGGAGAAGCCAAGACTGAAAAGAGAGCAGTGGAATGACTCAGGCTTTGTGCTTGGACATGTGAGACTCAGGTTTACATTTAAATATCCAGTTTGAATCCAAAGTTACAAGGGAGAATTATCCATTTTCTTAGAAGGTGCCATTTTCCACCAGGTTATTATTGGATGTTATTAGTTGTATTAATTTTGTCATAAAGTATGTCTCAATCTGTACCACAAAAAGTTAGATTTTAATGACTTCATATTTTCATGCTTTAGGAGAACATTCTTTTCAGGGTTTAGTGCAAGAAGCCCCATTAAAATCAGAAGTTCTGGAAGTTATAGGGAAGACATCACACTTAAATGCAGCATTAAATTGGTTTTTTCTCGTTATTGAACTAATGATGATTTTTTAAAATCCTGAATTTTTATAAAAGAGGTAAAAAAACCCTGTTCATTGCCTGAATGGAGGGGCCTTTGGCATGTTAGTTTAAGGCCAAATACAAGCTTCCTAGAAAGAAATAAGGACAAAAAAAGTCATACCACTTAATCAAGAAAAGTGCCTATGCAAGCACATCCAGACTATAATGATAGTCTGCACTTTGAGGCCAATCATGGAAATGTCCAGATCACATTACTGTCAAAGTCAATAGTACAGCTGTGGATAGATCTAAACATAATATAACACAACAATCCAATAGACTTTTAAAAATGAATAAAGGCATAGATATAAGATGCTCATATCTTGTTACTCCAGATCTCTTAAAACTACATTATGGCATAAAAATTGGATAAACTAAGAAATGTTCCTATAGTTAGTCCATTTTCCCAGTTATAAGACTCTTCTTAAGTGCTAAATGTAAAATTTCAGAAGGATGAGTGGCATCTTGCAGTGGATAAATAAGGGAAAAGATCAAGAAGGAGGACCTTCTGCAGAAAGCAGAACCGTTTTGTTGGTTTCAGTAGAAAAAAAAAAGGAAATAAAACACATATTTATAGACAAATATAAAGTGCAATATATGGGTATTCATATGTGTGTATAAATACATACCTATGTTGAATTTTTTAGTGACAGAAACCAGAGCCAGACCCTGAGCAGCTCGAAACAGCATTGGAGAGTTTGGAGCTCAGAGCAGCTGTGTTCATCTGGTGAGGCCAGAGCAACTCAGCAGCAGTAAGAGCAAGTGGACATAGAAATAAAAACCCAGCCCTCAGCAATACTCAGCATAAGCAAACGTCACTGACCTCTTCTTTCCTTGTCTGGTCAGGGTCTTTATTAATATTGACTTGGAAGAGAACATTAATCTGTTTGCTCAGGCTTGGGAACCAGGGAGTAGAACAATGAATTGGGTCAGAGAGCTTGAATCTGTTTGTCTAATTGCAAACATGTAGTGGAGGGTATGCACAGTGTTATTGATGAAAAAAAATGAAGGTTTTTACATTCAAATACTATGATGACAAACACAGTTGCAACTCCTGTGCTACCTCCTGCTGCTCGAAAAAGTACTTAACAGAGATTTGTCTTGGGATCTTTATCCAACTGTGTGGCTCTCTCACCTCACAGTACATTTTCTGCTTCTAATTCTGAGGATTCTCTCAATCTTTTTTCATGCAAATGGAAAAGAAAGATAATTGCAGTGCTAATTACACCTTAAAGATTAATGTCAAAATAACAAAGCATGGAGCAATAGCAATACAATCTGGGTAAGAGAGTTGAAAACAAGTCAAAATGCTTTAAAAGGGGATGCTTCATTTCTCATGGTCCAGAGGTTATTTCAGTCTCCTTAGAAAAAAAGGTACCCAATATCAGTTCTAAGGACAACTTTTGTATTTCATGCAGTGATTCTTTGATGGAAAATACGTAAGTGGTTGCTGGAGTATAGGCTAAGGCCAGATTTTCCTTAGCTATTACAGAGGAATTTTATTCACATACAGGTTTTCACAGCTCAGATAAATGTTTTGCTCACATATTTGGGGTTTTTTCTTTGTCTAAAATTAGAGAAGAAGATTTTAAATGGAAGAGGCAGAGAATTCCTTTATTCTTTATCATTATAACCTTCAGTTATAGAGGTGATTTTTTCTGGAGATTGAAGATATAAGTTTGAATTTCTTGAGACAGAGGAAATAACTGAACACAGGTCTCCCCAGTCAATTCTTTATCCATCGAACTATTACAACAATGAGTAGGAATGATTTCCACTTCCAGTGCAACTTAGAGGGAACATGATAGACAACCTTGTATTTTGTACAGACCCAAGTAATGGAGAAGGTTGCAGCACAGACTGAGACTCTCTGAGACTCCAAAGTTCTCAAGGAAAGCACAAGGTTGTTCATCAGTTCTGATGAAATATAGCACAAAATAAGAAGTAAACTTCTCTGTGTTATTACTTTAAGTGGTGTATCTGATGCAGTATGATACAGAAACCACCAAGAGCTATATACCTTGTTGGGTGTAACTGTAAGCAGATTCAGTGCAGCAATTTTCTACTTAAGTTATGAGTTAGATTTAAATATGCCAGAAAACTACTATAAATAATACTAAATCAGGATAAACACTCTCACGTTTCTACAAAGCAGTGTTTGAAGAGAGGGATGCCAAAAGGCAGAAGTTAGAAACTGGGTAGTGTGGTGAACTGCTATAAGACCTTTCTGAGATTTTGATCATGTGTACAAAGCTTGCTTGTTGTTGGAAACCCAGAGAGGAACTGTATTTTGTCTCTGATATCCTTAGTTGGAAATGAAACTCTGTATAGTTCTTCCAATCAATGGTAAACAGTTTTGATTAATATTGCTCCTTTGTTGAAGAGGTTAATCTTGTTCCTACTTGAAAAGTTTAAGCAGTTATAAAGAAGCTATTTTAACTGCATATTGTAATTAATACTTTATAAGGGCTTAGAGATTCACATTGTGACATTGTGAAGACAGAGCTAGAATTGAGGTTTGTTTGTTTTGTTTTTTTGAGATCAAGATGTTCAGGACTCTTGTTGCAGATTGTCTGCAGATGTAAATAGGTAACAGGTCATTCTGCTTGGAAAATCAAAGATGTACCAAAATGAATATCAGTCACACAATTTGTTTGTGTGTCAGTGGTTACATAACTTCTCATGCTGCAACCAAGCTGGTTAAATAAGCCTTCCATTTTAAGGCTGAGTGGACCTGAATTTTCTACCTCAGTAATGGACAGGTACCCCAGTGATGCATTTAGAGCCAATTATACAAGTTTATAGCAAAAAGATGGTTCATGCACCAGAGAATTAATAACCCAGTACAAAATGTGAGACATCAGATAGATACAGGTTTATTAGAATAAAAATATAAAAGAGGAAAAGTTTGGAGAATCATAAAGTGTTTTACACACACTTTTTACCTATCTCATGCCAAGAGCTAGAAATTGCATCCCAGTTACATAACAAAAGCAAAATCCACTTCATGTTTCCCCAGGCAAGTAAACTTCCAAGCAGTGAATTTTTGAAAGAATTATCTTTATTTCAGGATTACAGAAGAGAATAAAATTATCCTCAGATTCTTTCTGAGCTAAGTGCCAGAAATTGTCTTGTTAAAAAAATTTATTGTTTAAGTATGTGCACAGATTTATCAAAGTTCTTTTCAAAAGATATTAACATTGATTTTCTTGTTCTTGCAAAAATTGGCAAACAGAAATGTAATGATGCAACAAATAGTACCTTGGTGATTACTTTTTCATTTTTTTTACATTATTGTCAGTCTTTTCAAAAATTGTTTATTATTACTTATCAGTGAAGCCTTGAGAGTCTGAATAGCTCTGAAGATCAAGTAAATGTATGGTCTCTCCATTGAAAAGCAATTATAGAGTAATTTCTTTTAATACCATTAATAGACATTACTCTCAAAAGAATAGTGTAGATATATAAATGTTTTTGATGGTGTTGATGAATCTTTCATCTGCTTATCAAAATCCTGTGGTTTTAGATTAAAAAATGTATTCAGTGAATATATTTTATGCAGACTAAAAGAATATAATTTCTCAGAATAAAAATTGAACAGACAAATATATAATTTCATGGCCAGAAAAAGAAAGCTACATATTATTAGACAAGAGAGGTACTGCATGGGCATTCTTACAGCATGGAAGATCAGGATTGTCTCTGAACAGATGCACTGAGCATGTCTGTACATTTGTGGCATTAAAAAGTTGTCTAAGTACTCTATTGGATACAAAAGACAGGTGCAGGGGAGACAGTCTTTCTGTTTCTCTAACACCTCTCTTTTTAAAACATCAGATCCTATGAATTCATTAAGGATTTGAAAATTCTCAGTAGACTAGAAAGGAAATATTATCTAGTTGTATAATATTTTTATTTGAACTCAGTTACTCAACTGTCACTGAGGTCATAACCTGTTTTAAAAAAGCTAGATTCCAAGTGTTCATGTTTCTTCTACTGACTTCCAGAAACATCTCTAGAGAAAAAAGCATTCTAATGCTCACATGATTTCTACTGAACTTTCAATTTCCTGAAATTTTATCAGTAGCAGTAGAAACCTTTAAATTCCTGGATTGTGAAAATATATTCCTGTTGTTGCTTTGCCTCACTTTTTTTTTAATTAAACTGTGAAGCAAGAAAAGATGTCAAGGTAAATTCAATTAAAATGATATTGCATAGACATATGTTTGCAACTAGATGTTTAAAGGTATTTTATGAAGGTTACAGAGTTTGTAACAAATGGCATGCTGAGTGGTCCCCTGTTGCTTATGAAGTTAGAAAGGCAATCCCTATAGCTGCATAATTTCTTTCAAACCTCTTACAGAATAGTACACATCTCCAGTTTAATATAAACACGACCCTTCAACAGCAACATATAAAATACCTAGCTCTCTGTTTGTTGAAATAGTGGATAAGGTGAAAGTGTTTTGGCAAGATTTCTAGGTTCAAAGACACAAATGTATTTCCCCATAAAATAAGTAATCTGTAACTATTAACCCCACCAAAACATAAAAGAAACAGAATAGCTCTTCAAAAGACAGACTTTATTGATGATATTTAAGATATAGTAATAGTATTTAAGAATTTTGAATTTCCTTTATTTATCTGAATTTGTTTTTGGATGCTTCTAAACAAATATACTGACTTCAGCTTTACCACCCTGATTTCTCACTTAGGTGTCTTGATGACTGGTATATTTAAAAGAGACGAGAAATTGAAAACCTTAGTCAAAGCGACAGGTAATTTTTCTGTCCCAGTCCTGGATCTGGCCCTCATATCCTTTGAAGTTCATTCTGCACCCCCCCCCCAGCCCCCCCCCCCCCCCCGACCAACCC
>JAODKT010001744.1:14989924-15000980 GCA_027576195.1 Cossypha heuglini
GCTGCTCTGCTCTGCTGAGATCCCACCTGGAGCACTGCATCCAGCTCTGGGGTCCCCAGCATAAGACATGGAACTGCTGGAGCAAGTCCAGAGGAAGGCTACAAAGTTCTTAAGAGAACTGGACCATGTCCCCTAAAAAGACAGCAAGTTTGGTCTGTTCTGGAGATAAAAAGTTGTGTGGGAACCTCATAGCAACCTGCCTGTATCTGAAGGAGCCTATAGGGAAGATAGAGAGGGACTCTTTGTCAGGAACTGTGGTGATAGGGCAAGAAATAAAGGATTCAAAGTGAAGGATAAAACATTTAGGTAAGGTAGATGGGAGAAATTCTTTACTGTAAGGGTGATGAGGCACTGGAAGATGTTGCCCAGAAAAACTGCGAACGTCCCAACCCTGGAAGTGTTCAAGGCCAGGTTGGATGGGGAATTGACCAAGCTGGTCTACTGGAGGTGTCCTTGCATCTGTCAGGGGTTTGGGATGAGATGACCTTTAAGGTCACTTCCAACTCAACCCATCTTATGATTCTATGACTCTATAAAGCAATCACAATCCTCAGCCTCTGAGGTCTTTGAGGCTGTGGTTCACATCAAGTATCTCTCTCTGTTTTTCTGCTTTGAAAAAGTCTCTGAACCTTTTACAGATCAAGAATACTAAATGCAGGGCTATGTACTGCAAAGCTTAACTGAAAACTTATGTCATATAATACTGAAAATGTGAAAACCAAACTCCAACTGATGAAGCAATGCTAATCTTATCTAGCAGTAATTATTCCTTTCTCCATTTATTCCTCATTACAATGTATAAAAAAAATTGTTTCACAGGAAGCTAAGTGTCTATGACATGGTAACACCTGAAAGTGGTTGTAGATCAATCTATCTTCATTAAACTTCATTCACTGAGTTGACATCTTACTGTAAAACTGAGATTAAAGACTTCATTTCGCTTCTTGTGTCAACACAGTGATAGCTCAACGACACAATTTCTGGACCCAAATACATTGTTTTACAGAGGTAAGCAGCTTCCTTACGTCTCACGGACCAAGTGGGATAATCCTGTTTTTAGACCCAGCTCAGTGGGGTGCGGTGTTCATTCCCTTCAGTGTGAAAAACGACATTGCATTCAGACTGCAGCAATGACCACAGGAGCTGCTGTGGCAGCTGTGCCAGCCATAAAAACAAGGTGTGACAGTTAGACCAGTGTCCTTTTTCCAACCCTGCCGAACAGCAGGCATTTGGTGAAGGTTCTAAGGAAACCACACTCATGTAGTGACTCTTCTTCAAGATTCCTTTTCCATCCTTGGCAGTTACTGGCTTAGAAAACTTCTGTCAAGAAGATGGTGATGTCCTAACACCTGGAAGGTAATCTGACTTTTTACAAAAAGTAACATTGAGTTATAAACCAACTTTGTTGGATTTGTGCATCTATTGTCGACCTTCACCTCATAAGAAGACAGGGGTGTTGAGATCAAATCCACAAAGATTATCTTTGTGGGTTCAATGACATTAATCAGAGAACATGAAAAGATCTCATGCCACAAGCATCCTACCAGTTTCTGGACACTTATTTTCTTAGGGTTCCCACAGAATGAAATGTGAATATGAACTCATTCTGAGGAATTCATTTCCCTAAAGATTTTTACTATGCCTTAGAAGGTTATGAGCAAATATTCAACACTTCATTTCTGTCATCAGCTGCTTTGGTGAAAGACCTCCTTTTTATACAGGTGAAACAGAGAAAAAAAATAATAGAAAAACCCCTGAACAAACTCCAAACCATAGCAAGAATAAGGGCAACAAATGAATATAAAATGTATAAGTGACAGATGGTTGTTGTACTTTTGTGTATTGGAGTAAAAGGGATGGAAATTGGATTTCTATACTCTGCAGTCATATTCTACAGATGTAATTGCTGTTCTTATGATTCTTTTACATCAGTAGACACTAGGATCCTGTCTGTGATGTCTGCTTTGGAGATGCTTGTGCACATGTATATGCTAAATGATGGCTGAAAGGATTTATATGCACTCTTTTGCTGGAACTATTCACATTCATGTACAAGGTGTATCTCAATGCCAGGCTACAGTTTTGTGAAATCTGGTCCAAAGGCATACAAAGGTCCCTGCACTTGCTTTTAAATCCATTAGGTGATACAAGTGCATTTGCATTATGATCACAGATGACTAAGAGATTAGGAGATAACCTGCCCTTGGGAGCCAGCAAAAGAGAGTGAACTGCTGGTGTAGTATTTGTGTAGTGTAGTGTACTACAGCTGTTTCAGGATTCAACATCCACAGCAATTGCATTAGAATGAACGCAGATCATGTGAGGATACTTTCAAAGAAGGATTAATAACCTATGATAAAATGACATGTCATTTAAACCAGAGGGAAAGTAAAGAACGGATTCAAGGCAGTTTGACACGATGTAATTCCAGTTAATCCACAGCAAATGTTGCATACAAGGAACACGGACTTTCCCTCAATATGAGATTTCATATTCCTTGACCATTATTATAATTAAAACTAAATAAACCCAAATTATTCAGAATAAAATATTCAAATCCAGCCTGAATAATCCACAGTTGATTAAATCGATCTACATTTCAAACTCTTAAATTTTTTTCTATACTAGACTTAATTGAGTTTTGGAATTGTGTACTGGATTTGTCTTTGTTCTGCAGAAGGAGCAAAGAGTACATCACAGCTCTCAAGGAAGGAGAGATGAGTACTGCTTGAGAGAGGCCAACTAAATCTCTCCTTAAACCATAAAGACTGCACCTTTTCAGAAGTGTCCCCTTTCCCAGATGTGCCTTTTCCCACTCTCTTTTTGTTTGCTGAGTATTTCTGCAAAAGGAAAAGACACAGGGGTTACTTCAGGCAACCCAAAGGGACAGATTGCAGCTGAGCCCCTGCCTGCACTTGTGACGCAGTGGTGCAGCCTCCTGTTTTTCTCTGTGCACTGGCAGGCGTTCTCAGGCTCCCCACAGCAAAATAGCCATCTTGTGTCACAAGAAAGAAAATAGTCCACACTTTATAGTTAAAGGATTGATTTCCAAAGGAGCTCATTGTAAGCCTGGGATTCACATATTACTTAAGGGTTCTACTAAATTTTCTCTGTTAATGAGTTACTGAAAACTGTATTTTCTTCTGGGAATTAGCTAGAACAGTTCCTTTCTGTGCAAATAAACCTAAATTTTATTCCCAGTTCTTTCTTTCTCCAATTCCTTCCGAAACATGGATTCTGATTAAAATTCATAATAATCAAGAACATTTTTAATTCTGCTCATAGCTGCCTTTTTTCTTCTCCTTCAACTGAGAGATTTTCTAGGGCCTCAAAAGTGTAAGGATAGGGGGAAAAAATATTAGACAAAAATAAAAAGAAAAGTGACAAAAATTATCAACCAAATAGAGATTCAGTCTCTGAACTCAAAAGGACTTCATTTATACTTTTGTCTCAGAAGGTGTTTTCATTATTCTCCATTGTTTCAGCAGAATGAAATAGGAATAAAGCCTTAAGAATACAATGCACTGAGTTCAAACATAGGTGATAAGTTCTGGCCTCACCTGTCACATTTAGCCCATTTTTGTACAGTCTTTTCAGAAAATTCTCAAAAAGGTTATCCCTGACTCAGCTAACAACTTTGTAGGCCAGCTGAAGGCTCTAGAACTACTTTCAGAAGAAAGTGTTACTCATTTAAAATAAAAGTTTAAGGAAACTGAGTTATACTTTTAATTTCTTTTGCAAATATTGAATGCACAGCCACACTTTGCTTCAAACCATACTTTATTTTAGGTCCATAGCTTGCAAACGAGCATTGAACTTCCAAACCAGACCTTTTGCTGTCTACTCATCACTTCTGCTACACAGTACTTCCCAGTTTCTGTCTGTGCAATTTCCTTTTATTAATGTATAAACAAAACATGATGAATTAAACACGCTATTGCATGTATTTTTTGGCAAGCATGAAAGATGAGGTAATTGAAGATGGTTATTATTTCCAGCTGTACAATGCTAGTGCATAGTGACATTTAAATAATAAGAGAGAAAGTAAAATAGGTGTTGTGGTTTTAACAATACTCCCCTCTAAACATACCAGCTCACTAATTTCTACTCATTATTTTGGATATACCATTGTCACACAGAAACTGTGTCTCAGACTATTTAAGTAATTTCTGATATGTAAAAAAAAAAAAAAACCCAAACCTGAAAAAATAGAAAATGCTACAGTAACTAGGTATTTTATTATAACTCAATATTAGAACGTAGACAAGTCATGTAGGGGTCTCTGAGACATAGAGAGTTGCTTCTAAGAAAATTCTTTTCCTTTGTTAAAGAATAGATTATTGTAAGAAAATGACTCATCTTTATTTTTCAGAAATCTGTGATAAACACATAGGATTATTTTGTGGAATGCTATTTAGTAGAAGAGAGTTGTCAAGGTTTTCCACACATTCTTCTGATTAACCTTTAGTTCAAGATCATTGTCAGTAAGAAACTATTGTTTCTATCTTGATGTCCTGTCTGGCAATCTGCTACAAGCTGTGTTTTACCTGGTACATTTTTTTCTTAGAAGTTATAATTTTTATTACTCAACCATGCAGATAGTAGCCGAACATAAAGCAGGGAAAGGTGTTGTTTGAACTAAGCAGTCCAGTGCTTGAATCATGAACTGACTGGCTCTGTGGAGGCTGGCTTAATTTTCGTGTTCTAACTGTAATTCTATGGAATTAGCCACCAAACAGAACACTTTAAAGACCTATGGTCAACTGCAATGTGTATACTAATTTTCCATTTGAAAAATAAAATCAGCAAATACTTGGCTTGTTCAAAGTCAATAGCCATTACACACAACAATGGAGAGTATTGGACTGGGACTGTCAGCCCCATGTCTCCTTAAATTTGGGAAAACTGCTGCATGTACATGAATTTTTTATCAGTGGCTTTTTTTAGCAGAGGCTTTTATTAGTGCTTTGTTTCTGTTCCTAACATGTGGCCCATGGAAATCTCAGGCACTCATGGATTTTCGTGTTGGGCACAGTTGGTTCTCCCATTTTTGCACGCGCTTCTGCCTCCTTGGGAGGATAACACACAGCCCTCTTCAGTGCTTTACAGTCATAATGGTGTCCTCAGCAGCACCACAATCCATCCCTCCAGCTCCACACCTTCCACAGAATTGCTGAAACAAAGGACCACATTTCAGCAATTGACTTTAAAGTCTTTCTCAAGACCTAATTTCAGTGATTCTTAGAGAACGTGAACATTTCACAGGTAACAGAGATGCATACCAAGGTAAATGTAAAGTGATACCAGTATGAATTAAATCCTCCTTAAGACATTAAATGGCATGACTATTGTTTATGATGTGGAAAAATCTGACATTAAAACGGTCTTGCAGTGTATTTCCCTTGAATTACGTAGTAAGGAAAAAAAAAATAAGTAAAAAGTGCAGCAGAATGCAGCTAAAAAATCAACTATTGAAGTACATTAATGGTAGAAACCTATTCTATTATTTAATAATTCAACATTCCAAATGGCTATTAATATAAAGGAAAATCAAATTGCTCATCTTGTGCCCCAAAAAGCAAAATATAACAAAAAAATGCTGAAGACTGGCATATGCCTTCAGTGTTTCTTATTTCTGTAAGCAATTTGGTCATATAAACATCGTTCACAAGTTCAGGACCAGCAACTTATATGGTCATCCAGTCCCTCTTCAAACATATCATTAGATCATACATTTCATTCTTTACCATGGTGCTGAGTCTCCTAAACTTGGTTTTAATCAAAGCACATCTTCTAAATACATACCTGAGGTCACCCTAAAATCTGTGAAACAGCCATGTCTGTCTAAAAAAGATTGCAATTCACTACTCAAAATATGCTGTATTTCCCGTTTAAATTTGTTAGGCCTTAGATTCTTCATGTTAAACCTTGTCATTCCTTCCTCAAAAGTCTAGTTTTATGACTGCATTTTCTCCATATAAAAGCACTTAGACATTGTAAGCAACTCAACAAGAGTTTTCTTTTTGGTGTCCTTAACACACTGAGCTCTTTTAAGCCTTAAAAAAGCTCCTTAAAGCTTTCCACACATTCAATCATACAAAGGCTAATCTCTATTTCCTAATTTTTTTCAGCATCTTTTTTTAAAATGCAAACACTAAAACTATAAACAGTATTTCAACATCAACAATTTCTGTAGAATTCTGATATGCATGACTTAGGATATATACCCAGTTCTTCCTGAATAAAAGGAACTTTGAAATATTCTTTGGAACTCATAAAGTAAGATTAGCACCTTAAAAATCAAAGGCTACCACTTGGGATTATTGTGACTTCATAAACTCATTTTTCAGTTTTATAAAATAATCTGCATAAAAATAATATATGGTGATACCAATTAATTCATTTATATCAAGAGAACTCTTAGGTACATAGGTAAGTTAGCTTTGAAGAATTGTGAGAGATCACATTCAAATTTAAGTTTTTATAAGAAGCATTAGTGGAAAAGTTTTCACATCTTGTAGTAATCATGCCTAACTTGTGGATTCTATGCCAGAGCTGTAGCAGGTATCTTTGACATAAGTGTATGTTTCACAGTTCTGGTATTTGTGTAGGTGACAGTGGAGGCAAGTCTTGGTCCCTCAAGGCTGATTTATTTTCAAAACGTATTATCTTATGTGCTATTTTTGTCCTTTTTGACAAATCTACTTTCGAACATGCTTGATCTAAAGTAGCTAGCAAGGACTGTAAGTACTACACTGTAGTTGAAACAAACCAAACAAACAAACAAGCAAACAAAAAAGGACTTTGTTTATCATCTACATATATGTGGTACAAACATGTGAACCTAACAAGATTCTTTCGTGATTTCCCAAAATAAGAAAGTCCTTAAAAACTGAGATGAAAAGCAGCCATTTACTGAAGTACTTACCACTGCAAATGCTCAATGACTGACTTAGAACCTGAAATCTTATCTATTTTAATGATCTTCTCTTTAATTTGGCCTAATTCTGCTTTCTTGCTTAAGTCAGTGCTATGGATGTGAACCATCACTTCACTATCACTCATCAGTGTGACATTAGTAAAAACTGGTGGATTCATTTCTTCTACTGGTTTTTAGGCAAAAAAAATGCTATACATGAGTGAATATTAAAGTTTATGCTTTGAATTTCATGTGACTAATTTAAAGGTCATACTTGTTAACTGTTGCAAATTTTTGCCTATGGAACCTTTGACATTATAAAATGAAATTTAATATTATAACACTCTAAAATTCCTTCAGCCAATGGATTTTGTTTCATATTATATGGCATTTCACATCTTGAAAGCATGGCATTCCAAGCTTTATTCTTAAGAAAAAAAACAGAATTATATTTTGTTTATGCAGACACCTGTAAAGACTAATTGTAGATGAGCACGTTGTAATTAGGCCTGGAAAGGGCATGATAATTTTCATTTTATCATTATCACTTGGAAGAATGGGAAGAAATTAGCTTACATTACAGAGGGAATAGACAGCACTTTTTAGCTGGGAACAGATGTACAGCTTGATCATGAAGAGGTGAACACCCTACTCTGGTATTCTTAGTTCACAGTTATTACGTATTCTTTCCATTTTGATTTCTTTCTCTGAAATCTCTTGTCTTGATACTCTTCTCTTGACTTACAGGGATCAAACCTTTTGCAAACCTAAGGTTTGAGTAGACAAGTCATAGCTTCCCATTGGTGAAACCCGCATGTTTGCAAAAAATTTTTACTATGTAAAAAAACAAAGTCTGTTAAGAGTATGCCTAAATTTGCTACAATTTCTTATTTTCATTCAAAAGATTTAAAAGAAACTTAAAATGCAGGCATTTGAAATTACTGTAATGGATGTTTTATCATTACAAAATGTCTGTTTCTCTGAAACTATATTTGGGATTTAGCTTTTTAGTACTTGAAAACTATGCTAGAGGAGATTATAGTGAAACATGCAGGATAGAGTGTGACTGGATGGTTCCACTGCCACCACTGTGTCAGGAGATTGCAGCCAGTCATGTCTGAAAGTCTGGGACGTATTCCTTCTACTCCCACCCCTGTATTTACATCCTGGCTGGTGTGCTAGCACTAATACAGTAATATCTTTTAGATGACATGTTAAATCAAAGTTTTCCAGAGATTAGTGATTACATGGTACATTTTGAAAAAGAGAAGTACAATAAATCTAGTGTCCTGACAAATTTCTTCAGTAGTCTTCATAACCTTTCCCCTAAGGCAAGGGCACGGTCTCTTTGGAAATAAGCACTCATGCTCAAAGAGATGTCCTGCTCAGAAAGCTGCTAAAAGATTAACGGATATCTAATGCTCTAGGACACATTGCAATATGCCGTTTTTGGAATGCCACAGTTTCACGGTTGCATTAAAGTGTAATTTTATTTCTGTGCTCAGCCTACAGATTGCAGATGGCTCTATTTTTCACTGGTTTATTGAAACACTCCAATTTGAAATATAGTCCTAGGGCCACCCGTTATATATAAAATGTATAAACAGCATATTAACAGGAAATTAAAATGAAGGTTTTCATGGATTGAGGGCTGTGAGATTGATATGGGAATTTTAGCTAAGGAAAATTGTTTCCTTTGCTACACAGTCACTATCTGTAGAAATGTTACCAAAAAAAAAAAAAAAAAAAAAGGAAAAAACAGTTGAAAAAAACTCACAAAACCCACAAACAAACAAACAGCAACAACAAAGCAGTCCTGGAGTTCTCAAGTTCAGCCAATTTATTGATAAGGTCATTTTTATTTTTATATAGTATCCAGTTGTGGCAATCGTATAGTACGTCTTCCAGCTGAATGCACACCTTCAAGGATTAAAGAAAAGTTCTGTGAAAATATTGACAGTTCTCAGACACAAAGGGCTTTTTTTTACATTTCAAAAGTTATCTGCCTTTATCACATTGGCTTTATCATCAAAATACAGCTTCTTCCTAAACAGAGGAAAAAAATGTAGACGTTGAATTTCCTGAGTGTTACCAGCCAGAATTTGGAAACTATTTTTTGTTTCGTTTTATTCCTATATGCTTACATGCTTACAGCACTTTAGAAGATCTTCTATTAAAGTTTTCTATCAATTTTTAAAGGTGAGATATTTTTGAATATGGGGGATGTATTAGGTAATTAATTTTCAGGTGCAGTTTCCTGAGGGTACAGTGGTGAGTTTCTTAAGCTGCTTCAATTCAAACTATTGTAGTCATTCTGACTTATGATTTACCCATAAAAACTGATAGGGTTATATGTACTTATGATCTCCCTGATGTAGCCATGGGGCCTAAGTGTCAAGAACTGTAGCCCTGGAGTGACAGTTTGTGTATTATCACTGCTGAATTTAGCAGAACATGCTTTAACCTGGAAGACAAACAAAAATGCATTATGTAAAATTAAGGATTATGGTTACGTATTGGAACAGGGAAAATGTATGGTCTGATCTGTGTAATATGCAAGGTATGTATTTCTGAAGCCTGAAACCCTCTGCTGGCACCTGGTGCGTTAAGGGTCAAGCAGCAGTGCCACATCTGGACTAGGCAACTGCAGGAGCACCATAGCTCCTTCTCAGTCATGATTTACTGCTTGTTTTCAGAATCAATGAACTTTTTTCTGAGATTTCTGAAGAGCGTGAAACACAGAGCTTAGGCTCCTCAGAAGGGTGTGGATTAATGTCACTTTTAGGTCTGCAAAGGATTTGTGTGATGGGTGGCTATGCATTTGGAAGAGAAGCTGCAGATCCAAAGAATGTATTCAGATAAATCACTGAACAGCCTAACACTATGATACTGTGAACCTTCAGGCATATATTACCGCTTCAAAATAGATTTTGAACCCAAGGACAATGTTGCCATTGTCTGTGGAGATCTGTGAAAATACAGATGGAGTTGAAGCAGAACCAGAGTCTCCAGGTCCTTTTATATAGTGGCAATAGAGCCACTAGATTCTAGGGGTCACTTCTCACTGACAGCATCTGAAGAAAATCTTCTGGGAAATGATTTTAGAACAAGATTGTTTAAAAATTGTCACCAGTTCTGAACTGTATGAAGCACAGTAAACAGAATAATTCCATTATTCCGTTTAGTATTCTATCTTCCATTCTCTATGCATGCAGATAATCCCTGATTATATTTAATGACAGGTAGGGTCCACACTATGCCTGATGTCAAAGGGAACGTGATAGTATTTGGTAAGAGCTTAGATCCTTTGATAATGGACACAATGAAGCTACATATATATAAACAGAATGACCACAGTGAGCAAATTCCAATCTGTGTTCTATTAGAATAAAACTCAAATAAACTTCCTAAATGAAATAGTTAAAGAAAGTTAAGAATTAATCAAGATCAAGCAGTGAATTAATCAGGTAGTTTTAAATCTGTGCCTATGAGAAATTTGGCTGCATCAGAAGTTTTTAAAAACTCTTAGTTTTGGCTAAGATACAAACAGATGCCAAGATTTGGAGATCCAAACCAGTAAACTACGAACAGGCAGCCAGGAGTAAAGAATGCGGTGGGAATGTGGCCAGCAGGTTCCCGGATTCCACGTAGCCAAAATACTCCGCCCTTACTTCTGCATGGTGGAATTGAGTGCAGTGGCCATTGCACGGGCTTGCTTTAAAGCAACCCAGAATAAGAAAGCAAAATTGAATGGAAGAAATGTGACAATGACTTTTCTAAAGTCATTGTTACATCAAGGCCCACGTATCCCCATGCTCTGTGCCAATCTGACATCATACTCTTTGTGAAAGAGTAAGAACTTGGCAAATGCATGTCCTCTTATATCACTCCACCTCTAGGACTTCCTGACACAGATGTGTTTTCTGCAGAGACCATTGTTTCTTCTTTGAATACACAGTTTGTGATAAAATCCTTGTTTGGGACATTTGGCTGTTGACTCCCTCCAAGTCATGGAGGGCCTGCAGAGAGACCTCGATAATCACCAACAATATGGTTGGTCACATGTGCAATCACCAACCATGTGAAGATCAACAAGGGCTGGTGCCAGATTCTGCACCTGGGATGGGACAGCTCTGG
>JAODKT010001744.1:15001217-15011419 GCA_027576195.1 Cossypha heuglini
CTCTGCTCTGCACTGGGGCAGCCTCACCTCCAGTGCTGGGGGCAGTTTGGGTGCCGCATTATGATGAAGTTATTGAACTATCAGAGAGCATCCAAAGGAGGATAAAAAAGATGGAGAAAGGCCTTGATGGTAAGACATATGAGAGCAGCAGATGTCACTTGGTCTGTTCTGGAGAGGAGGAGACTGAGAGGAGACCTCACTGCAGTTACACCTTCCTTGGTAAGGGAAGAGGAGGGGCAGGCACTGATCTCTGTGTGACCAGTGACAGCACGTGAGGGAAGGGCCTGAAGTTGTGTCAGGGAAGGTTTAGGTTGGATATCAGGAAAAGGTTCTTCCCCCAGAGGGTTTTTGGGCACTGGAACAGGCTCCCCAGGGCAATGGTCACAGCACCAAGCCTGACAGAGCTCAAGTATTTGGGCAATGCCTTCAGGCACACAGTGTGACTCTTGGGGATGGCTCTTTGAAAGGCCAGGAATTGGACTCCATGGTCCTTGTGAGTCCCTTCCAACGCAGATTATTCTTTGATTCTATGATTATGAGACTATATGAGGTCACATTATGCCATACAATCTCATAAAATGAAAGGCGCTGTGCTTGTGGGACAGCTTTTATAACAGCAGACAAACAAACACTAAACAAATTACATGTCAGACCTCTGGAAAGCAAATTACTCCATTTCCATTTCCAGGAGCTTCCTGATGACTAAGTGTGACCAGTACACCCTGCTCCCAACCCCTGATAATGGGGTTAGCATAAGTCAGGATGTTTTATGGGGCACGTAGCTGTTCTCTGTGTCTGAGCAAGTAATGTATTGCTTCCCTTTCCTTCATTATCAATCCTGAAGGTCCTAGGAACAAAGAAGACAAACCAAACAGATTTCTTCTTCTCTTCCCTTCTGGCTTCAAGCTTCCTAGAGGCCAAGATGATTAGTCCCTTCCTCATGTGTCTTGAAGTTCCCGGGACCTCAGCCTGGTGGTGGCAATGGCCCTGCCAGAGAGCAGGGAAGTGTTCTCTTTTTCTGCAACAGCCAGAGCCTACTCCATAAAATCAAGAAGTTGTAAGTCCTAAGTGAGGAACCTGGGCTACAACAGCTGCTGGACAGTGAGATTTGTGACCTCATAATGGCCAGAGACACCTCTGCTGTCCTCTGCTTTCCCCAAACTCTAAGTAACCATAAGTCTTAAACCAAGATTATGATTTTTATATAGATGGTAAGCTAGGTATTAAGATCTGACACAATCTGCAGAAAGTCCAATTGATTGGAAATGGCAAACTGTGTTGTAAATTCTATATTATACTACTTCTAGATTGTATTATATTGATTCTGTTAGTAGAGATCATGTGCCATTCTAATCACAAATTCAGTCCCATACTAGTCATGAAATCATGTTAAGAAATTAAAGCTTCAATTATAATTGTGGATTAATGTCGTCATCCTTCTGCTAAGGATCCCTAAAGGAACCCATCTGTCCCCTCAGTGTCAGATGACACTAAAGCTGTGGAATTTCCAGCTGGTAATGTAAGAGCAAAACCAAAGAGATTTTTCCCCATCAAAAGAAAAATTGTGCAGGAGTCACGTTTCACAGGAAGAATCCAGAAAACCTCACAAAATAGTCATTTCCCTGCAGCAACAGGACTAGGTTCCCTGAAGATTCCCATTATACTTGGTTTTGCATGTGGCGTGGGATATAGGAGCTCATCCCTCACTCTGACTGCAAGCTTGGTGAGAAAGCTCAGACGTTAGCTCTCTATATAACAAACTGTGTTTCCACACAAAGCAGAACTGTTACACAAGAAAATAAGACACTGTGGCATGTTTTAACAGCCTCCTTGGTTTAGCAACCAGGCTTTCTAGAGAGGTCCTTTTCCTACAACAAACACGACTCACAAAGCCCACCGTCCCTTTCCTGCTCAGGTGATGCATTTCCCTCAAAACACCTATCTGGAGAGAGAAACAGTGTGACATATACGGATTAATGCCAGCTTTGAAGAAATTTCAAAGCAGGAGTAAACATGATTTGGCCCTTTCTAAATTTCAAAGGGAGAAACAGGAGATTTGTCAGCTGAACTAAAATTGTTAAAGTAAAATGCTTACTTAAATGATTCCCCACTGGGAAGGATGAAGGAGCAAAGTGATAAACAGATGACCAGAAACTTTGATACTGACTGTAAGACTCCCTTTAACCTTTAGAGTCCTATAGAATGTGGATATATTCTCTAGAATAATACACAGTGCTACAGGTCTACTTTTGATCTCGTATGTATTACAGCCACACTGTTAACAGTGTCATCCTTTTAAGATGCTGTCCTTGAGATGCAAACCCAGTAACCATTTGGGCCAGTAGTACAGTCATCTGATAAGGAATAGCTGCTTATCTCATCCATGATGCCAAGTTAAAAGAAATAAGAGTACAGTGAGATCAGAACTCTCTGCTGAAGCCATGAATAATTTGAAATAGCCACATGAAAGTGGAAAGAGGATTTTACTGTAGAGCATTCTCTGCCACTCTTGTGTACCACAGAAGGGTGGGTTGATGGCACTGCTCCATGGAGCTGTTGGAAACATGCTGCATTTCTGTAATATTGCAGTAGCTTTCTTTTATATGTCAGCTATATCATAATAAACTAAATCTGCATAAAAATTTTCCTTGTCCAGTCTTGTTTTTTTTTTAAATTCTCAGCACCATATAAGTGTGAACTTTTATAAGAGGTCATAGCATTTATTTATTCTTTACAAAGTTTGTGACCCTAAATTTAGAAGAGCTTTTTTTAAGAGACGAAAGGTGGAATTAAGTTGAAGTATAATTTTGCCAATGTCTCAAAGCCAAAACCCAGAAAAAATAGCAACACACATCACGTAAATTATGTTGGCTTGATCAGAAAGGCTGGCAATATAACAATGAATTTTAAAAGGCAATAAAATATCTAATCTCCTGTTAAAAATCTAAGGAATTTTAATTTAAAAGTAATTAAATTTTCAAGTCACCAGGGAATTTGCAAAATAAAGCTTTTATGGAGGGAGTTCGTTTGGTTTAGTTTTGCAAATCTGCCAACTGTCAAACTTAAGTAAACATTTTTTAAGGAACTTGCATACATAAATAAAAACATACAGCAGCAGAAACAAATATGAGGATGAAGCTGGAATGGTACAGGACAAGTCATCTCAAATCCAACTATTTTACCTGAAAGACTGATAAGTTTTGCCCCTGTTGCAGTTAAAAAAAAAAAAAAAAAAAAAAAACAAACCCAAAAAACAAAAACACCCAAACAAAAAAAAAAAAAACAGATTTTGCTTTTTAAATGTATCTCCATGTCTACCAGAATTGTGAGGCACTTTGCCAAATCAATTCTAACACAGTCACTCATGGCATTTGTGTCTGTCTTCTCCTTTCTAGTACATTTATTAGGGTCTCCCTTGAGCTCAGAGGCAGGTACAGGGTCCTACCCCAGCTTTGGTAAGCTGATTCACACAGGAGGAGTCTGAAGTCTCCTTCTGTCTCTCTGAAAGGAAGAACAGATGTTCACATGGGATTCAGCCTGTGTAAATCACTGAGCATGGCTCAGACTTCTGCCTTTTTGGTGTGTACTCTGCCATCTGTCTGACCCCTCAGGTTTTTATAACACGTAGAATTTAGGTGTTTGATGGTGGAAAGCCACTATTGCAAACTATTGCTAATGGCATTCAGTGAGAATAAGTTCAATTAAGCTATGGTGATTTTGGCTGCAGGACAAAATTTCTCTGTGAAACTCGTTGCCATGACTCAGGATGTTACTGACACACTTGTGACATTGTGCTCAGCCACTAAATTCTAGAATCAGTTTTGGACAAAGACCTTGGCTTTCATATACAAAGTAATTTTTAATTTTCTTGGTTGTAGACCAAGTTCTTAAAATGTGAAATCCCAAATATGAACTGAAGGAATAAAAGTGTATATTTGAAAATCTAATTGGTGCTTAATTTAACAATTCTGACTCCTTTGTAATGGACAGAAATTGATACAAAAACTAAATGTAAACATAAGCAATCTGTTTTTTTGCTATGAAGTTGTAATGGGCTGGCCCTGGCTGGATGCCAGGCACCCACCAATGCTGCTCTATCAGTCTCTTTCACAAGTAGACAGAGGAGAGGAAATGTAATATAAGGTTCATGAGTTAAGGACAAAGGGAGAGATCGCTTGCTAAATACTGCCATGGAAAAAAAAAACTCAGCTTAGGGATATTAAATGAATTTATTACTAACAAAACACAAGCAGGATAACGAGAAGTAAAATAAATCTTAAAAACACCTTCCCCCTCATCTCCTTTCCCAGTTCTACCTCCTCCCTACCAGTGGCACCAGGAGATGGGAATGGAGGTTGTGAACAGATCATCACACATTGGTTCTGCTGCTGCTCGCACAGAACAGTCTCTCCCCTTCTCCAGGGTGGAGTCCCTCCTACAGGAAACAGTCTTCTGTGAATTTCTCCAACATGAGTGCATCCCAAAGGCATCAGTCTCCATGAACTGCTCCACCACGGGTCCCTCTTCCATGGGGTGCAGCCTTCCAAGCACAGGCTGCTTTGGGCATGGGTATCTCACAGATCACAAGTCCTGTCAGGAAACCTCCTCCAGCACGAGCTCCTCTCTCCACAGCAGCAGATCTCTGCCAGGACCCTGCTCTAGTGCAAGCTTCCCATGGTTTTACAGCCTTCTCTCAGGCACCCACTTGCTCCAGCGTGGGCCTCCTCCAGGAGCTGCAGGTGGATCTCTGCTCCTCCGTGGGCTGCAGAGGCACAGCTGCTTCGCCATGGTCTCAGTCTCCTCTCTGGCCACAATTACATCTCTGCAATAAGACTATTTCTTCTTAAATATGTTGTCACAGAGGCATTACTCTCATTCCTGACTGACTCAGACTTGGCTGGCAGTGGATCCATCCTCAAGCCAGCTGGCATTGGCTCTGTCAGACACTGCAAAAGCTTTTGGCATCTTCTCACAGAAGCCACGGAGCCAACCCTGTGCACCCCCAATGCCAGGGGCCAGCCATGAAAACCCAATACAGCTATATACAGTGTATGGTCCACAACAGCAGAAAAAAAGGATTAATTTTTTACAGACAGATACTGTGATATATGGTTAGCAGTACTTTGATTCAGACATCATTGACAAGCACAAACTGTGAGAACTCTGCTGGACCATCTCAGGCACCCAAGAGACAGTACCAGCCAACAGTACTAGCCTGAGCTGGGACTTGGCAAAACTAAAACTGCTGCTGCTGTGCACTACCTCTGCAGACACTGAAGAGGGGATTGATTACAAGTCAATTTCTTCACCTGTAAGTATCTGTACCCTCGAGCCCATTGAGTCCTTCTGAACAGCAGCAGGCTGCACAGTGGTGATCTCCCTTTGAGCAGAAATCCTACTTAGGGTTACTCTTCAAGGTCTCCGACAAGGTAAACAGCATTTTACATTAGGCCTGAAATTATATCTTGTGCTAGCAACATACACATATCCAGCTATAACTTTTTAGAAATGTAGGAAATAGTAGAGTGTCTGATTGCCATCTAATCACCATCTACATTTTTGTTTAAATCTTTGTCAAATCATGATTAAATCATTGTCAAATAATTGTAAAATTACCATTTTAACTGCTGTTTTAATTACTGTTTAATTACCTTCCAGTTATTGCTTAATCACTATTTGATTTTCATACAGTCATCAATTAGTTACAAGTGGACCACCACTTAATCATCAATAAACCCCTTTTCCTTAACATTCTTATGACTTCTTTTAATAATTCACCTGCAATAAATACCAAAAGAAAATTAATTTCTTCCTGTCCTTCCTGAATTACCAAACTATCAAAGAACCTCATGGGAAAATGGCAGAATATTAAGTAAAAGTCATAAATCCAGGTTCCAGGTGCTGCAAAAAAGTTGAATATTACTAAAGCTGCATGACACAAGTATTAGATACATACTACTTGGCTGAAGAAAATGCCAAGCTAAACATTCAAGCTAAATAAAAACAGGAGGAAAATTTGAACAGAGTCTTTATGTTTCTCAGCTTATTCCTGATACAGCAGGTGTTCTATTAATTCATTGCTTCATGGGTTACCTTCTTACTTACTTTCTACTTCACCAGTCCCATTTTCTTCTTCATATTAGTCTTGAAAATTTGTTTTAGACTCTACACTATTATTGGTTAAGCAACAAGTTATAAAGACTACTAAATCATCTGAACATACAAATATTAGTTATTTATTGTTGTAACACTTTTCACATTACTATGACTATATTACTACAGTAATATACAATGCAATACACAATAGTACTTTTCATTGCTCTTTAATTTCACTGTTTTATTTTTTTTAAGTAACCTGTCTCTGAAGCATAATGTGGTATTACCTTCTACTTCATGTTGCTGCCTTGGGACTCCTCCAATCATATCCTGTTGCTGTTACTCTGTTCACATACTATTCAGAATAGTATCACTTCCTGGTCCAGTTTTAGATTTCAGTTTCATCACCTTTTTTCCTGAAACATCCAGGATAAATAGAGTCATCTGTGCTATTTAGGTTTATTCTGGGAAATAACTATGCTCCAAATAGCTCATCATCTGTCCTATTACCCATATTAATTTCTGAAACAAATTTAAAATCTAGTAAAACTTTCCTGAGTAGAATTAATTTTTAGTTTCATATATTCCAGTTGGTTTCTACTTTACACAACAAGAATCTAAGAATTTGTGTCTCCATAAGTAACACTAGCAGTGGAAGTTGCTGCAGCTGACCTTCTCTTATGGATTTGGTGATAAGGGCAGCATGATGGGCAAAATGTGGCACAGCCACAACTTCAAGAAGAAACATCCCCAGGACTGTAGCCCAAACACTCACATTGAAAAACAGATATACATAAAATGTTAGGTTGCTTCTAAGTTTCACCAGATACAGAAATTTAGAGAATAAGGTCAGTGACAAGTAGTCTGGACCCAGAAGCAGACAGAAGAGAGCTAATTAATGTGCCAATGCTGATCTGGCTTGGACTCTGCAGAGGCATTTCTAGGATTAGAGAATAACTCTGGCCCAATAAATTTAGCATTAATTGTACAGATCTGGACTTGCCCCAAGACTTGCAACCAAACATGAGGCACCAAATATGGGCAGAGCAGTCCCCATTTACACACAATTATTTTTGTACCCTTGAGAATAAGATTGAAGAATTTATTTGGGTTCTCCTAAATGGGATTGTGGAGGAAGGTTTTTTTGAAGCAAAGTCTAATTTACAAACACACACACAGACAGGTATACCCGCAGGAGGGTAAGGAGGGGAGTTAAACATATAACCCATGGAAAGGGAAGGAATTCTTTGAACCCAGGACAGACATATTCTGAAGCAGTATGAAAGAGATCTCAAAGCTATAGTGGCTTACTGTGTAGACTTGTTTTGAGGAGAGCCTATACCATGGACCAGGGTGATGAGTAGTCCCACCACATGCCAGGAGACAGCCACGCCAAGAGAGATAACAAGGTCAGAGCTGCTGAACCTGCATAGAGGCAGCAGCAAGGTATAATTGTCTCTAACCACGTAGCCATTCATAAGTTAGGGCTGGCCTTACAAACTGAGCTGCAAGCAAACTAGAAGCTTGTGGGGAAAGAGATAACATACACTTTAGATGCAGCAATGTTAATTAAGAAGCTGTTCTCTGAACTACTGGAGTACCGTTTGTGGACTTCGTATCTCAGAAAGCAAGTTCTGAAATAATCCAGAACAACTTAAAATGGGAAGAATAACTGCACAAGATCCATATCAGAGCATTAAGAATGAAGACTACAGCCTCTTAAACCAATGGAAGTGACTGGAAACCTCTATCTTCAATCCAGGAACAGCTCTGCTTTTCTAATTCTGACATTCAGGTGATCAAGTGCATTCAAAAGAAAGAAAAAATATACAAGTTCTAGATGTGTATCTTGATATTTATCTAATATTAGGTGTAAATTTACTTCCATTCAATGCTTATAACATGTTCAGTTCTATAAACTGTTAATTACTAATAAAAGTGTTTACAGATTCAGGCCCCAGACAGCTCTAATGATCAACAAAGTCAACACTGACTGTGAAATATCCTAAACATCTAAGTTAATCTTAGCACCTATGTCAAGTAGGAGGTCCTTTTCCTTTACAGAGACATTCTTGAAAATATGAGCCAATACAAATCTATGTAGACTGACAATCCAAATAATAGTTGTCACTTTTTTTTTCTGAAGCTTGTGAATCATGAGACTGGTCTTCGTGAGGCTGTGAAATTCCTAACAGTACCTATATTATCTGAGGGGGAAAAAGGAATGCTAGGACAGAAAAAAAATTAGAGCTGAGGAGCAGAACATGATACAAATTGGTATTTGCAATGGAACTGAGATGTCTGTGAAGCCATTAATGATGTTAAGGTCAATGTGCCCCCTCTCATTTAACAGCCCTGCAGCTGAGCAACACCTTTACCTGCCTCTGATATAAAGGGGGAAGTTTCATTCTGAGAGAAGTGCAAACTGAGAGCACAGGTGGCCACTCTCTAGTCCTTCTCCCAGTCCTTTCTAGCAATTCACTATCTCTCCTCCATGACCAGAAGGACTGAAATTGAGAGATTGCAGCAGGCAGAGAAAAAAATGGAAAGAAAACAGAATTGATAGTTCACACAGAATGATGGAAGATGTGAGCAGACTAGGAGTGCTTGAATGGCAGAGAAAGACCAGCAGGGAGGGAAAGGACAAACTTTAGAAATAAGAATAAAGACAGGAAATAATTACCTGTCTTACAAAAATGTCCATTAGCTGGATCACTCCATCAGTACAAGGGAGCTCTGATGTACACTGTACACTGGTGACAATTCTGCTACATTTGATGGCTTGGTGGAAAATGGGAATAGATGCAGTTGTGTAATTTCTCCACAGTCTATTTACTACTTGCTACAGTTCCTAAAATTCAGTAATGTAAAACAGATACTCATGAAAAAAAATCTTCATATGCTCATAGCACAGATATTTATTTGCTCCAAAAGTCACATTGAAATTATTTTGTTCACTGCATTGGTGTTCTCTTGGCTATGACAAACTATGACAAACAATGTTATGTGTCAGAAAAATAATTATTTCTTGGAAATATCTCAGAAAAAATAAGAAAACAAGTAATAGAGACATTTCAGTTTTAAAGTATTCTTTTCATTTTCTGTTTTGTTCTTCCTGATACATTCCTGGGAGCCAGTATATGTCACTCTTACAAATATTTAACAAAACACACAATGTTGAGACCTTGGAATATATCCACGCCAGCTCCGCGTGGTGTCACCTGAGCTCCCTATGAGTGGGCACAGAGCAATGCTCTGTGTTTCTGATGTTTTGACTTTCTTATTCAGAGATCAGAAAATAATTTAATATATACAGGGCCAAAATATGAGAACTAGGGGAATGCAATTATTTAGATAAAAATTATTTAATCTGCTGGTTGAAGAGCAGAAAGGATCAAACTTCTAGCTTCTTATCCAATCACTGTATGCAGCATCAAGGAAGAAAATATGTTTATAAGCCTTACACAGAGATAACAGCCTGGTTTTTCCTTCTTCCAGGCCAGTAACCAATTACTGAGCTTCATGGTTCTTCCTGTCCTTGCTTTCCAGTTCTGCACATCTTTTCTCCATGACTATACACTTTCAACAGAGTAGATGACTGATGTTCAGCTTTTTCCCTGTCCTGTGTTCCCACCAGGTAATGGTGAGGTGATAGGAGCTCTCTGAAGGGACTTGAAAGGTGTCATCTAGAGTACATCTGGGCAAAGCCTTGTAATCTCTAGGTTCTTGTATAACAAGTGCCTGACTGCAACGTTGTGCTTTGTTATGTTTTCTGGTGGTTTCATTTGTTTTAAATATGGGTCACTGAGCTATTCCTCCCAGACAGGCTGAAGTCCTTTTTTGCAAAGAAGTCAAATCTATGAACAGGGAAAAGACTGAAGACCTAATATTTTGCAGGTGCTTCCCACTCGGGATCACTACACATCTCTTTGGTTCGCATTCTGACTGCAGGTAAGCACTGTTATGGTGGATACATATTTGGGACCACATACCTTTCCCCACTCCTGCAAAATGAGACACCTAACACAAGGTTACAGTTTACCTCACTAGTAAAAGAAAAAGAAAAAAAAAAAAAAAAAGGAAAGGGAAGGAGAATTTATGTGATT
>JAODKT010001744.1:15054978-15076999 GCA_027576195.1 Cossypha heuglini
CCCCTGCAAAGGCCTTCACTCATCATTTACCCCCAATCAACATTTAAAAACAACAATTCTGTGTGTAAAATAAATACTAAACTATGAAGGCTCTGTTGTAAAAACCCACTTTTAGAGGGAAACCAAATTTAATCCCAATGAAGACCGTAGATACAAAAATATTCTTATAGAAGAGCGTGAAAGCTCTTCCACCATAAAATAATTGGCTCAAGTAATCCTAGAATTATAGAATGCTTTAATTTGGAAGGGACCTTAGACACCATCTCATTCCAACCCTGCTGCTGGGGACAGGGGCACTGCCTATTCAATGCCCCGCCCGACCTGGCCTTTAATATTGTGAGGCATCCACAATTTTTCTGAGCAACACCTTCCAGTGCCTCGCCACCCTTGCAGTATAGAATTTGTCTGAAATATCTAACCTAAATTTTTCTACTTTCACTTTGAAGCCTTTATTCCTTGCTCTATCACTACAGTTCCTGACAAAGACTCTCTCTACAGCTTCGCTGTAGGATCCATCACATGCTGGCAGGCTGCTATGAGGTCCCCTCACAACCTTGTCTTCTGCAGGCTGAACAGCCCCAAATTTCTCATCCTGTCTTCATAGGAAGACGTGCTGTTGCCCTTATCAATGACACTGGCCCTCCTCTCTTGGCAATCTGGACTTACTCCAGCAGTTTCATGACTTCTGCTGGGGACCCAAGGGCTGGGTGCAGTGCTCCTGGTGGGGTCTCAGCAGAGCAGACCAGAGCAACAAAATCCCCTCCCTTCACCCTCTGGCCATGCTCCTTTGGATGCAGCCAGGATTCCCTTGGCTTTCTGGGCTGGGAGCACTCACTGCTGGCTCATGGTGAGTTTTCCATCAGCCACCACCCCCAAGTCCTTCCCCACAGGGCTGCTCTCAATCACTTCTGTGCCCAGCCTGTGGGTGTGTCTGGGATGGCCCCAGCACAGGTGCAGGACCTGGCACTTGGCCTTGCTGAACTCCCTGGGGTTTGCATGGTCCCATCTCTCAAGCCTGTCTAGATCCCTGTGGATGCTATCCCTTCCTCCCCTGTGCTGACTGCCCCACCCAGCTCAGTGTCTGAGCTTAAACTTGCTGGGGGTGCCTCGATGCCACTGTCCATGTCACTGACAAAGGTCTGGAACAGTCTCAGCCCCAGGACTGACCCCTGAGGGACACCACTGGTCACTGGTCTCCATGTGGACAATGAGTTATTGACCACAACCCTGTGTGTGTGGCCATCCAGCCAGTCCTTTATCCAGAGTGGTCCATCCATCAGATCCACATCTGTCCAATATAGAGACAAAGATGGCAAGTGGGACTGTGCGAAATGATTTGCACTGATTCAAGTGGATGATATAAGTTGCTCTGTCTCTGTCCACCAAAGCTGTAGCCCCATCATAGATGATCATCGAATCTGCCAGGCATGGTTTGCCCTTAGTAAAGCCATATCAACTGTTCCAATTTTTCACTTTTTTTTTTTTTTTCTTTTTTTTTTTTTCCCCAAATGTCTTAGCATAGTTTCCAGGAGAATCTGCCCCATGATCTTTCCTGGCACAGAGGTGAGGCTAGCTAGCCAGTAGTACCCTGGGTCTTCCACCTTCTCCTTTTTAAAAATTGGGGTTCTATTTCCCTTTTCCCAGTCATTGGAAACTTCACCTGACTGCCACAATTTATCAAAAATGGTGGAGAGTGTCTTGGGAATGTCATCTGTTGATTTTCTCAAGATCCAGGGATGAATTTCGTTGCACTTGGGCACATTCAGTCTCCTTAGATGGTCTTGAACCTGATCCTCTCTTACAATGCCTGAAGGCTCCTTCTTCCAGTACCTGCATTTGCTTTTCTCAAGGTGAGTAATGTGACTGAAGTAATTGCCATTGAATACCAAGGCACAGAAGTAATTGAGAACCTCAGCTTCCTACATATGCAGAATAGCTCTGTCTCTTTTGTCCTTCCAGCATGGGCCCACATTATCTCTAGTCTTTCCTTTGTTTGCCAGATACCTAAGAAGCCCTTCCAATGGTCATACCTGGCCAGACTCAATTCTATCTGGACCTTAGCTTTCCTAACCTTATCCCTAGCTTCTCATACAATTTCCCTTTGTTCCTCCCAGGCAAGGTGTTTCTACTTTCTGGAAGTTCTCTTATTTTTTCTCTGAGTTTACTCAACAGCTCCTTATCCATCCATGGGGGCCTTCTGGAATTTTTGCCTGTTTTCCTCCTTGTCAGGATTGTTCCTGAACGTGGAGGAGGTCCCTAAAGGTTAGCCAACATTCTTGGGCCCCTTGGCCCTACAGGGCTCTGTCTGCTGGAACTCTACCAATTAGGTCCTTAAGGAGGCCAAAGTCTGCTCTCCTGAAGGTCAGGGCAGTTGTCTTGCAGCATGATCTCTTCACTGTCATGAGAATCTTGAACTCTACCACATGGTGGTCATTGCAGGCAGGGCTCTGCTGAAGCACCACCTTCCCCACCAGCTCCTCCTTGTTGCTGAGCACAAGATCCAGACTCACACCTCCCCTTGTTGGCGCCTCTATCACTTCCATGGGGAAGTTGTCATTGACACATCCCAGGAACCTCCTAGATGCTTGTGCCTTTCTGTGCTGTCCCTCCAACAGATATTGGGTCGTTGAAGACCCCTATGAGGACCACGGGTTTGGGAGAGTGAGACTGCTTCTATCTGCCGTCTATAGACGGCTTCATTGACACTATCCTGTGATTGGGTGGCCTGCAGCAGAACTCCCACCCTCCCTTTAATCTTGACTTACAAATTTCTGGTTGGCACTTCATCCACCACAAGCAGAGTTCCATACTCTCCCAGCCAGTCATCGACATAGAGGGTTATGCCCCTTCCTTGTCTCCCTAGCAAAGCCTACAACCTTCTATGATATAGCAATAATGACATAACACTCTAGGTATAGGAGCCATTCCACCATGGCTCTGTGATGCCAGTGATATCATATCCACACAGTCATGTGCAAATCTGTAATTCTCCTTGTTCCCGATGGTGTGAGTATTTGTGTACAGGCATCTGAGCCATCTGTACATTGCTGACTCACCATCTGAAGCAGCTGAAATAACTTTGAACTGCTCCTCATGTCCATTACTGGTGATGGCATCTGACTGGTAGGATTGGGATGGATAGGTGGCTCCCTCCCACAACAAATGTCGTTTAAAGCCCACTTCATTAGCCTGGAAATTCCCTGACAAAAGATGTTTTTCCCTTTCTTTGTCATGTGGACACCATAAGTCCCTGGTAGACCAGGCTTTCCAAAACAAGTCCTGTGATCTAAGTAACCAAAACCCTGACAGCATTACTACCCCTCTAATAATTTCTTAACCTGCCAGATTTGGCTAGCTACTATACTAGATAAGTCAAAGACAAAGAATAAAATATCTCTTTATCACTTGAGTTATCACTCCAGTTTACCAGGAAGCAGACATAAAAGCAAATTATAATTTCAGGACACATATAATTATTAACTCTTGCGATACTCAGTGTCACAAGTTTTACTGGGTACTGAGGGGTAAATAAATTGCTTAAGGAATAAAATCAGTGTTAACCTCTAGAAAGCTCTCTCAGAGGTGTTTGCATCTTGTTCTCTTATGCTTTTGCCAGAGACAAGATAAAAGTATCTAGTCAGATATGATGCTATCGTTTTTGATCAGGACTCAGACAGCACAGAATTTCATTTTACTGACTTCACTCTCAGGATGATTGAGTCCTTGCAATTTCCAGGCTTTGTCCCTCTTATTAAAATAAAGTTTTGACTGACTTGTTCAAATGTGAAGATACCTGATATCCCTCCCTTTTCTTTCACAGGAGGTGATGGTTCTTGACACCTCCTCGAAGTTCTCCTTCTTGAAAGACTGAGATCTCAATGTTCTCAGCCCATATAATACCAATTTGTTTGTTCCCAAAAAGCTATACAAGTATTAGAGGTTAAACATTCTGTTTGAAACTGAATTTAATATTTCTGTGGAGTAAAATGTTTTTGACTGATTGATAATGCTGTAATATTTTAAACAACCATCTTAATAATTATTTGAATATTTTAAAGATGGATTTATCTATATTTATATCGCCTGTATGAGGTATCATTCTCATCGACTATCCTCGAAGTTGCAATTTGAATTCTCTGTATCAAAAATAATTTGGAATTCAAAATTTGCTATATCCTCTCCTTTTGCTAACTCTGAACAATTTTGCTACCTTAAATTCTAATGTTTAATAAAAGGTAACATTATTATGCTAACATCCCCCTTTGATTTTTATTTCCATTCAAATGGTATTGGATTTTCTAGGAATATGTATTGTATGGCCAGTTACTTTTATTTCAAATCGCATCATATATTAACAGTTTCATGCAGCTCTTTCAAACTACAAAGCCTTGTCTACCTTGTATGTATTTTTCAAGTCCTACATTGTATATAATTTATTAATGACTCTGCTCTTTGTATGCACAGAATGTACCCTCAGTGAAGGTCATTCCTAAGGAAACCGTATTTCAAAAACCTTGATAAGGGCAACGCCTCCTTCTTATCATTCAGGATTTTGTCCAAATATATTAACTTGGGCATGAACTGAATTGGCATAACCTGATAGGATTCTGAAAATAGAAAAGTTGGGAAAGCTTTTGTCATAAAAAAAAAAAAAAAGAAAACAAAAATTACTCTATTGCTCCAAGACAAGTAAATGATAAATTATTGGATTAAAAATAATTCCAAGAAGAGTAAAACCCAAGATGTGGGATCTGATCTCTACACTATCATGGTATACTACCTCCAGCCTGGAATTTTTCAGTGCTAACTACAAAAATATGTTCTCATGCTCTGCAGCAATAAAACATTAGCACAAGTGACAATTTCAAATGAAAACTGCATTTCCACTCCTATTCCCACTGGAGAAAAAAGAAAACCTATATATTTATGACATTTAGAACTCAACTAATAAAATATTTACAAGAGGCCACTATCACTATAAAGCACCCAGACTCTTTACAGATAAGAACTGTTCGGTGGTATTGATGTAAGGTTTTGTTTTTTCTACCAAACCCAGCCTTTTGAATAAATCACTTTTTAATAGCCAGGATAATGGCATTTTCTCCTCATCCCAGTGTGCTCCTGGTAGAGGTGGATGTGGCCTCCACGTACATAAGGAAACTAGGCAGAAGTGCAATGTCAACACACATGTCCTGATGTTGTGAAAATGAGAGGGTAACTGACCTAGAAGCAGGGACAGAATTCCTCAGCTCTCCCATGTCTATTTCAGCTCTTGACTGAAATTTGTCTATGTACCCTGCTTCCGTACCTGCATTATTCTCCCCACGACTTTGAAATCACTGGTCAGCCTTCTTAAAGAGGCACTTCTTTCGTGCTATCACCTAAGCAATAGAGAAAAGGGATTATGGCATACCCAGCACTCTTAGAGTGCAATATTTTACCTAATAAAATGTCTCTACAGCCAACAATTTCCTCTAGTCTCAAGTCATGTTATATCTCAATATGATTTTTTAAAGCTATTCTTTCACCCCATTATCCTCTTTTTGGTCTTTTGGGTTTTGACACATCTGGAATTATTTTGTATTTATTGGGAGAAAACATTAAATATTCAAAACTAACAATTTAGATACTGTCTTTTAACTACTATTAAATTTATATCACCAAATAACTTCTCCAATGAAATTGCTTCCTTTGCTCTTCTTCTGTTCTATTAAAACTTCTAAGCCAATATGATCACAGAAAAAATGTGCCACTGACATAACTTGACTAATTATCACAGGCTTTCTACCTTTGAATTAAATTGTTATACAAAAATAAAACTGTAGACTAATATCTGCCCCTTCTCTTGGAGTTGCAGGCAGTAACAGGAGCCATCTAAGTATAAACTGAAGGACAAGCCTGCTCCAGCATCTGACTCCAAGATACAGAATAAATAGATGGTAGAAATGCTATCTCCATAACTTCTTTTATTTCATCTTCACTGCTCATATTTTACTTTCCAAGTCCTCTCGTTATCAAAATCTTTCATGAACCTGGAGTTTATGATTTTTCGTGTCCTCTGCTGAGAAGAAAATTATTCTTGAATCATTCTTTGAAAGAAATTATACGTTTCTTAGAAAATACAGAGAGAATGCCATGACAAAGCATGATTTAAATTATTTTCAAAGAAAAATACAAAGAGAATGTCTATGCTGTCTGTTTTTTTGTTTAAATCTATGAAGGTGGTCATGATTTTTACGCATTTTGAATGTCACTGAGATTTGTTTATTCAGTATTTTCCAAAAAGACCCAAGTGCATCTTTGTGCCTACTTATGGTAAAATAACACCGACTCCACCCACTCACAATCAAGCCCCAAATGAAGAAAACAGTGGGAAGAGTAATTATATCACAGGGGCCACACTTTATTAATTAGTAGTATTTGTGGCTCTAAGTCAGTGCTGCAAATTGTTATTCACTCACTTGCCCTGTGCTGGTTTTTTTTTGGTGTTTTTTTTTTTTTTTTTGACAACGTTATAAAACACCACTAGATTTTTTAAAATTAGCATTAATCACAATGGTAAAGGGCAGTCAGGTACAATAAATTTTAGTGACAGCTATGTGAAGCAGGGTTAAGGTGAGTACTGTTCAAACATTATTTGGAAAATAATTTTCTCAATCCTTTTTCTCTGCATTATAATAAACACATTATTTGTGTAGGTATTGTTTGGTTTCCCTAGAGAGATGATTGACTTATATTCTGCTTAACTACTTGTTATATTTTTTTTTATCAAATAGTCTGATTTAATTTTCTGTTGTTACTTAGTATGAAAATCAGAATTTGAATCTATGGTATGCTACAGAGACGTGGGTGAAAGGATGTAGTGCTTTCTTCATATGACACCAGTGAAGCAATTTTAGATGGGTTCAGTAAATGTTAGTGGAATTCAGGAGCATCTGAACAGCTGTGTCACCTGAAAGGGAGGCAGCTTAGTCTTTCTGGCTTTCCTGAAGTAGCTGCATGGTTCCTCTCGTGTTCTGTCTAATACAATGAAGAGACAGTCTTTTGTTTTTGTTTTTGTTTTGTTTTGTTTTTGTTGGGTTTTTTCCAAGATAAATGGTTTATTCTACATTTAATGATGTAAATTGGGCTGCACTGGACAGTTTCTAGGTCTTGCTTCTCTGGCAAGATACTTCAGCCTAAACCTCGGGGTCTTCTCTTGTAATGCCCCAGCATTCTAGTTTTAATTAACTTGCCTTGACTCCTCTCCTGGATGATTTTGTTAAGATATGCAACATTCTGGTGTCTAGCGCATAGTGAGAGATGAAACTTGTTGCTGAAGACTCACTAAAATTATAGGACCACAGCATTACTAGTGGCAAATCTTTTCTTTCAACTTTTTCAAGAATATGATCCAAACATGAGTTTGAGCTTAATAATTTCTAGATGTGTCACTGATGTGTATTTCTATTCCTAATTTTGGATTCTGTTCTTACCCTTCTGATTTTCAGTACCAGGCTGAGGAGGTAGAGGCAGCCAGTTCTCAAAAAGTGGTAGTGAAATCACTTGATTGAAGAACGGTAGGAATGTTTCTTAGGGAAACAAAATATTCAATGAGAATAATTTCTGTAGTGAAAAAAAGCTTAAATGCAAGTTAACATGGGTTACCTGGATTTAAATTTTGATTTAAAATAAATCCTTACTTTCCTGCCAGATTAGTTTCTCCTTGCCCTTCCCCTTTCTTTCTCCTGTGGTCTGCAGTATGACCATGAATGGGGTCTGGGTGTGCTCTCTCTCAGGTGGCTGGGCACCTCCTGTGGGCACAACCACAGCTCTGTGATTCACCCTTTTGGGTGACAGGCAGCTCCACTGCCCATGGCATGATTCATTCTGCCAGCATTGCTGATGTGGTTATGTAACATCAGCAATATAGCCAGAGTCTCTGCATGGGATGGTGTCTTTTACATCAGATGAGCTGATCCTAGACAGACAGGCTGGACAGCAACATCCTGGCCAGTAATTCGCTTTCCTACTGATATTTCTCCTTGCCCTTCAATATGCCTGTACCTCAGCCACTTATGGTACAATTTATTAGCACTCTGGATATTGCTGGTCAAAATTAGTATTGTTGAATTTAAATTCCTCTACGACGCTGATGAAATTTACTGCAAAGTTTGTCCAGTATGTTTCAAATGAGGGATCTGTATTGTGAGTCATGTTAAAATCTCTTTTATTTACATAAATCTTTCAAATCCAGTTTCTTCATTACTGTTTTATTACACTTGCTTACTTATATGCAGACAGAAATGCGCAGATAAGTGAAAAAATCCTCTAAGATAGAAAAAGTGAGACACCGACTTTTAAAATTGCAAGAATTAAAAAAAGAGGGATATAAAGCAGTTCTGATCACAGCCTGACACTACAGGTGATGTATTGCTCGAGGCAAGACAAATGCTTCAGCAAGCAGAGAAATTGTAAGGTCTTTGAGAAGAGAATCTTGCCTTCCAGAATCTCACCTTCATTTTTTAGTGTCTGTTACTCTAATTTTACTGTCCTTTATAGCAGTTGCAAGAGGCTGAAGATGAATTCCGTATGGAAGGAAGTTTTACATTTGAGTGCAGTAGATCATGATCCTATTTAAAGTTCCATTTCTTGCCAGCCACAATACGGTGACTGTTTGAAAGTTAGATGCTCATAGTTAGTCTACACTTGCATTTTTCACATCTGCTCCATGTCACAAAGGCATTTTACCTCTGGTTACACCTGAGTATCCCCATTGAAATCACTGTGACAGTCACATGTGTGTAATTGAGAGTAGAATTTGGCCCCCTGTGTTGAAGTTGCTCCTTTGAAAGCTGTTCCACCTCCTTTGGCTTAATCCTACCCCATTAGTGGAATGTAATCCCACTCTTGTATAAGTGTAATGTGACTCGAGTTTCAGCCTGATAACTGGAGGGGGGAACCCAGAGGCAGTGTAGCTTAAATTCAAAGCCTCATTATATGTTTCTCCTGTGGAAATTACATGAACAGTTGAGTCAGATAAAGAGCACATTCTCATTTTTCTTTCACATAACCCTCTCATGCTCCTTCAAATCCAGCAGAGGGACTGAGTATCAATATACCATAAACATTTTCCTTCTATGCACTTTAAAAAAGGTTTTTCTTTTTTTCTTTTTTTTTTTTTTTTTTTAATTTTAGAAAGTAAGGATAATTTTAGGGGAAAGGTAGGATCATCAAAAAAAGAGCAAGAAAGAGCAACTAAATAAATCAGAAGTCTAACTAAACTAAAAGGATGGAAGGACCTCTGAGAATGTGGTTCAACCTTCTGCTGAATGTAAATTTTTAGGCAAAGTTTTCCAGGTCCTTATTAACCCATGTATTCAGTACTTTGTGCATGGGAGTTTTCACCACTTTGGGCAAGGTTCAGTTCTCACAGTCTTTCAGTTTCTTATATCCAAAGAGAATTTTTTATGAAGCAAGTTGTTCTCTTTGCCTTGTTGCCAGGCTCCCTTGTAAAGAGAGCACCTTCTCCTTCTCCTTAAATATACACACAGTATTGCTAGAGTATGATTAAGCTCCTCCTGAGCCTCCTAGGTTGAATAAATTCCATTCTATCAATATTTCTTCATATGTGAAGTTCTCCAGTGTTTGAACCATCTTGGTGGCCCTCCACTGGGCCTTCTCATTTTTTTTGACACTTCTTCTGAACTTGGGGATGAAAGCTGAACATTGTTTCTAGGTGTGGCCAAAAAGGTGCTGAGGAGAGTGGAAAAATCCTAATTCTTCTCTTGCTGATGCACCACAGGATGCTACTGGCCTTTACTGCTGCCAAGCCCTCAGTGCTCCAGGGCAATTTGCTGTCTCACATATATTAGAGAGCAGACTAAATTCCAAGGCCTGTTTTCTCTACTTTTGAAAAAAATATGAAACATGTAAGCTGTGTTTGCTATAACAGCCATGACATCAGGTTTTAATTCATTGCTATTTACACCTAATTAGGTATTTGATTCTGGCAGGGAAAATTAATTCCTTTTGATCAACCTTGTTTAAATCAAGATTATTGAAAAAGATAAAGAATGTTGAAATAACTTGTAAGAGATTTAACTTCCATGTGATATAGATGCCTAAGCAATTTCTGTAGTGAAGAGTGACCAGAATTAAAACAGGATGCATGTATATGAGTTTAAACTGGCTTCTTTAGGCCATGAAAACAGTGAAATCTGCATCATGATACATGGTTTTCCTATGCACCTGCTTTTTTGCAACTGAAAATTAAGCCCTTGTATTTATTTTTGTATACAGATTGTTTGGAAGCAAATAATTTGGTAGAATATTTAAGGCAAAATACCTGGGCTGATGCTTAGAAATCTTCCTGAAGTGGCAGTGAACCCATAATTAGAGCAGAATACATGAATGGGGTACAAGGTACAGCATAAGAGTATGAATATGCATAGGGCTGCAAAAAGTTTTAAATATTTCTTCCTGATGAGAATGCATGATGGTGAGCAGATCCCCTATGGCTAAAGGGCAGAAACTCAGATCTCACCCCACCTTCTTTAAACTTGCTTTTCCCAGCTGGTCCCCTTACAAAGAGCCATTTTGTTGGTGAATCAGAGGTGGTTGGGCATTATGCCAGTTGTTTAATTTGTTTATCATCCATTTGCTACTGAAATTGACCTTACCTGCTGCAGCCCACCCAGCTGTTACAGCTTGAGGGAGAGCTTTTGGTCCCTCTTTCTTCTTTCTTTTCTTTCACTGAACCTTCTTCAATTCATTTCTGAACAAGGTAAGAGATGAGAGCAGGGGACTCTCAGTTGTACTTCTGTCATATTTTTTTCTTCCTGACTCTAAGCTGAATTAAAGAAAAATAAAAATATTTGTGAGAGAAGTTAACTAATCAATCATTTTTTTAGAAAAAATATGCCCAGATTATTTGCTGCTTTCAGTGTTACACTGTAGATGGTTATTTTCTCTACCTCTATTTTTAATTTTTTTTTTTTTTTATTATTTATTTTGGAAAAATATTTACTTAATTGCACAAAATACCATAAAGAACTTGTGTAAAGATGAGTTTATAATAGTTTTTCATAGCAAAAGAATCAAACTGTGAAAGAAAAGCAAATTCTGTATTTGCATAGATTTGAAGGTATTTCTTACTTTGATTTCTTTGGTTCCTCTTTTCTCTTTTTATTTTTTTTCTCCAAGAACTTTATGTCTATTTTACCTGGTGAATTTTTTTTTTTTTTTTTTTTTTTTTTTTTTTTTTTTTTTTAAGGAGAAATATATATATATATTTACCTGGAAAGCCAGCCTGGTCTTGTGATGTTCCTTTTCATGAAATGGAATTTCACTCATGGCTTCAGCAGCTGTGTGTGAGGGGCAGTACTTCAGTGGTGGCATAAGCAGAGTCTGCAGAATGACCTGAGATCTGGGCTGAAGAATCCACTTTTTCTATGAGATTTACCCCCAGTCTCTCTGCAGAACAGAATGTGCTAACTTTATTTTAAAGACCGGAACGTTTGCCACTACTTGATTGTTAAAGGACTATCAGCCCAATTTTAATATATTGTCTCTTTAAAAAGCAGTTGGTTAGAGACATGAAGTGAAGCACTTTAATTAATAGAAGTTTTAGGAACTTCAGGGGTGGGCTTACACTAATCTTACAACAATACCATGTCTGGCAAGATTCAAAAGTATTTTGCTTAAACCACAACTGCTTTATACTGTTTCTCTAGAGTATTTATCCTTCAGCTGGTCAATCCATTGAACAAATTTTCCTAAAAGCTCTTAATTTCCTGTGGCTGCAGGAAAAAACCCCAACAAAACCAAACATGTGATATGAACACTGCTTAATGATTTAGAAGCTAGAACAGAAAGAAATTAACTGTATTAGTGATTTTTAAAGGCAAGTAATGACTTGAGACACTTGGATTTTACTCTGTTCATCAAAACGTTCCTATAAGCAAATATTGTGTGTAATTAAAAAACAAATGTATAAAAAAAAGATTTTTTTTCCGCAAATGTAGTAGAACTGACAGACCCTGTTGCAATACTTTGTCTTTGGGAATCTTATACATTCCAGGGAAAACCACAGGACCAGAAAGCACAGAGGAAAAGATAACTGTATGTAACTTTAAAAGTCGAATAAGGTCACGAAATATCACAGGAGAGATGAAAATAAAGAATTTTGCCACTGGCTTTCAAGAAGGGCTGATTTTTTTCCTTCCAAGAGGCAAACAGCCTTCTGTCTTCTGATTGCTCTACTGTATCACCAGGCAGGAGACAATCCTTAGGGCATTCATTGTCTCCTACTGTTCAAATATATGTTCTGAACAGTAGGAAACTCACTCATTTCCAATGCACACTTTATGGTAAGAAGAAGATTTTGCTTCTTTTTTGTATTCTCACTCCTATAATTTCCTTTCATTTGTAAAATGCCTAAGCAAATGTTGGCAAAGGGATGTTAGTTTTTGTAGTGCAGACAAAAAGAGAGTAGTTTAGATGGAAATCATTACAGCTCTTCAGCTCACTTCCTTCCTGTTATGAAACATGGAGCTGGAAAAAAATCTTCAGCGATGACAGAACACAAAGGAATCAGAGGAGACAAAGAGGTGCGTGCACAGTATCAGCATGCCTGAAGCTTTCACTTGCCAAATTAATAGCTATATTATGTATGAATTATCAGCCCAGCAAGAACTGGCTATTACTGCCTCATGATGTCTGAATTTTAAACCAATGGAAGGTTCGACTAATTTAGAGGAAACGGTGAGATTTTGCACTGAATGGTTATTCCTTGATTATGGCAGAAATCTGGGGTTCTATAGCTGCTGTTCTTCTTAAGTCAATACCCACATGGGGAAATAGCTCACCGCTTTCTATAAAACAAGGGCAATAATCTGATTGGGCTCTGCCCCTTTTCATTCATGTACTGCTCCTAGCCTGTGACTAGCAGCATATCTATTCTGTGATAACAGTGAGGGATACCTGTATTTGGTTATGTGATAGATGTAACTTTAGTCATTTGATAAAAGAAGCATATGTAAATCATTGGGAGGAAAACCAGCAGAGGGTGAACATGCAGGACATGTTGTGAAAGAAGACATTAAGGGGAGAAGCATAGTCTGGATAAACTGGCTGGATTCAGTGCAGAAGTCCACTTCCCTGCTATTGCTTTTTGAGATGCAGTTTCCTTTTTGAAATCAGTAAATTCAAGTGCAACTTAACTATCTTTTATTTTTTTTTTCTAAATTTAGATAAATTTATCTTTTTCTTATATTAAAAAAAAAGAAAAGGGAAAACTTTTGGGGCATTTTCATCTTTTTATTTCCTATCCTCTCCTTCTTTTTACTTCCATGATTTTGTGAGTCTCCTTTTTCAAAAAAATACCTCTTAAATACCACTTTTTGCCTTAAGTGTAAAAAATGTTATTATTTTTCAACTCAGCATGTAGTCCCAGGCCACTCTAGGAACAAAAATAGTGCTCAGACATTCAACAATTAGGGTGACATTAAAGTGTTAGGGTTGTGCCTCAAGCACAGTACAAGCACGCTCAAGGCTAGGAAAAGTCACCTCTCTGAAGCACTGTTTCAGGCTATCTTCAGACTCAAGTGGGGATCACTTCCAACAAAGGAGGACTTGCCTCTGCAGTCAAAAGGGCTGGTTAGATTTTAGTGAGTGGGAAAGCTGGAAAAGCCACTGAAATACATGATTTAAGTTAGCTTCAGCATAGGCATAAATTGCAGTACTCCAGGGTATCAATACTTTTATGGAAGATAGTGAATTTAGCTGACTTTTTCATTCATACTGAAGCCTCTGGGGCCCAGACTAGCATTTTTCTTATTGTTATGACACTCACACAATTTGCACCAGAGGTAGGAAGCAATTAGGTCGACTTTAAAAGAATGCAAACCCACAATTAATGATGTGCATATAGCTATGATGGGAACTTACAACTTCTGTGATTAACAAAAATGTTTCTAAGCCTGAAGCAATTTTCATCAAGCTGATCTCATTCAAACTAAATTAAGCAATCCTCAAAACAAGGCTCACAGCTGGATATGGCATGGTTTAAGAACCAAACTAGAAGATTGCGGGGAAATTGAAATGTACAACAAATGCTAGTTTATAATAATGATTCAAGTTATTAGAAGAAGTTGATCTGCTGTTGCCTCTTTTGGGGACAATTGTAGGCGTAGGCACTCAGGGGAAAGGTGCCCATATCCATCAGATTTGTAGCAGGATGGAGACAACTTTGCTCATGTTCTATTAGACACTATGCCTTGCTTGTATGTAATAGGCATATACTAAGTTATAACATTTAAACTCATTCTCAGTGAACTGATATATACTACTGTTTCAACAGAAAATAAAAGAAAACCATGCAAAGCCATTGATACTGAAAAACTCAAGACTACTCCCTAAACAAAGATACTTATAATCAGAGGAAGGAACATGTAAAAGAAAGACTGGAAGAGCCAGAGAATAGATGTATTTGATTACAGAAAAAAGTAAAGAAATAAATAAATTGGACCCATTTTGCTAAGACTTGCCTGAATAAGAAGGACCTGCAATGACATAGAACTCATATTCTCCTATATTCTATTACAAATATTTATACAGAAAGAACCAAACTATCCTGTTCCCCCAAACACTTCCATCTATCAAGATGATTATCTAACTATTCAATCCTCTAAAATATGACAAATTCAGACATTGAAGAGGGGCTGATACATAAAATTTTGGAGAGTCAAAAATCTAGTCCTGCAATACTGTAACACTATATATGTGAGCCTAAACTAGCTCCCAGACAGTAAATGTAGGTTTTCAGCCTCAAAGTCTCTTTAGTCTGTTAAGCTTTCTTCTAGGAAGATGCATATGCTTGAGCTCAACACAGAAATGAAGAGGCTTGTATGGCACTCAGCACAAGGGAATCATTGGTAATGATTCACTGGTAAATCAAGAAACACCCCAGAAACAGCAAGAAGTAATTGTAAAATATGAATACATAATTTTCAAATATGTTCTGAGTCTAAATATTCTAAAATCAGAGCTGTACACTCTATTTTTTAAAACTGATTTCTGTGTCCTCTGGAATATCTGTGTTTGCAGACTTTTATTTTTACACAATCAGTTTTTGTAGCTGATAGGCTGCTGTGAAAGGCTGTGGGCATACTGTGCCCACGGGTTCCATCAGGTGTGATTCTGGCCCGGAGTCTTGGAGAATCCCATGTTCAGCACTCATCAAATTGGTGAGTACCACCAGATTAAATCTTTTTTCATCACATCCTTTTCCAGGTATTGCCTGGGATCCAGCCACTACTGTTTAAAAGCATTACTGTTTCATGCTCTGCTGCAGGACAATACTGTAAAATACATTTCCCACAGTTCTGGGTCAAGTCTCCCTGAGGGAAGATGGTGGGAAAGCCATTGCTTGCATTCCCATGGTGATTTTGGGAGGGGTGGGTCAGTCATGCTTTATAGCATGCCCCCAAAGTAGATCTCAGCTTTGCTGTCCTCAACTTGATATCATGTAAAGCAGAGTTTTTACAAGTCTGAATTTGGAAAAAGAAGAACCATTATATTCTGACTATCATGATATGCAAGCCTTCATAGAAAAGGTCTCTTATTTAGTCTCACAGAATATATATTTTTAAAACCAGTTAAATGTACACAGAGAACTAAGAAAACCCAAAGACCTTTAGAATTCCCAGGATGAAAAAATGAGTTTGATGGAGGAAACTGAATAATTTGGAATTTTTTACTTTTCTTGTTAAGCTTCAAAGAAGGATGGCTTTGTGCTTTAGTAAATATGTATTATAATGTAGGCAGGGACATCAGATTTTCAATATTATTGGGTTTGTGGTAACTCCTCATCCTGCACTGCGCTGACTGCTAGCACCCACGATTCATTTAGATGGATTTTTCCAAAGAAAAGATACGTGTGCAATCAGACTACTGTAAATTTTGTGTCCAGAGGAATATGGATTGCATTAAGATCCTCTACCTTTCACATAGGTTAAAAGTAATAGAGTTAACATAAAGTTTATATTTTACTTGGAACAAACATATAAATTTTCCATTCTCTAAATGAAAATATACAATTTTGCCTCCCCAGATATTTTGGTGTTTATGTTTCTGGCAAGCGTGATTTTATTGACAGAACAGAGGCATTACAGTACGATGGACCACAGCTGGTGCAGTGGTCTACTCAGAGATAGAAAGAGACTACATCATTTTCCTTTGAGTCTGGCTTCTTTGTTCCTTCTCCTGGGAGCATTTTTTGCTTGATGCCTTTGGCTCAGTTTGTAGCCACCCACTCCAAAGACGGAGCGGTCCATGGAGATGGGTCACGAACAGCCTGCTATCCCAACGTGTTTAGAGAGAAGATCTGTTGCCAGTTGAAGACATGTGAGCATGCAGTAAACTGTGTTGCCTTCAAACTGATCCTCCTGGGTGCCAGTTTGGAGAGAGGCTTCACTCTCTAGAGTTTTCTAGACAAGGTTCTTGGCAGGGAGCAGGGAGCAGGGAGCCAGGTATACTGCTGGGGACCCAGGGGACAGCAGTGATTCCTGGAGAGCAGCACGGAGCTGGAGGGCTCTGAGCCAGGCAGGTGCAGGGCAGTGGGACTGGAGGCTGTGGGCATTGCAGAGGGTGGGTGTCCAGGGCCCTTTGCAGGGTGTCCCTGTGCCACTTGGTGTCCCTGTGCCGGGCAGTGGCCACTGGACACTGAGCTGGGACACCCATCTGTGCACGTGGGTGTGAGTCCAAGTTGATTTGATCTCATTTAAAACTCTTGCTCTTCAGTAACAGCTTGCAGTTTACCAATCTCCACCTGAGCAGAGCTGGGCTAAAGTTCAGGAAGCAAGAAAAGTAGTCCAGAAGATTCTCCAAAGCCTGAAGAATGTTGACATTGTTAAGACTACATCTTTTTTTCCCTGTAAGTCTATGCTCAGGATTTTTCTTGTGCTAGTCACAGTTTGAAGTACAAATATTCTGCTAAGAGAATTTTTATCTGACTATCCACTGAATATTCAAAAGGTATTATTAAAAACATGAAATACAGAGAATGTCAAAAATCACCTTCCGGTACTTGAAATCCTTAAATTTCAAAATTCACAAGTTACTACAAATTTTCTTTCAATTCCTTTTGTACATAGTGCTGGGTATTATTTACAATTCTGGTTTTGAAACATCAACTTCTTTTTTTTTCCTTTTCTCTTGGTGCAAAGCCAGCATTGTAGAGGGGGATGCAAGCTGGCAACAAGCCTAAATACCAGTGGGAATACATTGTCTATGATAGATTTGTGTTATTAAACACTACCTTAAAAGCTCTGTATAATGATTATTAAAATGGTCTTGAAAATATCAATCAGAAAAGTAGGTAATAATTACTAGGCCTGTAACAGAACATGAACTAATTAGACTAAACTGCAGATTTTGTATCTGTGCTTGTGTAATTGATGAACACACATTCCAGGAACTTGCCTGGCATGAAGAAAAACTTGTTACTGTTAATAAATTCCTTGATGTAATACAAAAAGAAAGAGAAAAGCAAAAGGTGGACAAGACCAATTAGTTGTTTTCATCTTGAAAGCAATACCTAGCATTGATTTCTTCTAAATGGCAGAACATCTTCAGATGAATGCAGTTCTTCTGAAACATGAGATTGTTCCTGTCATGCATAAATCAAGTTTAAAGGAAAAGTAATTCTTGAATGTGTGAGTACGAATTATCCCCCCAAAACTGTATTTCCTGTATGGTGTTTTCCACTGTTAAGTAGAACAATATATGCAGTTCTCGAGCTAGGTTATAGTTTTTGCCTCACACTTCATCAGAAATCGTTTTCCAGTTTTGGTTGTAAAATCAAGACCTCAATCACATGAGTGCTTTACCTTATTCTTGGATTGTATTTGGTGACATATGCAAACAGATAAACTTGCATATAGTTAGAAATGTAGCAAGGAAGGGTGACGTAGCTTCTTCTCTGCAGTGCATGCTCTTCAAGACCAGCAGAAAGAAAACACTGTAAGGCTTAAGTTTTGTTTCTGCAGGCAGTAGATATGATGCCAACTCATTATAAATAAGGAACAGCTGTGCAGAATAAGGAGGTGTCATTTTTATATCATCCCTTTTCAGAAATGAGCAGTACTTCAAGAATGTTTAAAGACCCATTGGTAGGAGAATATCCTGGATTCTTCATGCCCTGTGGTTGTTTTGGACACATTATTAAAAATAACACCTGGTAAATGTCCTGTGACATCAAAACAGTGTCATGAATTCTTTCTGGCTCATTTTCTGGCATCATGCTAGAAGACTCTGCCAAATGTGCAGGTGATGTGTAAATCTGTGTAAGTTGGGTTCCCTTGAGGTTACTCAGAGTCTCCTGCATTTTTCTAGGCCCAGTGGGCCAAAGGTTTGGGCAACTTTTAAATGAGGGGATATAAATAACAAGCTGGCAGTTGGCAGTGAGTCCTTGTACGGGTTTGTTAAGGAAGAGTGTGCAATAAATAGGCAGAGCAGGGGGTCACAAATTGGATTGCTGGACATACCTGCTCAGCACCTGTATAAATCATAAAAGGTTTTGAGTTCATGGTTACCTGAACACAGCTTATATACAGTGTACTGAGGTTCTAACTTCTGGCCTAAGTAGAGTTGCAGCCTCAGATATTAAATTGTGTAAGCTGAGACCTGAAGTTACTAAAAAGTCACACTTAGTACCAAGATTGAATAAACAACATGAAAAATTAGCATGTTGTGTAAAAATTAGTGGTCTTATTGTTTTGTGCAGGCAGATTAAACACATGATAACCAATCCATCTTTGATTTGAAGAGGCTTTGGATGTCAGATTGGCTGCAAGTAACACAGATTCTCAGTCTTTATTATAAGAAATTTTAAGCCAGAAGTAACAGAAACACATCTGCCCCTGCTTTATAACTGAATACCTTTGTAAATGTCACATATTAGCAGTCATAGAACAGTACATTTAAGAGTAAACTCACAATTATTCTATCATAGTTGGAATCAGCTGGTAATGTGAAGACTCAGGTGAAGAAATCTATACTAACATTTCAAACATAGTATTGTAAATGCTTCACAAAATATTAACTAGCTCTATTTTAAGGGAATATGCAAAAATCATATCCCTGAACAACTGGATGTAAACTCTATTAACACATTGTTGTCAAGTGTTAGTTGGCTTATACCATGAAATCAAAATATTTATATGTACTATCATCTTCTTTTTCTTATCTGCTACAGCTATAGAAATTCTCATTATCCATATAAATGTCTAATCCTGTATGGCTTCTAATTTGATATTTATTTTGGAAATGTCTTACAAAAATTATTCATTCAAAATTGTTCCTATTTACCTAATACTTTATGTCAATTTTGTATGTCTGTTTTTGAAGTACTTGGGAGAAAAAATATATTCTTTTATTCTTATAATATTATCTGTGTTGTCATGTGCAAATTATCTACTTCCTCTTCTAATTCAACAGTCATTTGTTGAATATTGTTGAACAATCTTTGAACATTTCTTCCTATAGTTTTATGTTTCTTTATTCTCTTTCTGTCAATAAAATTTGAAATAATTTCATTGAATTACAAGGTCATAACTGAAGCCCTTGATATTGGACCCATCTAGACTCCCATAATGTGATGAGAAGAAGAAGACCTTTGGAGTTACAGTTTTGTATACTCTGACTATAAAGAAATCAAGGCTCCTAATCAAGTGTGTCAAACACTCATCTAGATTTATGGACGTGGTCCTGAAGAGTGAGAAAAGCTCCATCAATTTTCAAGGATGTTTGATAACCCCTTGCACTAGTGTATTGGTGCTGTATTGCTGTGCCAATAACTAGTGCTGCACTCTGAGCAGAATTGCTGTGGAGCAATCTGCAGGGACACCTAACTATGCCATTCAGGAACCTAGAGCTTACTTTGATCTCTAAGGAGACACATCACTAAATTTTGATGAAATAACACATGTTAAAATTTTGAGAAAAAGTACTCAACATACAGGACTCTTCAATTTTGTTAACTTACTTAGATTTTGGTTCCTCCTATGTTACTTTAAAGTGCTCCATAACTTTTGTTGGGATGAGTTACACTTCTGCAAACAACTCAGGCTAATTCAACATCTCTTTCATGATTTTAATGGAGCCTGCTTGAACAAGTTACCTTTTGCAACTTAATTATAAAATGACATGAATAGAGTTTCCATTAAAACTTAATACCAATTATTTCTGTCTGATTTAACCTGGAATCTTTATTGACACTGTTGGTCCGTTCTTGGTATTGTTTCTTTTGGTGCTGGTATTACAGTGTCAATAATTTGCTCAGTACTGGTCAGGGCAAGTTTCTAAAATGAGGGCATACATACTACTTATGACACCTACTTTCTTATTAAGCCCACAGCAGCTCCAGCTAAGGAAAATAAATGATGCCAGCTGAGCAACAAGTCCTTAAAGATTTAATATCTGGTGAATACAAAAAGAGATACAAAGCTGCATTCAATACTGGAAAAACAGTGCAAGAAACAGTAATTTCACTTGCTTATCTTTTTTTTGTGGTCTACTTGCATTTGTATACAACTCCCTTGGGAGGCAAGCAAGAGTTATTGCAGTTTTAGGATGCCAGAATATTCAAGATGAATACAAAAATTGAAATATTAAAATCCACATGCAAGCACTTGAAGAAATGTTTTACACCTCAGGGGTGCTCAAAATTTTTAGTGAAACCACATGGACTTCTGATGAGTTTGGGGAAAATATTCATTATGCATTTATGCACGTCTCCAGATATTCTGCTTTGAAACCCAAGGGCTTCTAAAACAACTTTTAATTAAAACCCTGCCATTTGAGAAAAAGGTTTTAATTTTTGATAAATAGTGGACCGTTTTTAGCATCTGGCTAGTGTTTTCATTTTGTTCTTTATTTCATACTGTTCCTTGCTTTCGCTTGCTTTAGACATACCTGGCATCTAAATTTTAATTATATCAGTTCATTTTACCTGTCTCTTTAAACACTTTTCAATCAACATGTACTTCCTCTACTTCCTCTGGAAGAATATTGTGTTCAGATTCTTTTTAATCAATTTTACTGCCAAATCCTGTTTGTCTTACTCATGCAAGTATGCCTGCAGAAATCAATTGGACTACTTGTATGAGAAAAGCAAGCAGTTCTTTCCTTTATTTGGTAAAGCAACAGACTTGAACAAAAGCAGTACTGTACCTGCTGTGGGCAGCCAGAAACAATGACGAGCTCCTTGATAAGATTAGATGTAATTTTAAATGCAACTAGGACAAAGAATCCCTCCCACCAACCCCAACTCATAACTCTCTACAGTAATTCCACTGCAGCAAAGCAGTTGAAGAATTACTGACAAGAGCCAGACTGCCCAGTAAACACCACCTAACAGACAGAGAAACATGATCTGCATTATTTTTAAGCTTGGCAGACATTTTGTGCTTCTTTCAAAGAAGGAAAAAGGAAAAAAAAAGTATTTTAAACCATTCACACATAAACCTTATACATTCCTGGTTTAAATGTTACAGGGGGTCCTTGGATTTTAAACATCCTTATAAACACACACTGAATATATACTGAAATACCAGCTACTTGTGGCTGATTGTTTCAGAATAAACAAATGTTCTGCATTGTCATCATGTGTGAACAGACTGGTTTAACTTTAAAACAAAAAGGTTCTCCCCAGTCCCAAGTTAATTGCTGAACTTTCATTCACAAAATTTATGCCAGCAAAGCTGAAAGCTTAATTTGCAGCTACAGAATGGGTGCAGGACTACATGCAACATAGAATTGAGGCCGAATTCCTATTTGGTTTATGAAATAATGTATTTGTTTTTTGAAATAATATATTTTATTAATTGTGTCTTTAATAACCAAGAGAAACCTCCTGTGTTTATAATGTTATATACTCGCTATTCACAGTCCTGGGATAAGAAGTAATTTTGCAAATTCTGCAAATTCACACACAGTGAGGTTCAGACATGATTTGCTTTTCAGGATAAATTTTTTGGGG
>JAODKT010001744.1:15077025-15115898 GCA_027576195.1 Cossypha heuglini
GTGTGTGTGTTTTTTGTTCTCTTTACTTTTTTCTATTTAAATATACATGGGTCAAATATATTCAGTTTATAATCTTAAAGCTAATAGTGTGTATTTAGATATTCAGCAGCTTGATGCAGTGGCCATTGAATAATATCTATAGGCTTTGGGTCAATCCCAGATGGAGACTGAGAGAACTAGGTTAGGGAATTAAAACAGCATGAGCAATGTTTCTGAGTATGTGGCAAAGGTGATGTAGCAGAGGATGTTGGGGTGTTACATGAAGTGTCACACAACATCTTGCTCTGGCACACAGTTTTTTTTAGTGAAAAAAAAGAACATTTTTGTCCTATTAGCTAAACAATATGGAGAAGTGTTGTCTGCAGCTAGCCTGGGACAACGACTCTGGCAGCCACCACAGGTCTTCCAGGGGGTAAAAGGTGAAACACTGGAAGTGAACAGTCTTGGCTGTTAACTGCCCCAGCTGCAGTGAGCTGGTGGCCCCAGTGGGTGGAAGGCACCAGCCTCTCTCCTCCACCGCCTTTCTGAGGGCAGGTGTGCTCCAAGGCCACAGTGGATGATGGTTTTTTGAAAGCCAGGAGCTGCTGTATCACTGTGCTAATGGATGTGGCTTTGCTTTTGCAGTTTTTCAGCATTTCTTAATAATTTTCAGGCCTTGGCTTTATCTAGAAGTATGTTATCCTTGACCAAGAAGGCTTTGTCCTTGGCTGTCACATACTTTGTCCTAGACTTTGTGATCTGTGCTGTTCTCAGAAGCACAAGAGCACTTACTATCTAGATGGTCTTGGCACACATCTGTGACACATTTAACTCAGGCACAAATGCATGATGTGCCTGTTCTCAGTTTACCTGGACCTCACTTCTCTACCTGAATCCTGGAGATAGGACAATCCTGCCCTATCTCAACGAGGTAGTGGGAGGATAAAAAACATTTGTGATTGCTAAGTGCTGAGATATAGTCATGACAAAGGCCAGCAAGTGCTTTGACAGATAGCAAACCTCATTGAAGGCAGATACGGCTCCATTTCTGTTGTAACTGACTTAGTCGCCTTTCCCCTTATGACATTTAAGAAACACATAATTTTAGAACATGGAAAAGCAAATATGTTAGAAGTAAGATCAATAAAAACTAGTAACTAATATTGATTTAGTTTAATATAGCTTTTAAAGTAATTAATACAATGCAATATTCTTATCCTCTACAAAAATGTGGAACCTGAGCAACAAAGATATTAAGTGTTATGATTGAGATCAGAGAATTAACTGCTAATGGGGCTGAAACATATTGATGAGATTGAAATATAGCCCAGAACTCATCTTTTCCCTTTTCTTTTTTAAGAAAGCACATCAATACCAGTGGATCATGATGAGAGAGTTTTCATACAGCATTAATGACATATGGTTTTGTGGTTCCCATATTCTAAACACACCAAAATTATTTTCTGTGGTTTTTTTTTTTCAAAACATGAATAATATTTTGATGCATAAAGCATAATCTGAAATCTGAAATTTTAGTATGAAAAATCTTAAAGCATGATTTTATTGGTTTATGTTTCTTGGCCTCCAAGATTTACTATTAGAATGCAACAGAAATTAAGTTATATAAATATGGAATACTTGCCTTTTCTACCTTTATTCTAACACAAGCAAGCCAGCCTTCCAGGGTCTGATTTGTTCATTCTGGAGGCACCTGCATTTTGTCATTACTGTCCGTGGAACAGACAATTCAAAAAATATGTCTGTCCACTGCTATAAACTTGTGAGAACTTTGTGTGATAGGACAGAGCCATTTTGGCCATGGCTAGATTGCCTTCAGGAGTTGTGTTTATGGTCACAGAGATCTAGCTCCTGCAGAGCAACAAGCTGCTTCATCTCAGACTGGGGGAAAAGCAAGAAACTACCTATAAATAAGATCCTTCAGGCGATCCTTCAGTGCCTCCTATAAGGTGAAATTAGAGTATGCTCTGAATGACCAAACAGCCCAAATAGGGGTATGGGTGCGGCCTATCTCAGTGCCATCAATTTATGTTCAGTTTTACTGAATTTATACAAATATTGAAGACTGTTCATGGCTTTGAATGCCCAATATCTGATATTAAGTAGTGAGCTGTTTTCAGAAGTGTGGTGCTCAGCACATCCCAATAGCCAGCACATGCCTTTTTGTGATATCAAAGCCCAACAGCACCTAAGACCATGAGTCACTCTGAAAGCATGAGCTTGGATCCCTCTTCCCCTGGAGACAGTCAAACCCTTTTTTGTGATAAATCTATATTTTGCACACAGGCGATCTATACTGCCGTGATCACGAAGAGTTAAAACAGTGAACAAAACCTAGAGTGCCGATGGCTTAAAAGTCTCACATTTCTGAGACATGCCTCATCCCCCCATATCATTCTCCTACAGGGTTATCAGAGCAACTTTCTGCATTCAAAAGAGCTGTGGTTCACAGCTCAGCTAAAGTGACCACAGCACAGTGTGAAGTGACATGTCGCTCCCTTGCTTGTTTTTTTTCTTTTCCCTTTAAGCCTCCCTGGACCGATTTGAGTTGCCTGTCATCAGCCGAGATCATGGCTCTGCCAGGCACAGCTTCCCAGGACGTGTGAGTGAAGAGGATGCTCCAGGCAGCCTCCTGGACCCGTTGGCCACCGGGGTGTGAAGGCAAATGCTGAGAACCCCCAGCCCAGTGTCACCGCAGGCATCAGCTGGGGAGCGGCAGCTGGCGTGCTGGGAGCGGATCTGGGTGCTGAAAGGGTGCACTTCAACCTTTCAGTTTGTACACAAGTTTCCCTGTAACAGCATTATCTGGCAATTGGCATGCTTAGGCCTAATTTTCAATCCACAAGTAGGAGGCAGGTCATTGAGGATATCCTCACTATTAGAGTTATTCAGTTTGCATAAAGGCTCTACTTAACACTTGAGGAAGGAGTGCTGATTTCCAGAGTGTTGATTTGATCCCCAATCACCGCTGTGTTCACAGCAAGGCAGCGTGGCACTGGCAGCCAAAAGTTTGCTGATGATCAGAAAAGGCAAGGTACCTACAGAAATGTCCAGGACTGTGTGTAAAATCCCCAAACTTCCATAAATAGGGATGTGATACCTGCCTTGGAGTTGAAGATTCTGTCCAGAGTGCCAAAAATATTTTGTAATCATCATTGAAGTCAGCAGTTGTAAATGTGAGGGACAAAAGTGCAAATATAGATACCAATTAGAATAAATTTCAAGAATGGAATGTATCAGATAAAGCTTGTCATATGTATAAAGTAAGGATATGTTTGAAATCATAGGTGTTCCTTGCACTTCTAAGGTCCTAATACAGTTGTTTTTAAGAGAGTAGTAGTTGCTTAAGTGGATCAAGGAAATCATTAAAGGTCTAAAAAAGACAGTATTTTACCTGCCTCCTCTTTCATCCTAATTTACATGTCAGTTAGCCTATGTGTGTAAACTTCTGAAAAACACTGTTGTGTTTTCCTTTTTTTTTGCCACAAATATGTTTTCATTTTAAAAGGAATTGATACGGGGTTAAAAGAAACACTTGAATTTTGTTTTTGAATGGATTTATGATTTTAAAGTTTTCTCAAAGAAAGAAAAGATGCAATTCTACCTGGGAAAATTCACTGTTACAGAGTACTGTAGAAGTTTTACTCAGGAAGACCATGTCTTAAATACAGAAAAGGATCTGCTTTTATAATATCAATATTGGCAAAAAAGGGACCAAAACAAAACTCAGTAGTAGAGAACATTTTTTTACCCAAGATTCAGATCTGTATGTTGTGCCTGATATCTGTCATAGTAATTGAACGAGTTGTACCCCACACTAAGCTTCAGTACTTATCAGTTGTAAAGCAGTTCAGGACTGTTCCATGTTCACCCCAGGCTTATTGCTAATGGCTAATAGGCAGCTAATATTAACACTGGATTTTTACCTGCAGGAGAGTGTCTAACTGCTATGGGGATAAGCCCTGCTATCCTTAAAAGGATACTTTTTGCTTACCTAAAAATAGATGTGGTATTGCTCCCCCACATTTGTGAATTCCTGCTGCTGAATGAAGTGACTGACATTCAAGAAACAGCATGCCCACTTTTCTGTACATTATTAGGCTATTATAAACAAAGATTAATGGGAATTCTTGAATTACTGGTATACACAGAAGTCCTTATGTTCAGAAAGAGATCAGTGCTGGAAATCCTGTATAATTCTTTTTTTATTTCATGTTTGTTTCTTTACTCAGAAGATGAGCAACTTCAGCACAGGCAAAAAAACACCAAACCAATTTCATCAAGTTCTAACACAGAACGATTTTCAAATCAAAACAGCAGTTATTTATCCTCATTTTTGTAAGTAATAGGTATTACTTTAACTTCTTCAATACAGGTGTGGAAATCTTAATCCAATTCATTCATTCGAGAGCAAGAATTCCACCTTAAATTTTTTTAAAGAATGCCCTGAACAACCAACTGCATGCAAGCAAAGGAGGGACTGCATTATTGCTATTGAATTCTGTAGCCTGAAGCAGAGAATGTACAAGTTGGTGCTAATAACAGATGACAGTTTTTAGTCTTTCTGAGATGTTCTTCCATTTTCCAACTATCTAGGAAGCCCCCAGTAAGAACGAATTTAGAACAGAGATATACCAGGAGCACTGCAATGCACTACTTCCAATCGTAACATTTCTAATACAGAAAAAAAAAGCCGCAGAAAAACTTTAATTCTGAACTTTTCTGGTTTTGATAAAGTGAATTCTTCCATTAAAACCGCTAAAAATCAATATCTGTTTTTGATTCTTCACAATTGCAGAGGTCTCCTAACCACATAATCAGGAATAGTATTTGTCTCAGAGAAACTGTAAACCTGCTGCCTCATAAACATGATTAATCCTGAAATTTGTCTTTCTTCTCTCTATTATTATTTGAATTTATTTTCAGATGTAAATACCTGCTGGCTATTGCAGACATCAGGCTGTTGATGTATTTTGGACTTTTATTATCAGTAAGGAAAATAAAAATATTTTGACCTTATCCACAGGTAAGTATTCCTTACTTAGTGAAAAACTGCAAAGACTGCACAGCTGTTTTGTTACTCTTCTTTAATAATCCACCTGTGTGGTTAGCTAAATAACTACATTTGAATGTAAACATTGATCAGACTCAGCCTAAACAGCACAATTGATTTGTTATTAGGATGGTTTAAAAGTAATTGATGAGCTTTAAATAAAGTCATAAAGCATTAATATAGCAAAAAATCTTCTTTAGAAATGTATTTTTTTAATGGGATGACACTGTTTCCAGCTGATGTCAATCAAAAATTTTGCACTAACATCTCACCTCCACTTACCAGCAAGAAACATGCCCATGTTTTTAGGGATGAGAGGGATAAAGGAGATGGAGCCCCACTCTTAGGCTTTTGACCACGACCACAGCAACAATAGCAGCAAGAGCAACAATATTTGGTAAACTGAAAGGCAGGAATGAATTCAGTGTTTGAGAAATGGCACTTAGAGAAAACCAAAAGGTGTCTGAGGAATTCTTAGCATGTAATGTTTGGTGTTCGCTTTGGAGTTTATTCTGTAATTCTTCAGATGAAGTTCAAATGTTTCTTTTTGGGTTTTTGGAGAGGATGGGAAATTTCTATTTTTTCTATTTTTTTTGTCCTCAAGGACACCAAAAATTATCCTTATCTGATCTTGAAATACAGAAAATTTAACTGCCAGGAGTTTTTGAAGAGAAACCTGTTGTAGGGTCTACATTTAGTTAAATAGTCAGGGTAGGAGTTGATGAAACGCTAAAAAATGCAAACATTTCAGATTATTTTTATTCTGTAAGGACCTGATGAAATCTTGTTTGCACTAATAGGAAGTCCCCAAGTCTTAGATCTTACTAAGCAGATATTTTCTTTTCTGTATTTACAGTAATAATCTGCACAGTTTGACAATTTTATAGCCAATTTATCGGCATGAAAACATGGCCTCGAGGTTTGTGACTGCCACAATAGGCAAAGGCTTTTTCTGAAGCCAATTCAAAATCATAGTTAAATCAACCATTTTCATAAATTAACTGCTTTATATTAGATTTTTCCCTTGAATGCCAATCAACCTGTTGATACACCATAACAAATAATTGCTTCCACCAGTACTTACTTTTGCTTAGAGAAATTAATGGAAATATATAGTTATGGAAATGCATATAATATCTGAAGTTTTTCACAGTGGTGAGGGACTCGAAGGTGATCTAGGATTGAAATTTTCCTGGAACACAGGCCTGTGCATAGTCCACAAGACAAATGATAGTAAAAATTATCTGGTTCCTGAATGCAGTGTTGTTGTTGATGTGTTTCTAATGCTTGGGAATAATATACAAAATTCAACAGAAACTCTTTTCTTGAAAAGCAGTTCTTGTTTCTCTAGGCTGTCATCTTTTGTAAAGCCTTTAATAGTAGTTGACATCATGTGCCATTATGTGTCAGACTGGTTAGCAAAACCTTTTGATACGTAGACTTATTTGTCAAGTAGCAGATTCCCCATACTCCTTTCCACCTTTAAACTGTTATATCCTTCTTTGGTCAAAAATATCTGAAAACACTGCTTCAGCATGAATCTTGTCATATGAAATTGGCATTTTCCTCTTTGCATTTTTTTATGAAGCAATTTATTTTTAAATACTTGTCATGTTCAGCTTGTTACTGCTGCTCTACTTCACCAGGAAGAAAAAATCACTACATGCTTGTAATTCATAGAGAAATATGGTGACTTTCTTTGAGATTTTAAGAGAAAATCAATTACAAGATTTGGTTTGTGTTAAAAATATAAATATTTAAATTTTTTTTCTGTGAAAATGAATTGTCAACCATGACACACTTTTAATTCTTTGCTGTTTTATTTTTACAATGATAATAAAATAAAACCTTTTTGAATAGCAACTGCATTAAAATGGATAAGTGTGGTGCAGAACACAAAGTTCAGCCCTCCATGCTCCTGTTACAGAGCTAGGTAATATGTAAAAGATTAATTTCTAAATGCAAATGGTTCATAATTTTTCAGTTAAAATAGATCATGTAAGCAATTCAGTCCTATGGCTTTATCCTGAATACCAGAAGATGGACTTGATTTTCCCTATTTGGATACTCCCTGTGATTCTCTCACTGTGAGGATATAGCATGAGTGGTATCAGGTAGAGTTAACAGGGAAGAGAAGAAGCCTGAGTCTGAGAAACTGATGTTTTGTTGCATTGTGTCTTGACTTTGTAAAGTGACAACTGCACAGACGTCCTGCCCAAAGAGAAACCAAGTAGTGAGACTCTGTATTTTCCTTGAGTTCTAGATTTGAACACAGAAATACCATGTATAATTCTAAAATTCTAATCTGTGTTGCTGCTTACATATATTTTATCAATTATATGTGCTTTTTTAATGGCTATCTCCTGGCTGGAACAGCATGCAGTAATTTTGTCAGGTTGTATAAAAAATTTTGTGGCTGTTTTTTATTTCAAGAGTGTATGACAGCAGTCATTTTTGTCCTGGGTTTTCTTCATATTTGACTGCCTTGGGATTATTTATTTGGAACATACTAGCAAAATGAAGAACAATAAAGATTTTTTAGTTTAGAATTAGATGATAATATGTAAATAGCAAATTAGGAACACAAAAGTAAATATCTTTCTGTATTTCAAGGAAGTAAAAAACCCAAGGCTTATTCATCAAGATATAGTATATAAAGAAAAGAAAAAAATTTTGTTAACAATAATACAAATAAATACATATCTGTGAAAACTCCATTAATCTGAAAGGACTTCCATCTTCTAAGTGAGAAAAAGCTGACTAAAATGAATATTTTCTTTTTTCTGTACCATTTCTATTGTTCTCCACAATGACAAGAGTCATTTCACTGACTTAAGAGACTGGCTGATAAAGGGTTACTAAATCAGAGGAGTTCAGAGACAGATTAGGGTTTCCCAGCGGCACATATCTCTAGCAGCAAGTGTGGAAGCCAACTCGGAAGAAACACGTTTGAAGTGGCAGAACTAATCATGCAGAAGCAATTTGCGATTTTCTCTCTCTCAGCCCAGATAAAGCAGAGCATTATGACATTGGCTGCATGGAACAAGGTCAATTTACTGTGAAAAGGCAGCTATAGTCTCCAACTTCAAATAAACTTTCATCCTGGATGATGAAAAAGAGGATTTACCCTATTGCTTATGCCATAAAACAGAGAAAACCAAATGAACAATTCAATTAGGACATGCTAGTTTGCATATTTTTTTCCCACCACTGACTCTCTCACTGTTTTAGTCACTCATAATGTAATTATATCTCAAGGTATTTCTCTTGACATAACAGAAAGGGAGCTGCTCAACTGCTGATAGACTTGACCTCAACTGAAGCTCTGGGCTTCTCTGAAAGTGAAAGGATTAAAGTGCAAAATTTCACATGATTACTTCAAATGAGGTTGGGTTTCTTTTTCATGCTTCAGATTTTTAAAATATCACCGGAAGTAAAGTAGCCAAGACATAATGTGAAACACTTATTGTATATACTCTTTTAATTGTCCCTATTTCTCCACTGTGACCTGAAATTTCCATATGTTAAGGTCAACCCTCTGCTTGAGTGATGCTGCACATTGATCTTAAAGGTACATCACTTGGACAGGTTTTGATTCTTTCTCTGTGCCCTCCTTGCTTTCAGCCAGTGACTAATATCCTTCAACAGGAATAAGGATTCAACATACTTTCTGTAAGGTATCTGCCGAAGTCCACTTCCTAGGATATTGAAAAGTAACACCAACATTTTAGTAATTTTCCATTTTCCTTACCAATGGTTAACCCATGGATGTAGTTGGTTCCTCTTATCTTCTTAGCCCACAAATAAATTTTTTAAACAGTCACGTTCTTCCAATTCCTCTGTGTTGCAGTTAGTATCATACATAGCTTATTTCCATCATATAGAAAGTAGATCCTCACCCTAAAAAAATATAACCTTACCTATCCTACCTATTTCATTAGCGAGACTGTCTAGTTATGTTAAATAATTTTGGGAATGGTTATATTCTGAGATTGGTCAAAAAAGTACTTTAGTTCATGTATGACTCAGCACAAATCATCCTTTATGCAATGGAAAAAACACAGGCAAGCCCTCACCTACCTATAGCTGGCAGATAGCCAAAGCAGATCATTCCTGGGAAAAATTAAACTGGGTTTAATTTTAATTAGTTGTTCAGGGATTCAGCCAGCTGCGATGTACACATTTTTCTGCATTTATGCTTATTAGTTGAATCTGAAAGCCTTCCTCTTTCCTCCCTTGCCCTTCTGTAGTAGTTCATATTTATGTTGATGGCAATAATCAGGATATAGAGTATTTTATATGCATTCTGAAATCATAGTTGGAAGGTAAATGAAGATATGATTGAATGCCATAGCTGCTAGAGTTCATGTTAAAAAACGCACAACCAGTCGAAGGGCAGAGAGGCTCAGTGAATTAATGCATTAGTCTATTAGTCTTGCTGTGCCAGACTAGGACTCCAGATTGAGTTCTGGTGAGCAATGAACCTCTATAGGGCTGACATTTGCTCCTGGAAAGGAGTAGAAAGCAGTTCATTAACCTTCACATTGGTATAAAATCAGCTACTGAGTTCAGGAGCTACTGGTCAGCTGAATTCAGCAGGATATGTGTGTGGACAGGTCTGTCCTTTCACTACTACTATGGTTTCAATGAGCAGTGCTGTTAATATAGTTGGTACTTCACAGGAGAAAAAAGTGAAACATTTCCCCCAGTTCAAATAATTTTGAATCAAAAAACAAACACTACCACCACCCCACCACCAACACCCCTTGCCTTATTTACAGTATTTTTGTACAAACTAACAGAAATTTCAGTTTTCAGCGTTCAGATTTCCGGCAGGTGTTAGATAATTCCAGAATAATCTTTACTAATTTAACAGCCCTGGACAAAAGGGATGTAAGGCATAAAGACACTTATCTGAGAGAAAAGATAAAGCTCCTGTGGAATAAGCCTCCAGCCTTGATCCCAACACTGAAGTGGAGGAACCTCACAATGGATTCCTTTGGATTTTGCACAGGGAAGAACCAAATAAATTTTTTGGCCACTGCTACTTCATCTGAAAAGCTGACAAATTCAAATCCCTTGCCAAAAGTGTCTTGCCAAGAGACTCTTGGCAAGGACTGGGAAGTGAAGTGGGAACGTGCTGTAAAGGGCTTCCACCCACATTTCATGCTCACCCTGCAGAGACTCATGGGGACAGCAGCTTCCACATACAAAGAACAGAAGAATATTAGGTCCTGGCTGAAAAGTTTGGCAGGCTATTAGGATTTCTAGGGATACTGAGGAAATTTCAACTCACCCCTTAAAAGGTGATATGAAAAATCAAATCTGCATTAAATGTACTTAACTTTTCAGAAGTAATAAAAGAATTGCAGTTGTTTAAAAAAAACAAAAGGCAACATCATAGACATGCCCTGGCTTAAGGGGGATTTAAAGCTGGGATTTCTTCAGGACTAAGCTTCTCTTTTGACTGCTTTCAAGCATTTCAAATTAACATAAAACACATAAATGTTCTCTTCCAGGGGCTTACTGCAGAGCTTTTATAGCTGTATAGAAATGAGAGGCTACTTTAGATGTGTTGCAGGTTTCTTCAGTTGTTTTACCAAGTGCTCTCTTTATGTTGTGCTCAGAGAGTGCTTTGCCCAGAGTACACTGAAGGATTCAGTAGAGATGAGCACACCTTTTCATTATCTGGAATTACTTATTTTTTCACTTGTTCATTATTTGGAATTGAAGAACTCCTGCTTGAAAACTGAGGAACTGCTAGGCAGGTCTGACTTTTCACCTTAGGGTACTGACTGTTGGCTCACATCCATTTCTTAACCATAAAGTATTGCATTGTTCCATTTCTGGAAATGCAACAAGATATGTCAAGGGTTCCTTTTGAAATGGAAAATTTGTGACAGATTTCTCATACATCCAAACTGTCAAGAGCAACTTGTTTGTCCCAGGAACTCCTGCACTCTGTGGAAGCCATATTAAGTTTCTCATAAGTATGTTTGGTGCATTCCAAATGTCACTGTTCTTGTTGCAAAACAGATACCACATGATAAATGGGCAGATATGCAGACAGACATAGATGGATTCATGTATTTTAGGTGCAAAAGGAGACTAATGCAGAGTTCTAAAATAAAAATGCAGTAAAGAGATCAGCATCATTAGCTTTAGCTTATAATTTTAACTGATCACTGAGGTCATTGTGAATGAATAAGAATAAAAATACAGCTTTATATGTAAAAGAAACTTATTGCCAAGTAACCCTTTTTATACATCTGCAAGAGAAAATGAGAAGCTTTGGAACATAAAATGAGATTTTGTTTTACAGATTTTCTTGCAATCTAGTGTCATTGACTTTATATATTCAGGCAAAATATTTCTCACTTGTCCAAAACACATCAGGCTAAATCCTTTGGTTTGTACTCAAGTTATAATATGCCTTTTCTCAGAAGAAGTACTATTGTTTGAAGAACCTGAAAATAAGGTAGGAGCACATCTTGTTATTCTGCAAACTCGCTCTTTGTTTTTGAGTGAGGGTTACAAAGGACAGATTGTGCAAGAAACCCAAAAACTTTTAAAAAATTTATTTTCTGTTATATTCTCAAAAATTTAGGAATTTTCATTGAAGTCAAAGACTGGAATGTGAAAGAAATCATACAAATTATGTAAGCAAATTAATCTTTTTGATCACAGCAGTTTTGCACAGGATTCTAAATCTAGTATTCATATGAAGACATTCAGAGAACTGCAGTACATTATTTGGCATTCTGTGTCTCAAAAGAGCTACTCCCTAACTTATCAGAATTCATTTTCCGAAACCAATATGTACTAGGTCTGTATAAAACCTTGTATTGTCTTAATGGAAGATTTTTTTTTTTATTTTCATGTAATTTCTTACACTGTCATACTGATTTAAACCTGAGGTCTCCCAATTTTGACTGTGACCCCAAGTTTAGGTTGATTTTGTCAGTGGATCAGTATTAGAGGGACAAATTGTTACAGTTCCAGGTAATTTTCACCCTTTGATGATTCTGTAACATAATCAGCAGGAAGGAATGTGGACCTGAATCTCAGTACCATAGCTTGTCTATATGACACATTTCTGCAAACCCAGTGTCATCAGTTGCTCTCAATTCCTCCCAAGCCAATGCAAGTAGAGAGTAAAGCAGGAAGTTGTAAAGTTGTAGCATCTTCCACTTGGGTTAAGCAAGGCTCCTTTGTGAAAATCCAAGTAAGTCTTTATTCCATTTTGACTTATAGGTGTGCTCATTGGACAGTCAACCAGTTGAATAAGTGCTACTTAGGGCTGTCACTGACAAGTGTGACTGGCTGATGAAATTTTAACTCTCTGTCCAAGTTCTCAGGTGCTAAGGTAGCTGTTTAGGTCACACGTGGCTCTTACCAATTACAGAGTTCTGATGATCCAGATTTCAGTAATTCAGAAAGAATTCACTCACCTGCAGTGTTGTCAAGTGAGGGCAGACATCTGGGGAAGACACCCCAAGGGAAGCCACTCCAAGGAAGCCATCTTTGTGGCCTCAGTATAAAGAGAATATTTAGGTTATTTCCATGTGCGTGGATACATGCCTACCCAAAGAAAAAAACTCAGTTAATCTAAGGTTAAGTGTGTAGTTTGATGGAATAAAACTGAATATTTATCATATTACTGAATATTCACGTGTTTAAAAAACACCACTGGTTTCAGTGCATGGTTTTTATTTGCAGTTTGTGTGTAGCCTTCATCAAGTGAGTTTGAATGCTTGCATTGTTTATTTACTTCTTTTTATGTTTTACTTTACTTACCTATATTAAAACATTACATGTGAACACACTTTTATTTCCAGGATAAAAATCTCTTTAGGGTCAATCAGACTCCAAAGCTTTTCCTTTGAGACTGCTTTGGATATTAGACTAGGAAATGGGTGCAGAAGTGCTGATAACCATCTTGCTTTAGTGTCTTTAGCAGTATTCCCAGTCAACTATATAATGGCCTGTGAATAATCCTAGTAATTGGAGGGGGATGTGTGTGCATTGGTTGTAATAAAACAATATAGACATACTCCAATTCAAACAACTTACTATCCTTTATTGTTTTGTTTTCCTGGACTGTGTAAATCTAATCTGAATACTCAAGGTTCAGGATTTACAACAAAAAAAATCTGAAATACAGCATCAGTTGAAACAGGAATCAAAACCCTTCAGGACTCACAAAGAAGAGTTTGTAATTGCTGCCTGCTGCTAATCCTATCAGCTCATATTAGTGAAACATGCTATAGTGCTGCAGGGAAGTTGTCAGGATCTGGTTGCAGGGCTCAGCCTTTAGGAGAGGATTCAGACTAAGCTTAGGCTGTACATAGCCACCCATGAGTCTAAGTACATCTATTCTACTGAGTGACAGACCTCTGAGGGGGAACAATGTGCATGGAAAAGAACATGCCTCTTTCACTGCATTACTATTGTTATTTTGGTTTAACTTCTTAACCTCCTCCCTGTTAAAGTCTCATTCAGTCATAAAAAGATACTCGTAGTTCTTTTTCAAATCTCTATTCTCAAAAAATGCATGAAATACTACTTCATTCCAGGAGATAAGCTTAAAACAAAATGCATTATTTTATTTTTTTCTTTGCTTTTATTCTTTCTGACTTTACTATATTAGGTCATTTTTTTTTAAAGCTTCATTTAGGCTTGTTCTGAAAGAAAGTGACGGATGGAAATAAATTTGTCTTCTAACTTAATCACACTAAAAAATATGTTAATTAGATTTTGCTAACACCTCTAGCAGTTCTAAATCTTAGCACTTTGCATATGTAACAAAGAAGAGTCTTTATTCTTTCAGTTACTCTGTGATTTACAAATTCTCTTTATTACCTTTTCTGTAGGGATCTAATAATGAAAATGCTTGTTTATCTGCATGCTGAACCAGACATAGTCTTAACTTGAAGCATGAAAGTATTGTCTCAGTAGAATTAATCCATCCTTAAAATCTCTAATATTTGCTATCAGGGCATACGTGAAAAGTTCATAAATTCCCTAAACAGCATGTTTCTCTGCTTGTAGGCATGGTCAGGAGAGGAATAAGCTCTCATCTGAGTTAAGTCTATCGTGTAAAGCCACAATTTTATTTCTGTGGTTCATGTCTTAAGAAATATTCTTAAATATGTTAAAAAATGTGATTATTTTCTTTGTTCAAACCCCGTAGTCCTTACAGAATTCAGTGGATAGGATTCCCTTCTAATTTTTTTAATCCTTGCAGCTTTTCACATTGCCATGAGAAGATATTAAATGACACTAAGTCCAGGACAAAATATTTGGGACAATGTAAATATGTGAGATTAACATTTTACTTCTTTTTATTTCTCTCTCTGATTGCGCTTTCATGAAGTCAAATTGTTACTGTGTTGCCACAAAGAAATGGGAAATGGTTCAGTCCCACAATGAATTGCTCTTCTAAATTTGGGTTGAGGGATTCTAGCACAGCCCACATAAACTGCACAGGAGGAGTCCTCAGAGGGCTTGTGCATGTAGGATTTTGGAAGCAGATTATAAACCACATCCCTAACTCATTAATTTTTTTTCATTCTCGAAGAAAAATGCCTTTTTTTTTTTAGTTTGTTTCTTGTAAATTGTGTAGTCCCACTTTGAATGGTATGAAACCAGTTGCAGGGCTTCACAAGAATAAGTAGCTCACTTTGAAAATAAATAACTATACACTATTGGAAATATATAAGCTTGTCATTTTAAAAAGTAAACCACTCCACTAGAAAAGTTTTATTTAGTAATTTATTTTTTTTTTTTTAGTGAAGCGACAGAGTTTTTGTTATATGTTTTTAACCCTTAGACTGAGGTTTGACATTTTTAATTTAATTGCATAAGCATGAAAATTGCATTTCTGAACACTAGCTAGAGCCAGGGTGAGTGCTGGCAAAGATTAACCAAGCTTCTTAAAACACTTCCACAGTACCTTGGCCATGACCTTCGACACCCAAGTAAATGCAGAGGTGCACCTACCTAGAGTTGAAACTGGAGATAGTGACAAAGCCTTACTTATGGCCTATTTAAAAACTAGAATTTAGATTTTTAAAGTTTTAACTACAGTTATTTTGTGGTCTTCCTTTTCAGACTGATACAGAATGCAGTGTAGATTTGAATTAATTTACTTTTACTGCTGCTGAAAAACACATGACTGTAATATAAAAACAATCTAGAACATACTACTTTTCTCCAAAATGTTTTTCAAGCCATAGATACTAAAAAAATCAAATTTGCAAAAGATTATGTGTGTACTTAAATTTGGGTATGCACACAGTACCACTGCAAACAATGGCCCTAATCACACGCTTGAAAGTAAGCATGTGCAGAAATCTTTACAGGGTCATGACCTAGTTCTCTATTGCTCCAGTTCACAGGAGGCCAACCTCCTTGACCTTGCAAGCCAAAATCCTCTTGTCATTGAGAGCTCTAAGATGCATAGCTCAGCCCTTGGAAAGCTGGTGTGTACATGCCCCCACCTAGCCCCTTTGATGGCTGTTAGCATGGGCTGAACAAACTCTGGGTGTCTGTGAGTGAAAATGTGTTCTACTAATCTGCACATCAGTGCAGTGTGAATATTGTCATGTTCAAGGCAGTAGGTCTCAAACAGTGCATTCTTTGCCAGTTCAAACTGTATCCACATGAATCTAATATTCATAATAACACCTACATGCTAGTCAGTCTTGAAAGCAGTCAGGAGTTTGGTTAATTATCTGATCCAGATGAAGTCAAGCAGCTGATTAACCTGATACTCCACAAAGTGCCTCTGGCCCATATTTGGAATGAATCCTGCTTTTATTACAATATCACCTGAATAATTCTCTCAACAAGAGAACAAGGGATTTTTAGTTAAAAAAATAATCAGACCCTTATGGCTTAAATAGGCCTGCTAAAGGCAAGCAAACAATCCATTTTCCTAAAATAACTATCATTTACTTGCTTTCTATATTTGTACTTAACTATTTTGTTTGATGGAAACCTAGAATAAGGGTTTCAATTCATTCAGATCCCATGAACTGGCTGTTTGGATATTTGGAAGTTATTTTAAATTGTTGTACTCAAAGGCATCCAGCCATTGGGAAAAGACCAGGGCAGCCCTCCCACTTGACTTCCACAAAAAATAGGTTAGTGGTTAATAAACAGAATCACACACACAAATAAAAAAAAAAGTTGTAATTATATTCATGTAAACATGCACACTTTACGTAAGTATTGGAAATAAATACAATATTTGACCATAAGTGCCGTACAAATGTATTTTCAACTAGAAATAGATAAGTCAGCTATATTTTGCATCTTCCATAGAGCAGCAACGAGAGGTATCAGCAGAATCCAATACTGAGGCAGACACACTAGCTGTCTGTATCATGTCTCCCATGTACAGTTTGCACTTCTGCTGTATAATTTTTATTCAAACAGAGTAAAGGCAGTATAAAAGAAAAAATGGATGAAAAAACAGATTGCATTGTCAATTAGTATGGGAAAAAATAAATCTTTCTAGGCATATAATTAAAATATACAGATGCAGATTCTGCTGGTTTGTGTTGATGTAGATCCAGAGAAGGAAAATCAGTGGTATTACTTCGGATTTGTTTATCCAGCTTAGAACTGAATCTGGACCATAAAATTTAACAATCTGCATTTTGCATTGGATGACATTGTATATAGTCAAGTACTTCATGGTTTATAAATAGCATACATCTTGTAAAAGATGATGCAAATGTAGCATTTCGTGTTTTTACTTCTCTCATTATTACCATAGCCATTGCAATGTTAAAGCTACTTAAACAGCCACCTTTAAGTAGGCACTTTTTAGAGGTCTTTTTTTATTTACTTTTATGGTAGAGTTCATTCAGATACAATGAAATAGCTGATAAAGGCTGTGCTGGAGGAGAGACCAGTAGGGAAGGATAACGATCTCACTGTTATGAAAGTCTGCAGTCTTTGAATCCAGAGAGTATGCAGTTTTTCAGAATCAAGAGAGAAAAGCAAAAGGTCTCTGACAGCCAGGCTGTGCTGACTCGCTGTGCCTCAGCCATCAATTATACACTGAAGAGTACAAAACTCCTTTCAGACCACAGTGCCCTGCAGCCTCACCTGCAGCAGTCGCTGAGAGCAGGGACTTTCGGTTTTCCCACTGCTACGCGCTCACTGGCAGGTTGCATTCAAGGCTGTGTGTTTAATCCGTAAGTGCCTCTACAGAGCTGGTCAGAGGTGCCTCTCAGAGACCCCTGGGCAGCTTTCCACAGCCCAGGTTGTTGTCTCCTTCACCTCCTCTTCTCCCCACAGCTGCTGCCATGAGCAAGGTGAAGAGGAAGAAAATGATCTCAAAGAAGAAAGGAAGGAACTGAGAAGAGGGTCGGAATCAAAGGAATTGCAAGACAGGAAGAGAATGAAACTATGACTATTAGTACCATTAGTATTGCTGTTAGTATTAGTGTACTAATAATATGCAAGGTAGTATTTCAATTATATATTATATAATGAATAATAGCAACAGTAGCAATAAAGTGAATCTCCAACAAATATCTCCTGTCATTTTACCATTGCTTCAGAAGCTATTCTGATGGGTACCTGTAATGGAACAAGAGACAAAGATAGTGCTTACTTTCACCTGTGTTATTCTGCTTTTGAAATATTTGAAGCTTTAAGAAAAACATTATTAATATTAATTAGCTGCCCAGTAGACTTTCTAATTGATACTGAAAATCATCACTGTCACAGTTAACTATTCTCTTGATATTTTTTTTCATGTGCTAAGTGAAACCCATAATGCTTTTTTCCTGCTGACCTTGGACTCTAGTGAGCATGGAAGTACTTGAATTTATAAATTCTTATACGAAAGTCACATCTGAAGCTCACAGTTCTTTCCCCCCAAGGTCTGTGTAAAATAATTGGACAAAATTATCTAACCATCTCGTAAACAAAGTCCCTTATTTAAACAGCCACATTAGTTATTATTGGCAGTTAAAAGTGCAAATAGTTTCAATATCTTTCTTAATTTTACACCCTATTCACTGGATTGTTGATACTTAATTTAAATGAAATAAAGCTTCACATACATGTATGTATTTGTTCAGTGCACTTTGTCCCAAATATAACTTGACAAGCACCTGGTACGGATATACCACCATCACTTCAGACTCTCAGTGTTCAGATAAAAATATAAAGCTGCAGTACAAATCACTATGGTTTCAGATATTTTAATGTGGGCTTAGATAGTTAATGAGACTTTCTATTTCATAATTAGCTGGAGTAACATTCTGTGCATTTGTTTGTGGTTGTTTAGCTTTAATCATACAAACAGCAGAATATCATGAAGCCAAACACAAGCTGTATAACAAGCTCTTCCAATTTTTAATGTCATTCTTAAATTAAGAAGCACTCAGTTCTGTTGAAGCCAGAAATCTGAATATTTCTCAGCCCCAGTAGTTTTAGGCAAAAACTCCTGCAGATGATAGGGAACTCAGAAGACACAGGGAAGTTTAAGCTAAAAATGAGATAGTGCTAAACAGACAACAACAGCATTGCTTTTCTTTTTTTATTAATATGATGTTTGGGGCCTGCATCAAACTTTTAAAGTTTTTCAGGATGGTAACAGCGGCAAATGTAGGAAAAACTGACTAGACTCAGTGTCTACAACATCTTTTACCCAGGCAGATGGTTCATTGTTGTAATGTTAAAGCTGCAATTGAGACAGATGAAAAATCATCCCTCAGACCTCAGTGTTTTTTGTGGTGAATATATGCCCATGCAATAAGTACATTGCTGCACAGTGTTGTGTTTCCAGTGCTTCCAACTCACAATTTTATTTCTGGTTATTAAGAATCAGTTTTCTTTAAAAAGCTCCTACAATAAATTCAGAGCCTTGTGATCTGCTCTGTCATTTACTGCTGGGAAGAAAAATATGAAAATTAAATACAGTGCCCCTCAGAAGCTCAGAAGTAAAAAAGCACACACAAAAAATCTTCAAAAAGGACAAAAATAATAATAAGAAAACAAAATCAAACCAGATGAGTAGTGTTTTTAAAGATTTTTTTATCATCAGGAGACTCACAATTGTTCTCAGAAGTGCTAGTAGGACACTCACACTGTTCTCAGTAAACACGAGCTAGAGCCCCAAATGTGACTAATACTGTACCAATAAAGCCCTCATACATTTTTATCAGCAAAAATACATACAAGATTATTCAATAATAGGAAAAACTGCTATAAAGGAATACTTAATAAAAGATAATTACCTGCTTAAATTATTACATCACTTCTTTAAACTTTAAAGTACCTTACTTAGAACCCCTGGGATGATTTTCTTGTTATAATTTTCAATAGCTCCTATTTTTACACAGTTTTGACAGGACAGTCAACTGACAGAAATTATTCTGAAATTTGGATCATGCTTGTAAACAGCTCAAGAGAGGAAATAAAGGAAAAGGATTTAGAAAACACAAAATATTAAATTACTTTTTAAAAAAAACTGCTTTTTCAAAAAGGCATTTTTAGTGCAAAATTGCCAACATTAGCTAAAACTGATAATGCAGAAACTGAAAAAAGTAATCATTCAAAAGATTTCATTTTGAAGCAGCAAAGCAGTGTTTTAAACCTGGGAGTGTGTTTTACTTTGTGTTTTATTTTTCTTCCATCTAATACCAATTTGGCCAAACTGAAAATATTTTGGCTTTTCTGATTGATCAGGCAGCCTGAGAAAACAGTTATTTCTTTAGTTAGTTTTTTTTTGGGGCTGTAATTTTGTTGGAAGTACAGAGCACCTGGTGGCTCTCTTTGCTGTGTGTTGTACAGGGACTGATACCTCCAAAGGCCCCAGTGCTGGGTTTGGACCCAGGACAGGGACCCCAGCAGCAGGGACATCTGACTGAGCTACCAGACCTGGCTGATTGGCAGCATACACCACCTTGGAGGTGGCACCAAGCTTGCAGGGAGTGCTGCTTCCTGGCCTGTTTGTTGGAGTAGCTCCATGTTTTTATGCCTCAGGCTCCTGGCTTGGATAGGAGTGATCTTGCACTTGTACATGCTGCCTTCATGGATCTAGATACTGTCGCTTCAATGCATTTTATATTTTTGTGGTTCACCTTGGATTATTGGCCACTGTATTTTTACCTTGTGTCTTTTTCTTGAAAGAAGTTATTTGGCTGGATTCAGCATCCTGAGTTTAAATTCCAATTGAATACAACTTGCAGGACATCACTCTTAGAGAGAGCAGAACAGTTTGTATTACACATGAGTGAACAGATTGTTCCAAGGCTCTGCCAGGATCTGTGCTCACCTCAGCTTCTTGACTTACGTGAAAGCTAAAAAGTATCCTGCAAACTTTTCCATTCCTGATTAGGTTTTAATTGAGATTAGTTAGAAATTCTTCTCTTTTCTTCTATTAAACAGGCCCAGAACAAGGTATTAAAAGCTGTTGATATAGTTCTGCTGCTACTAGAGTTTACCTTAATATTTCAAGCTATATCTACACTGTGTATAGCTGTATTAATGACTCCAAACATACATGAAATGCAGGAATATTGAGGTGTTAACATGTTGATCTTCTGGACTAATTCAGCTGACTCCAGCAGTAAGACAACTTGCAAGTAAGAAAACTTGCATTGCTGCAGAGAATAATAATGCCAGTGCAAAAAGCAGTGTTAATCCAACAAACACTGTTTTCTGTAGCAGAATGTGCAATATGCATGGCTTGCAATTTTGCCATCCCATGTACTGCCCTAACTTACACAGCCATTACCTGCTGGCTGTCACACCTGAATGGGTTCAGAGGAGCTATGGGCTTCTTCCTGCGTCTCGGGCTGCATCATCACAAACGTATCGACTCTAAAGAGAGAAGACATATACAGTAAATAAGATTTATCTCATTATCTCTACATTTGTTGGCCTCTGCCTTTCCTCAGAAAAGGGAAACAAGAAGCCTCTTTCTTAAAAAAGTTCTGCAATTAGAGTGCTTTTTATTAATATCAGAGCATATTAAGGCTGAGAAACATTCATCATATGTACATATAGAATTTCTAAACAGTAAAGTAGGTCAATGGTCACTTTGCCAAAACTCTTCCAATTGAGTTGGATAAAGCTGTTTAGCTTCAGGCAAGGCTGCTGAAATGTTGTAATTTGGTTTCAGTTTGATGCCTGGTGCTGTGTGTCCCTGAGCTGGGTGCTCTGCTGCTGGCTGGGTGTGGGGGTCAGAGCCAGGCTGTGACACAGCAGCTGCCTCCTGGGAACCCCAGCAAACACCTGCACGCACACACACACACACACACACACACACACACACACACACACACTCGCACTCTGTGTGGCCAGAGATAAGGAATAAAGGCAGGTTTATGCCTCCCCTGTACATATGTGAGGCAGAATCTGTAAGGAATTAAAAATTATCTATAAAAATACAAACTTAAAATTAAATCTGAATATCTTAATGACAAAGCTGAATGTACATGTGAATAGTACATGACTAGATGTACTACTAGATATCTACATAGATAGACTGCATATCTGTGGATAAATATGCCAAACACATGAAAGAAAATGAGAAAATTCACAAAAAGTCTACAGTTGTCTCAGGTGCTCAGCACTCAGCTTTGCTGTAGAAAAAAGAGTGATAAAATCACTAAGATTTAATAATATAACATTGCCATTGAAATTTTTTTTTCTGGCTTGTTTTTGGTGTGGTTTTGGTTTTGGTTTTGGTTTTGTTTTCTTTCTCAGAACAGTTCTGACTGACTTATAAGCAAAAGAATTATAAGATCTTTGTTATAATACTAGGAGATTTTTTTTGTGTTTTATGCATTTAAATGGAAAGGTATGTGGAACTCCTAGAATGGAAGATTGTATATTTTTCAAGAAGTCTGAATCTGATAATTAAAGACTATAATCTGATCCAAGATTAGAAGTTTTTTTCCTTACAGCAGCTAAGAGAAAGAGAGAGTGATATTATTGACTTTAAAGTATTTTAAATTTAAAAAACCCAAAACTAAAACCAACAGAACAACAACAAAAAAAAAGCTAAAAAAAAGTGCCAAACATAACACTTATAACTTCCCACAGAATTTTAATACAAGTATGATGATATTTACCAAGAACAAATGGCACCATGGTGAAAGATAACCAATTCTCCTGAGTGGGGTTGCGTTCCAATATTTTTTCGTGTTCCAGAGGCATAAGGTAACACATCCTATAATGCTGAGAAATGTGAAATCCCCGATTAGTTTTTAAACTTTAAGTAAACAGGTCTCTTCTAACCTGAATGATTTTATGATTCTATGTTTCTACTCTATTTTAGAGAGTCCTGGCCTGGGCTGCTGAATCCAATGTAATAGGGCAGTGTTGGGTGCAGAAGTTCTTGCTGACTCCCACTGTCTTTGCAGAATGTTTCAGCTCATGGCCTTTCCTGTGCTAGTCTAGGACTTGGGGGGAGACACTAGGACATGAAGAGAAATATATGAATTGTTTAAGAGCTGTGGACAGCTGAGACCTATACAAAACCATCCAAAACCTAAGTATCTCCGCTAAAGTTTTCTCCAAGCACAACCATATACAGTGAAGGAGCAGGGTATACTCTACACAGCTAACACCAAGGTGAGCCCACATTGTGGTGATCTCTCATCCCTGTTTCACTATGTACTCTGGGAATTCCTGAAACACAGCAAAAAACCAGACTTGTTCTTATCATGAACGATTGATTTGTTCAAATCCTTGAAATTTTTTTGGGGGAGGGAGGGAATTTTCTGACAGAAAACGGTCTTTAGTTTTATATTTTAATATTTTTCAATTTTTTTGTTTCTTTTGTCTAATTTATTTTTTGTTAGTGCTGTTTTGATGTTATTGCCTTACAAAATATTATTTGAGTACATGGTATATAAAAATTGTGTTCAGAAATGATGATTTTTCAAAGTATTGTCATTAGGAAGGCTGTTAGTTGATGATCCAGAAAAAAATCAGTACTATTTTCTTTTCACAAAAGAAAAGTGAACAAAAAAAGTGCAAAAAATTTTGCCATTCTGCCAATTTACTAACTTGTGTTAGTGTAGCTATCATAGGAAATATGACCAAGTAGGTAAGGAAAGAAGAATCTCTTGCTGATAAATTACTGGCAGAAGTGAGGAAAAAAGCTTGCTGAAAACATTTTTTATGAGCAGTTTAGGAGCTGACTATGGCTTTTGCAGCAGAGTCTACTCCATCAAACTGAGCTGTGCCTCATCTTGTTCTTGTGTTTGAGGTAAAATAATTTTTATTCAGAAATAAGAATGTTAAAAGTAGAAAAATTCTTTATTCATGCAGCTATAATACCAAACATTACTTTAGCTTATAAGAACATGATGGCTTATCCTTACATTTCTCTTCATAGTTGATGCAAGGAGCCTATATTTCTGTGTATATATCAAAGGCTGGTATAAGTAATAAAATTATGGAAAAAAAAAAAGGTTGCAAAATGTGTATATAAAAGACTAAGTCCCCCTGTGAAAGGCAAAGAATAAAAAATAAAAGGACTGTAGTATGCAGAAGGAGTTGGAGTGAAATACAATGACAGTTAAATGGGGTATAGAAATTTTCGCAGGACTTGCTGGAAAGTGTACATTTCTATGAGAAGATTTGAGTTTATTAGTAATAGTCTGGGTAAAATTTCAGGATTTAAGAGAATACCAATAAAGTGAAGACTGACACTAACCAGACCATGCTATAAATACCACACAAAGAGACCAAACAAGCCCTTTACTGAGAGACGTGCTTGACGTTCTGCTTCACTGCTAGTCTGTAACAATAGGAAGAAACCTGTTGTCTCTGTAGAATTAGTTCAGTTAAATAAACTGCTCAAAATGCTATTGTTTAGGACTGACAGCAGCTGCTTACTGTGGTTGCTGTTTATGCATGATCAGCTGATGCAGCTTAGAGTCTGCTGCAGTGCACTGTAGCACACGTACATTTTAAACTGTGCCATTTGGCATATAGAGTCAGCCCGTGTTGCTTTGCATAAATTCCTCTTGGTTTTGTTCTCATCAAGTGATAAGCATAGCTCAAGATGAAATGCAAGTTGCTCCTCTAAGGAGAAAATTTCTGAATTTTTCAAAATTTGCTTCTATGAAGGTGAAATGTCCTATGCCTCTAATTCAGTTGCATATAACTTTCAGAGCAATTACACTTTTTACATTTGACTGCAAATATAAATTTGAGTCTGGATTGCAGCATATAATCTGTAGTAAAAAGAAATAAAAGAATCAATTATTATTCTGAGTATCATTATGAAGGCATTTTTTTTCTGAATGGCAGACAAAGGTTAGGAGTAAAATTCACCCATATTTTGTTTCTACAAGGGGATTGAATTTCATTCTGATAAGGAATATATCTGTTGTTAATAGGTGGGCATTTTTAAATGAACAAGACAGGTTACAGTTCTGAAAGCTCCTCCAGGCATTAAATGATACAGACACATTCAAGTGTTTCATTTAGCAGTCGGTTTGTCTTTTGCTACACTTGTGGTGGACATTCAAGTCAGGGACATAACATAGATATCGATAAATATGTTGTCTATATCACTTAGGTAATGCCATTCAGCCCTTTCAGAACTGTGACCTATAATATTTTGCTAATACAAACTTGGTGCTCACTGGTAATCATGGGATAATAATTCACTAAACAGCTAGAGGAGAGCTCAGCTCAAGCCCCACACAGACATATGTCAGAAACAGATTATAGGGTAAGAGGCAGAGAAAATTAAATTTTAACTCCCTTCCCTCATACATAAACTCAAAAGACTCTCCAAAACAAACAAATATATCCTCAGCTGTTAGGAAAGATAAAAATCAGTACTGAAAACTGGATTAGAAGGTTGGTTTCATGGGGACAGAAGGGAGCAGACTCTCACTGAAAGCATGATCTTCTAATCCGATGCAGGAAAAGCTTTAGCTGAAGGTCCAGCTTTAAGGCTGGACCCTTAAAGTTCCTGAGAAGTTCACAGTTCATAACAAATGAATAATGTGAATAACTGGAAATTAATACTAGCACTTAGTGTGTTCTGTGTAGCATAAAAGAAAAAAAAACTGAGATAAAATTCATAGAGATCCTTTTGTTTTCCAAATTATGCTAAGTCATGGAAATCTATCTTCTTAACTCTCACATGTATTTATGTGTTTAGTAGCAGGAAGTTGCAGTAAATGTCATATTATTATGCAGAATGTATTTGTAGCTCATTTATATGTTTATAGTAAATTTGAGGCCCAAGAATCAGGATTTAAAGACTAGCAGTTTTTATGAATAAAGACTTCTGATTCAGGTTTTAAACTCAAAAAAATTGGCACAAAATAAAAACAGCTGTAGATAGGCTTCCAGACTAGTATGGAAAAGATAAACAAACTGAGAGATATAAATTATAAAAATTATCTGATAGAATAAGAAATGTCCTTTTTTTCTTAGATTAAAAAAATAATGCTTATGATGTCGCAAGTCCGTTGTGATTTATTGAGCAACACTTTTTGGAGATGAAGTGAGTGCTGCATTTGGTGCTTTTGAGTCTGAAATTAGGAAAGAATAAATAGGTTGGGTTTTTGTCTTGTTGGTTTTGTTTTTTCTTTAAATTAGAAATAACCCATAGTGTTCAACTGACAATATTATGTTCCATTTAACATTAAATTTATATCAACATGCTATTCAGTATTACAAGATATTAAGAATAAATTTTTAGTGTGATTGAAGTATTCACATTCTGAACATGACATTTAGTTGAACTTAAATTCATTAAAATACAATTAAAAGGCCAGACAGTTGGAATATCAAATCAAGAAAATTTAATAGCTTGATTCTGTTTATTTGCACTCTTCTCTAAGAACTAAAAAAGACTACTGTGTGTCTTCAAGGATTTTTCAATTGGGATTGTCTAAAGATGTAAATGAAAATATAAAAGATAAGTATAAATCAGATTTGAGGTGTTGTATTGTGCCATAGTGCTTTACTACAAACAAGAGATCTCAAATAAGTTCACCAAAGAGATTAGTGTACTAAACCAGGTAAGGTGTGGTAAGGCACAGGAAAAAGAGTTCACCTGGTGTTCCCAGATAAATTCTCTGTACCTGAGGATGTAAGATAGCTTGTTTTATTCTAGCCTGGTATCAAAATACACAAAGCATTACTGTCTTCTGGATCAGAGTGAATTTGGCCAGAACAAGGCCAAGTTCTTATCATGATAATCCCCATGAGCTTAGAGCAAGGAGGTTTTGGCCCATGTTTAATTAAAGCAGCATTACGGTATTTAGACATCTGTTACATTTGTACATTGTGGGTCAAGGGCTCAGCTCAAGCTTCTCTTCTGAGGTCTGTATGGCCACTGTTGAGCCTTTTCCCCCCTCCAATATTTTTCATAGCTAAATCATGACTTCTATGATCAAGGACACTTCCCTCATCAGAGAAAGGCCTGTAACTTGGCCCTCAATTTCTAACATTTTGAGATTTTAAGAAGTATATTTAAGAAGAGAAACCTTCCAAAGAAGTTTAATGAGCCACAAATGTAGAACCAGTAGTGGGGAGAGATGCAAACTTCATCTTTAAGTCTGATCTTAGAATGATAAGAAGGGTATCTAAGCATTTTAGTTAGGTTCAACATTTCATTGTCTTTATTTGAACACCTGCAAACAATGATTTTCCTATATTTACATAATTCTTTGCTATTTCTATCTTTTATTTTACATCGTATATTTTGGCACCTTCTTTCATTCCCTTCTCACCCCCATCCAAAACAACTTAATGCAAGAAATTCATCTCTCTTTATACGAGCCTTTAGCAATGAGACTAATCATATGACTAAAGATTTAGACTTCTACTTCCTTAACAAATACCTATGACAGTTGAAGATTGCCCTCTCTTCCCCTCTTAAATTACCTCTATAATGGCCCTATTAACAACAGAGAATATTTGACAGCCCTGCAAACACCTCAAAGAGAAGTACCACAGTTTTCATTGAAAAATTTTGCTTTAGATCCATGTAAATAGTTGTATTTTGAGTGTTTTGTTAAGTTAGCACCTCTCTGTGTGAACATAATTCTTTAAGGAAAAAAAGAAGTTATTTACCATCCAGTCTTATGTTTTGTTGGGTTTTAGCCAACTACCAGTTTAGACATAGTGAGTTAACTCCAAAATAGTTAATGAAAAATGGATTTATTTTGTAAATATGTTGGTGAAGCTATTGTTAGCACATATATGAACTTCAAGTCATCAGGCAATGCATTTTGATACTTGTGTCCTTACTGACCCCTGAGAAGAAGAAAAATTCCCATTCCCATTTTGGGAAATGCTTTACATTGGTAGAGAATCCTTCAAATAATGAACCATGAAGCCTCACTTCTACATATAAATAATTTTTTTCTTACTTTTAAAAATTTTCGTCTGTAAAATTTTGGGTGAACTTTGACCGAACCTAAAGGAGTATCAAACCCTGCCCTGATGAACTGTTAGGTATACTCCTGAGCAGCTTTTCCCCACAATTTTAGGAAAGTGATATGTTCTGGCTCAGTGAAGACAGAATCTGAAGATTTCATACTGCAAGGCTTTATATTCCAGAAGGGTATAAAAAACCGATATATAACCTAATCAGTTTGCTGAACAGCAAGTGTATTTCTTTCAAAGTAAATAGCTTCTGCAAAATATTATTTATATAGTTCTTGCAAATTGGTTTGAAGTGTTGTTTAGACAATCTTATTATGTATAAAGATAAAAACTTCCATCAAGAAATTATGCAAAAGAAAATGGACACACCAGCTGGATAAATCTATCATACATCGGCAAAAAGCAACAAGCACTTTTAATTAGCTGAGTGAATGTAGTTTGTTGAATGTTGAAAGCACAGACTCACTCATATTAAAATGTGCCTAATTTTCTGTGAAAAAGTCCCATCTGAGCAGCCCTGACCACAGTCAATCATACTAAAAGCCACTGGTGCTTTATTTGATTTACCAATATAAAATGCAAATGAGGTGATTAAGTGGAGTGGCAGACATAGTAGGGCCTCTTTCAAACCATCAAGTTAAATGCAAGCAGACAGCAAACTGGCTGTGCAAAGAAAATTTTAGCATATTCGTTTGATTAGTGCTACAAAAATTTAATTAGGTTGGCTAATTACTTGACAAATTGCTCTACACTAGAGAAAAGGCAGAGCATGTTTTATTCCTGCAAAAACTCTGTGTGTATTTTAGCCCAAATGCTATCTGCCAATTTGCAAAAACATTATTAAATGAATGAAGAATGGTACAACAGTCTCCAACAATGGCGAACTGTATAATGCATATAATTAGAGAAGGCGAACACCACTATATCCATATGTCCATGATCCCTCATGTCTAAAAATATTTAACACAATATTTCTAGAAAAATACTGTCAAAACAGATTATTACAAGGTTATCAATTCTTCATAAGAAGCAATATATAGAAAATACTCATTAGTGGAAAACACAGCTCATCCAAAGCAGAACCTCTCCACCCAAATGATCTCTATCAAACAGTAACACTTTGTCTGTATGTTGCTAAGAGGAAATAACATACACGGTACTGCTGAGGGATGTGTCTCTCTATTTATCGTTATGCAGTGCCAAGAGCATTAGTTCTCTGTGAAAGGAAAAAAAAAAAAAAAAGAAAAATTTGGAGGAATTTCACATTTTGCAGTTTTATTGGTGTGAATAGGCCATAGGAAGAACATCAGGAATTTAGGCTGAGTAATATATTTCTCTTTTTGTTTGTCTATTTGCATTCACATGCCACAAAAGCTGCCAATTTTTATTCAGGAGACTGCAATTGCTTTTGCTGACATTCAATGTAACTAATCAGCCTCTACTGACTCAAACATCATGATAATATAAATAGATACCCACTTTATCTAGTCAAGTGGAAAAAATAAGTATCATATTATATAAACATAATGCATTGCAATTGGCAATTAGATACTGCATTTAACTCAGGCTAAAACAATGTCTCAGGAAACCAAGGAATATTAGAGATCTCTTTTAACAATCATCATGCATGTGCATGCAGGAATAAAATATTATTTCTTGCAATTATCAGTTCTCAACTTCTGGTCTACCTTGCCAATATACTTTTAAGTGTACAATCTTAGTGAGACATCAAAAACCTTAAATCAAGTATAATTTCAGGTTAACTCAGTGTAAGTATTACTCTTTGACCACACTTGTTTCCAACATAATGTATGTTAAAACAAATTTTAATTCCTTTGCAGTTTGTATGAACAACTGTTAAGCTCTATTCAGTAAGAAGATAAATGGGCTTTCTGATGGTTTTAAAAGGAAAGTGGCCAAACATGATATTTCAGTCTTTATGTCCTGATTCTTCAAAATTCATACTTTCCAAAAATGATGCTTATTTCTGCATTTATGCCTTTTGTAGCAAAAATTAAATGTTTTGAAATTACTTTTCACTTAAAAAGTTCTTGTTTATACTGAAATAATCCAGAAAGAAGATGATGATGATAATAATAATAATAATAATAATAATAATAATTTTGAAACCACTCACAGAGAATAGAAAAAATACAATTTGCTCTACTACTACAGTCCTCATTCACAAAAGCAATAGGAAAGGCAATACAAGGCTCATAAAATGCTCCAGCATCCAAACAACTAGCTTTATCCTAGCTCTGACATGTCCTGACATTCACCGGATGTAACTCCATTGAGGTAGAGCTTAATATTACCTACACATTGAGAGAAAGATGCGACAAATTAATTATCCGAGACTCAAATTCCTTAAAATAATGTAAAGAGGAAAAGAGAAGCTTTGCTTCAGTCTTGTTTTGACATGTTCATTACAGATATGAAAAACTCTGCAGTGAGTAACAGGCCTTGTGTGAGATCCTTTGATAAACCGGAATTTTGTAATGAAGACTAAATTGAAAAATCACCACTTTTTGAGGATAAATATCTAACAAGCTGTTGAAAGCAGCCATTGCACAAGCAATCCCAAAGGTTCCTTGAATATGTCAATGTCAACTTCTGTATAGAAGTGATTGATCTGCCAACAAGGAGAAGTGTCCTGCTGGACCTTGTTCTCACAAGTGAAGGTGAGATGGAAGGAAGGTGAAGGTGGTGCCCCAGTGCAGCCTTTACTGCAGTGACCACCAGATGGTAGAGCTGGAGATCCTCATGGCAATGAGGAGGTCATGCAGTAAGCTCACCACCCTGGACCTCAAGAGAACAAACTTCGGCTTCTTCAAGGTCTTACTAGGTAAATTTGCATGGATAAAAGCCCTGGAGGGCAGAGGGGCCTAAGAATGCTGACTGGTATTCAAGGATCACCTCCTCCAAGATCGGGGACAATGCATGCCAAAAAGGAACAAATCAGGCAAAAACTCCAGGAGGCTCCCATGGATAAGGAGCTCCTGGGCAAACTCAGAACATAAAAAGAAGCTTTCAGAAGGTAGGGAATCCCTAGCAACCTTCTAGTATCAGAAGAAGCCTACAGGGAACCTGGAGAGGGATTCTTCATCAGGGCAGTGACTGGACAAACAATAATGTATCCGAACTGAAAGAGGGGAAGTTTAGGCTGGAAATTAGGAAGAAATTCTTTCTTTCTAGATTGGAGAGGCACTGGAAGAGGTGGCTGAAGAGGGCTGAGGATGTCCCAACTCTGGCAGTATTGAGGGCCAAGCTAGATAAGGTCTTGGGCAATGTGGTCTAGTGAAAGGTGTCCTTGCCCATGTCAGAGGGAATTGGGACTAAATAATCTTTAGGATCCCTTCAAACCCTTGACATTCTATGATTCTACGGCTTTTTGTACTATTTTGTCTTGGTATTGAGCATGCTATCTATGACCACTCCATATGCATGAAAATGGAAACTAGGGAGCACCTTCAGATCTGGTAAAAGAGAATTGTGGTTTCTCAGGAAATGCCAACTTAATATCAGTGTGTTAAAGGACATAAGGCAAATAAACTTCTGATTTGATTTTTCCTTCATATATTTTAAAAAGTAAGGAGCAATTTGTTAAGAAATATCTTAAATGGCTATGCAAATTAATAACTATATACACAATTACTATGTAAGTATAACTATGTATTGAATAGCTAGATAGGGAAGCCAGAAGAACACTGAAAAATGTTATTGGAACAGATGCTGGAGACTACAGCTCTTCCCATGGCCAGCATAGACCAGAGAATAATAAAGATCTTGTCTATGTAGTGTAACAATTCTCAATCTCCTTTTTGAGAATTTTTCATCATAATTAAGGTCCCTCTACCCACTGGTGCACATTGTCACTCCCTCTAGCCAAGCTCAGCCATCTGGATTTCAAACTCTTACCTTTCAGCTTTCATAAAATGCAAAAATTTTGTTCTCTCAAATCTTTCTCACATCCACAAGTCTCTAGTCTCTTTTAACTGCCATGATGCTTTTTTGACTGACCCATCTATACTGAATCAGAGAAAATTAAGCACCTTTCCTGTAGAGTAACTTCTGTGAAATAACTGTGAGAAGAAGCAGTGAAAAAAAATCAGGAACGTCACATATAGGTCAGAAGGGATTTCTGGGGTTGATCTCATCTCCGAGTTACATGCACCGATTATGTGAACTGTGCAATGCCCTGGGGATGCCCTGAGTGGGACCACCAAAGAGAGAGCAGCCCTGGAGCCAGCAGAAGAGGCAGCAGATGCAGGACTGTGTATGAGGAAAGCTTTCATTCTCTCCTTTTGTTTTGGCCTTCACGAGCTAAGGACATGTGCAGAACAGTGCTTATCCTAAAGTGAAAAATGCATCAGTATAAAACAAAACTCTGGCAAGTACAGAGCTTCTTGTCTGTTTGATTTACTGCTTATTGCTGCCTTTCTCTGTGTGAAACGGGAACAAACAAGAAAACAGGAACCCTAAATGTTTGAAAAGACATTTGCTGCCGCAGAAGTAAACATAGAAAGCAATAGTCAGTTTTCATATTTTGAAAAAATCCCCCACTTCTTAAACAAAGTCACACTAACAGGAATCCAGTTATTACTTAGATGAGACAATTAGAAGCTGAGGAAACTCAAAACAAAATAGCTATTCATTTTGGTTACTGTTTGTGAGGGAGACACACAGCCCTGGAATTGACATTAGTGAGATTTGTAAACCAAGAAAAGCTTTGGTTTACATGCAAATTATAGACTTGGCGCATGGATTTATATCTTACTGTTCTTTAAAAATCTCTATTTAGAAAAAGACTATCTTTTTAAAAATTGTTACATTACTGGATTATTTAAGGCAATTTATTCCTTGTTACAGCAAAAAGCTGCTAGACTTGGTTTGGATTTGTTCCTGGTTTCACTTGACTTTTTTGCATGTTTTGTGATTCATATTGTCTCCTTATCATTGCTTGTCCTGCAGACAAGACACTGAGCTGGTATTCTGTTCCATCCTTGTGCATGTAGCACGATGATATGACTTAGGAAACAAGGTTGAAAAAATCTCCTTTAGTTTCCTCGGGGTCCTGGTCTGTGAAGGTTATGTTACTTTGGCTTTGGTGGAATACTATAGTTATGCTATAAATAGTTCAAATTTGCATACTAAAATTAGATTTTGGCTGTATGTTTCTGGAATCAAATTTTGGATGGCTACATGGCACTGAACAAACCCCTTAACTTCTCAAAGAAAAGATCCTTGGTTCTATTTATTTGCATTAAGACTCACAAAAATTAGTATTTTAATCATATAATTGTGTATCATTCTAGATAAAAGTTAATATCTGGGAAAATAAAGTGTTCTAGTATGAAAATTATTAAATCAGAATAGTTCCTCTATCTTGAGTCTCTTTTTTTCAGTCCCTTCTCTTTCTGCTGTTTTCTGTCAGTTTTTTTCTATTTATTAAAATATTTTTTTTCATTATTGATGGTACTAGATTAACTCTTGAAAAGTAATTTCAGCGCATCCTGAAATGATGGCAGCAAAATATGGTTGTAAACACATTTGTGTTACCTTTCTCAGACTTACATTATCTGAGAGAGTTAAGACATAAGGAAAAGGTCTTGATAAAAAGGACCATCTATATTGAGAATTTGAAGGAAAACAGTGAAAATTAATGCTATAATCATAAATGGTGTACTCTAATCAGTCTCTCCTTTCATGTGAATTTGAAAATCCTTCTTCCCTAGTACTTGCTAAAGGCAATCATGCAATAGCAAAACCACACAGTGCTACTGCTGAAAACTGCCAATAGATTCTGAAGTGTTTCAAATAAGGATTTATTAGATTGCCTACACACTCGTAAATTATAATAACAGAGGACAGCAGGCTGATGAGAATAAACAAAAAGCTTCCTGGGCAAAGCATCTAACAAAACACAATCATAAGTTAATATTTCAGTGTTAATCTGCAGCCTATACTTACAATTGAGAAAATGCCTGCTTTCTTTTATTTCTCAACATAACCTGAAGTATTCACCACAAGCTAGTGAAAAAATTAAGGGGTCTTCATGATAACAGGAGGATTTCATTTAAACATTGGAGTATATTTCAGCTGCTTGAACTAAAATCTATGATGCTTGAACTGATCATTTAATCACCTTTGTAACAACAAAGAATTATACTTGTGAGCAAAAGTGGATTGTATTCTGTGAAATGCTCTGGGTTTACATTTTGGACATTGTGATAGCAAGCAAAACTATGTGAACAAGCCCTGAATATTAAATTATGAGCCACAGTTTCTTCCCTTTTTACATTAATGCAAATCTGAATAACTTTGATGAGTGCAAGATATTTATTCTTGGTCCAAATTAATGCATCTGAAAGCAAACTTTTGACTTAATAGAGCTATTTTTTAAACTATAAAGAAGATATTGTATAATTTGAGCACATAATTTCAAGGTATGTGGTACAGATGATGTAGAAAACACAGGTGACTTTCTTTTCCTTGTAGGAACTGAGTCCTCAGAAACTTTGCAAGTACTTGTTTGTGACAAGTTTAATTTCATACACACCATCTTACTAATTAGTAGCAATAATTAGAAAGTATTGTTAATATTTTCATTAAAACCTGGCTTCTCTCCTAAACCAGACAAACTCTCTAGAATGAACAAACCATAAAATGATCACGTGCCAGTTAGGTCAAGAAATTTAGTTCTTGACAGACTAATTTCAAAGTACTGATGATTCTGCCTGTCTTGTATAGAAGCTGGTAGCACCAAATCAAATTCCTTGACTTATTTTAACCTCAGATAAAAAGTAAGTCTCATTATTTTCTTTCAACTTGACCTTCTCAATCTGATTGGATTTTAATCTTCTACAATACTGCCCCTGGAAACAAATTTTTATTCCTCCTTCTGTTCTTAATCACAATATTCCATGCTAGAAGACATGCAGAATAAAGTTCCTTTAAATGTGCGCCTGAATTCAAGATCAGATTTTAAAGAAAGGACTGTTGATACCTCAGCTTTAAAAGCAATGCAGACATTCAGTTCTAGAGTTGGATCATTGACAATCCCTGTTAAAACCCACAGGGATCCACAAGCTTTGCAGGTGCCTGAGGCTTCCAAAACACACAAAGTTCTGCTTCTGCACATGTTCAAATATCTGAGTTACAACAGTGTTGAGCAGCCAAGAGAAACTGTCAGTTATACTTATCTACATTAAATCCCGAATCATTTACTAGAAATATATTCATAGTGCTGAATTACTGTGAGACACCAGAGTGTTTGTTTTTTGAGCAAAGACACTGTATCTATGATATGTGTAAGGTACTGAAGTGCATGAAATACAATAAGTGATATAAGTATTTGATAAATTGTTAAGCATATCTCGAGGAAGGTAGGTTCCTGTGTGTGTGTATGCTTTCTGCCAAAATAAGAAGGCAATGTACTTGCAATATAGCTATTTGATACATTACTGTGATGTTTGTTCGTTGTTTCCTTGAAGATGCTTAGAAGGCTGAGGAACTGTTACATTTTCTTTCATCTATTAGAAGATGATGGATGCAAGACTGCTAAACTATGATGTAGTGAAACAAACTCAGAATAAAAATTGTTTTTGTGGGTGCACTGTTCAGTCACTGATAGAGTTAAACCAAAGAGATGGTCAAGACGATGATAAGGATCAGATGATTCAAAGTCTTGTTAAACTGAGAAGGGTGTGATGGTATAATAAGAAAAATAACAAAGTTCTTGGACCATCCAATCTGTTGCTTTACTTCCTTTTGCAGTTTCTACTATTTTATTCCGTGCACTTGTCTTTCCTGACATAAAGATCAGTTTAAACAGAGAGGCAGTATAACATACAGAGTAAAGCAGAGGGGTCTATACCCTGCATATAATGCTGCCTGCTGGTGATAGCAGTGTCTTGGCAAGGAGGAAATTGTATGGGATGGTGGTGGCCAGGTGTTGACAATGAGGAGCAACTGGCCTCTGAGGGAAGAGGATGGATGGGCTCATCCCAAGCTGACATAGGGGGATTCAGTTGGCCCCAAAGCCCCCTGACACTGGACACAGCTGAGACCCACAGTCATGTATGTGATGCCTCTGGGAAAGTATACTTAAGAAAGGGCAAAAATGGCAGAGCAAAAGAGAAAAGAGGAGAGAAAAAATAGGTGAGAAATAACTCTGAGAACAGCGAAGTCATTGATGGATGAAGAGACACTGCTGCAGACGCCAGAGTGGATAGTACCCTGCAGCCCATGGAGCCACCACACTGTACCAGAGGAAAAGCATGAGGAGAAAGGAACAGCAGAGATGAGCTATTATGAACTGGCCACAGGCCCCATTCTTTATCCCTCTGCTGCCTTTATTTAGAGGAGACAGAGGAGTTGCAAATGAAGGAATGCAAATGAAGTGGAAGGAAAGTGTTTTGTGATTTGCGTCTTAATTTCCCACCATCCAGATCTATCCTAATTGTTAAAGAATGATATTAATTTTGCACCGGTTGAGTCTGTTTTGCCAGTGATGGCATCTGGTACGTGATCTCCCTGATTTTATCTCATAAATGAACTTTTAATCTTAATTTTTTTCCCTGACCTACTGAGGAGGAGGGGCAGTGAGAGAGTACCTGGAGGGGTGTTTGGCCTTTAGCCAAAGGTAACCCGACATAGAGGTACAAGTGTTCACCTACTGAAGCAATTGAGAATCTCAGGGTTTCATTATCACTGCTCTTAGTTGAAAACCAATCACTGCAATGTGGCAAGGTAACTACAGCATATTAAACCAAAGCCATTAAAATGAGTGAGTTTAGCAAAAGCTCTGAACATCATGGTTTTGGCTGGATTTGATCAATTCAGTCCACCAACACTCTGTAGCATACCTTAAGCCCTGCAAAAATATGTGTCTCTGTAAAGATAAATTCATAATTTACCCAAATTTAGTCTTCTACTTTCTGCTTAGATGTCGCCTAAATAGTGTGCTGATTGTCTGCCCTCCAGCACTAGTTAAATCCTTAACTTTCCTTTCTCCAAAACTGGCTGGACCTAACAAAGGGTCTGAACTATATGGTGATTTTCTACAGTAAGAAACCTGTGCAAGAGCCAGACATTCTATTGTTCATCCTGTGCCTTGCTTTCTTGAGTAAAATAGCTGGAGGCTGTTCCCTGAAGGCCTGATGAATCTGACAATAAGAAAATTCCTTCCTGTATTTCTCTCTCTCTCAGAGAGAGATCACTTAATAGTCAGTGATACCTTGCTATTCAAAATACTAATTGATACAAAATAGGTTCTGTAATTTAAACAGAAATTTGAATTGTCCTGAGGGTTGGATTTTGTCTTCTTCTTTTTGTTGAAAAGAAGTAGCTGAGACGGAGAAGAAGCAAAAATGTTTAGCCTTATCCAGCTATTTAAGTGATTCTTGATTACTGACTGCAGGCCTCTGTCTATTAAATTCTAGTTTGAAATTTAAAATTTGTATGAAGTGATGCCTCTATCTCAACTACATACATAGTGAAAAGAAGCAATAAAGCTTTGTTCACTAAGTACTCACCTCTGTACTCTAAGTGAAAGCATCTTATCCATAGTACTGACATTAACTTTTGAATATGTAATTCTACATAAGACTGTTTGAGGGCCCCAAAGGTAGAAATGGCACCTTTGACATTGTAGTCTTGCAATTTCTGAACTATTAATGAATGGCCGAACCTACTTCAAAAATGCTAACTATTTATTATTACAGCACTGAGGTTGATTTCATCTGAATGTGGGTAAGAATTGTTCTAGCTCTGAAATCATTATAGGGCTGGTCAAGAGATACTGGACTGATGGCTGATGACAAGAGCAGAAATTGTTCCACCTAAATAATCACCATTGATGAGAGACTGAAAGCGCTTAGTTCATAAAATATAAAAGTAATGGTTTTCCAGCTAGTTCTTACTCTAGCAAATGTGATCACTCCTCTTGTGTTTCCATATTAAGTAACAAATTCATAGCCACTTGCCACTCTTGTGTGTGGACTAGGATATGACTCCTAGTCTGGAAGGACAATACAAAATATCTTATTATGGTAAAAAATATAATTGTATTCTTTCTGAGCTGAGCTACAAAGAGAACAAGAGTCAGCTCCACTTTGCCTGGAGCAGGGAGGAACACCAGCCAGAAGTATATTCTTGAGGGAGGTATAACATTTGTCCGTATGTCACATGTGGGCAGATGTTACTTCAAGTACAGAAGCACTGGTTCAGTCATAGCTCTTGGATGTTTAGCATTTCAGAAAATCAGGCAACTTATTTCACTGCTCAACCAAGATTTTTAAAACCTAATGTTGTCACTTATTTATTCATTCTCCATTCTTCAGCTTGATCAGAGTGATCAAGCACGTGAGATTTTTACACAAAAATGTGTAAGTAAATTCAGAAACATTATTTTAATCAGTTATATAACCACTTCCTTCTGAGAGGCAGATTCTTGCATCAGTCTATGCTCTCTCTGGTGTGATGGATAAGGTACTCCCACACTGAATCACAATGGCTGGAGGATATAGAAAAAATTTATCTTGGGAGAGATAGTCTATCCAAAACTCAGACCTGAGGCAACAGTCTAACTCTGGCTTCCCTGATATCAAAAGACATCAGATTATAGTTGAATGATGAAAAATGAGTATCTCTACTTTGGCAGACTGAAATGTTTCAAAGTCACTTGTTCCACCTTCCATATTAAAACCATAATCTTTTGCAGCTTTACCAAAAATACTATTTATTTGTGAAAGTTTTCCACTGTGGAGGAAATGCATTTTCTGTTGACACAAAAGATAATATATCAGAGATTTTATTTTTCAACTAGGAAACAGATATCTGCATATACATTTCCTAACCATATATTTGGTATATCCTATGTCTACACATAGAGATCTTGAAATTGTTCATAAACACATTAACTTTTGAATCCTATTTTCTTCTGATGGTATGTGCTATCTAGTAGTACAATTGGTAAAGAAAGTCAGACACATTTGTGAGGTGATTTTGGTTTCATAGAACCATAGATTCATAAAATCATTAAGGTTGGAAGAACCTCAAAGGTTCCTGTGTCCAACCATTGGCCAAATATCACTGTATCAACTAAACCATAGAACTATGTGCCATATTGAGTCATTTCTTGAATACTTCCAGGGATGGTGACTCCACCACCTCCCTGGGTACTTTGTTACAATGTCTAGCAACTCCTTCCATGAAGAAATTCTTCATTACGTCCAATCTCAACCTTCCTTGGCACAGCTTGAGCCCATTTCCTTTCATTCTGTCAGTGGCTGCTTGGGAGGAGAGACTGACCCTGGACACCCTCTCCTTTCAGGCAGTTGTGACAAGTGACAAGGTCTCCCTTGAGCCCCCTTTTCTCCAGGATAAACACCCCCAGCCCCCTCAGCTGCTCCTCACA
>JAODKT010001744.1:15123303-15152327 GCA_027576195.1 Cossypha heuglini
TAAGAAATAAGAAATAAGAAATAAGAAATAAGAAATAAGAAATAAGAAATAAGAAGTAAGAAGTAAGAAATAAGAAATAAGAAATAAATTATTTTAAACAAAAATAAAGACCCCACCTCCCACAAACCTCTTGGATTGGTTTAACTGAAGTTGAAGAGATATCCAGGTAGAGCAGAATATGATTCACATGAAACTTCAGGAGTCAGAAACAGAATGACATTCCCTCCTACTAAAACTGTGGGGAAAGAAAGCAAGAAAAACAACAGCCCTCTCTGTAAATTATCATCTCTGATTACAGGGAAAAAAAAGAGAGAGGGAAGCACGAAGCATGTTGCAGTGTAACGAGCACTACCTGAGAGCTGCACTTCCCCGCACATGGCCTCATTCTGTACATAGTGAAATCAGTAACAAGGGTTCTTCTTGACTTGAGTGGATTCAAGATTGAGTTTACTGGCATTGCGCCCAAGAGGCATCATTGAAACTGTGAGAGCAAGGCCAGAGACTCCAGTGGGAATCCATGCACTGACTGAAGCATGTCCTTAAGCAGATATCTGAGTCCCATAAAGTCAACACATTCAAATATGTACTTTAAACCAAGAACATGCTTTGTTGAATCTTGGCCTTTGGCAATTATTTGAGACATCAAGTTTTACTTACTTTACAACTAAGCTGCTAAAACATTTTGAAAAATAAATAATGCTAGTGATTTTTATATGAAAAAAAGAATTCCTACAAGTATTATTAGTTAATAAAATGACAGGGGCGTACTTAGTTTTATCATAATATGGATTTGCTCTTGTCATTGCTGGAAGCATAGCTATATCAAGTAAATTAAAAAAAAACCCCAGGCTTAAACAAGTTCTACAGATATATATAGGTCTTGCTCATAAAGTTACAGTTTATCTGTTCTGCAACAGATGCAGAGCATCCTCACAGGCACCTGCAGAAACTTGAAAAGCTGTGAACTTTGTTTTGCAGAAAATAGACGGAAACAGGTTTCTTTAAATATGGATGCCCAATTATGAAAAATTTTCAGGAATTTTGGCACTTTATAAATACCTAAAGTTAATTGGATTTGATAGATATTCAGGATCTTATAAAACCAGAATATTTATCAAGATGAACTGCAGATTCAAGAACTTCATTTTTAATACAAGCTTCAAAGGGATTTTTGCAGGCACATGTGTAGAGACAGGTAGATACATGAAGATGTAGATATATACTGGGTTTTAGTTGCAGATATATTTACTTTTTTAATTTTTTGTTTTGTTTTGGTTTTTTTTGGTATAATTTAGAAAGACTTAACAGTCTTTACTTTGGTACCGGTTGACCTCTTATTTCTCAATTTATTAACTATGTATTTGTACTCTTGATCTGTTCACAATCACTTGTGAATTTAACTTCAGTTCCATTAATGTGTTTGATAACTATGAAGACTGAAAAATCAGTCTACTTTTACAAAATTTGTAGCTAAAAAAGATTGAACTACCCTTAATTGTGAAATCACTCTCACTGTTATTTAGAAAAAATATTCTTGTTTAGGCTTTTGAGATGCATAAATATGGGTATAAATAATGAGTTCTTCTTTTTGAATTGGTTTAATAAATGCTTTCCCAAACTCCCCTGATGTCATAAAATACGACTTTCCATATTTAGATAAAATTACTTCTGACCATTCTTTTTAAAAATTACACGTAGTTTAAGAATATTCTAGGGAGTTTCTAGGAACAGTAGCTGCTTTTTATTGTGAAAGTGAGAGCATTTTATTTTTCTTTTTTTCTGAGTGTTCTTCCTTTACTAAGCAAAGCTTCTAATTGTCCCCAAGAAGGGACATAATTATTTGCTTTAAAAAGATTGTACACTAATCCCTTTTCCTACAATATCCTTAAGTAATTTATAAGTGCTTATTTCAAACTGAGGAGTTTGACAGTGCCCCTAGTGAATCTTGATATACATGCCTTACAATTCATACACAAATGATACTACATGAAATATTCATTAGGAATACTCTAAATTATGTACCAAACAACGAGGGTACTGTCATTGTCACACTTTTCATCTGGTAAATATCCCAGTGGGCACAATGAATTCACTTATATCTCACAAAGAGTTTCCCAACATGTTTCAATTATTTATCTTATGGCTACAATCTTCCATGTGCACATTCATGTTTTTGTTTTTCAGGGTTTTCTGAAACATGCTCTCGTATTCATTGCACTAGAATACATAAAACTTGTAAAGAAAGGCATTAGCTTATACTTAACCAAAGTGAAATACATTCAGAGTAGTTTGTGTATTTAGACTGCTTTGATATCTGGTCACAGCATAAACAGAATAGACTTCAAGAAGAAATTGTTAAGTGTTTTTAAAACCTCCAGAAGATTTTCCCACTAACTCAAAGAGAAGCACACAAGTAAGAGAATGTGGGAAAAAGGATCCCTACCACGTTTACAACAGGCAGACATCATATGATGATAAGAAGCAACAAGTCTGTCCTGTGATGAGATGAATGGTGTCATTTGTAACTTCTTGAAAGGCGGATGGGGAGCACATGGTGCTTCCTTGATGCATGATGCCAAATGACACTTATCACCTAAAATAAGTAGCTAGAATTCTCAGACATAATAGATCCATTTGGAAAGTGCATGGAACAATGGTAACTTCTTAGAAATGTTTAACATCTTCTGACATGTCACATTGCATTAATAACATTTCAATAATGCAAACTAGCATAAACCTAGTTTTTTAAAATAAATTTAATAAAAACTTAAATTCCTCTACCCACAGTTTTTAGTTCCTTAAGCTACCTTTAAAGCAGGGATGGCTTGCAGGTAGATTATGGAGGCACTGAAGATCCTGTACAATTTAAGAGAGAAGAACCAACTTTTCTAATTTACATTTCCTTAACTCAGGGGTATACAAAAATAATATGTAAGGGCAGAAGGTTAGGTTTGAACCTGCATGATCTGATGACAAAGCTAAGGAGAGAACACAGACTATGGAACTATAATACTGAATGAAAATTCTGTTTTCATTCTCTGGTTTACCAAGGGTTGCAGAGGACATGGTGGCTTAAATGGTCCTCTCCTCAATTTGACTAGCCACCCCTGCTACTGCTCCACAGCTGGTTGCCCTCACTGTTGATACAACTGTGAGGATGCTGTGTAAGCACATCAGGATTTTAAAAAACTTGTTTATTTTCAGTAAAGGCGAAAGATATGTCTAACCATGAGTATCTTCCAAGTGCAACACCATGAATAGAAGTTCAGGTGCCAGAGTTGTGGTGAAAAAACCCACAAAAACTGAGCAGCCAGAGACTGAAATGGGAGGTGACTTTCATTGCAAAGCTTGCATGGAGACTGCATCTAGAGTTTATGAATGTTAAATTGTGACAAATTTGGAGAAAACAATACTTTTTTAAATATTGAAAGAGATGAAAAATAAAACTTTGTTATATAATTTATTCTTCTATAGTTCCAACAACATTGCAGAACATATTTTCTTTAATGTATGAAAACACCCTCGATGTAAAAAGACAGTAATTCTTGTGTTTTTAAGAACACAATTATTATTTCTCATTTTCTGATTATTCTATGGGGAGAAAAAAAACCAAATGATGCATTTTTATTTTCTTTATTGCGACTACAAGTTCTCAAAATTCAGAACTAGCATATTTAATTTTGTCACTTGCTAGCAATTAGTCTAGTTTTAAAAGCATTAGCCACAAATAAGATATTACAGGGAGCTGTAGAAATGTGTAACAAAAATTATATTAATGGAAAAAACTTAAATCCAAAGTCTATAGAAACTCTAGCTAGCTTAATCCATTAAAAAAATCTAAGAATAAATTATATTGATATATCTGTGTGACTATCAACCTTTTCTGATTCTTAGACTCTTGGATGCTTAAATTTCCTTAAAGAAAATTACATATATAACACCTTAAGTGTTCTTTTGTGGACATTTTAATGAAATACATTCATTGAGAAAACTTTGAGTTTAATGATATTGGCATTTTCTTTGCAAATATTTTCATATTGAATGAAATACAGTTTTAGCAAGAGACACTCTTGGGCTTCATACAAATGGAGGACAGAAAATATATCCTTTGTTTCTAAGATATAGCTGAAAAAATATAACACTTTAGTAACAAACTCTTTACAAAATCTGTATTTGCAGATTCTCTCTTTCAAATACTGCTTCTATCCTCACTCTATAGCTCTATTAGGAGGATGAGATGTCTCAAGAAGGTAAGTGATATATAAAAGGCTTTGCTGTCTCTTTCTGTACTCCCTTTCTTAAAAAAACTAATTATGTATGTTTACTAGAAAGAAGGGGCAAAAAAATCCCACAACTATCAATAAGTGCAATTAAATTTCAGTAGAAATGCCAAATTTTATGGAACATTACTGCTTAACACACTTTGTGGCTATGGACCAGCTTAAGTTTAAGGTTAAAGTTATACTATGATATGACACTTTCACTCTGATAAAACTATTTTCTTGATTATTAAAACCTACGAAAAGAAGTGAGTGCAGATGATATGTGGGTTTCTTAGGAAAAACAATGTTAAGAATAAAATTTTGTGGGTCTTTTTTTTTTTTAAAGGAAGCAGCCAATTATTTAATATTAGATTGGATTAGTGCATATATGCATATAAAACTATTAATAAACCCTCTGCTAGAAACTTGACTGACTTTCACCAACTGGTGACAAAGAATTCCAGGCTCTGTAAGCGTTTCTGTCACTGATTTCTTATGAAACTTTTTGAGTAGGCTGAGATGTAAGGATTTATTTAAATCATCATTTAGCCAGGTAGCTGATGCTTTTTTCCTTTGACAGAGGCCATGGTGGTCTAAAGAGTTAATTTGTAGCACTTTGAGGAGCCCTAAACAAAAGGTGTGTAGGTAGCTTCTGGCTGGTCTTACTTTAATTTGGTGACTGTGTCAGCTCTGGCAGTGCCTGCTGCCATTCATTTCTGCTCCCATTTCACCCCTTAACACAGTAGGCAAAATGTTTGCAAATTTTCACAGAAGATTGTTAGATTGGTCCAGTTTTGGCTTTGAGTTCCATTTCTCTAGTTTCCCAGTGCCCTCTCCACGAACATAGCACAGCCACTACCACTCAATTAGCCATGTTTCTCAGGGTAACTGCTGTGTGATTAAAGTAGTTAAGTGTCAAATTTCCGCTTTAGTGGAAAAATGTCATACCACTAGTCCACAAAAATTCTTCCAGTTCTGTTAGTGGAGCACTTCTGAGTCCGTCGGGGCCATGAGCTTAGAGAAGACAAGTAACTGATTTATTTTGAATATTTGTTTCATAGAATAATAGAATCCTAGAATGGTTTAGGTTGAAAGGAACCTTTATCTGCATTATCTGATTTCAACCACCCATGCCATTGGTAGGGACATCATTCAATAGATCAGGTTGCTCAGGGTCCTTTCCAACCTGGCCTTGAGCAGTTCCAGGAACAGGACATCCATAACTTCTCTGGCCAACATGTTCCAGTGTCTCACCAACCTCTGAGTAAAGAATTTCTCCCTTACATCTAATCTAAACATGCTCTCTTTCAGTTTACAATCATTGCCTCTTCTCCTATCACTCTCTGTGTAGAAAGTCCCTTTCCCTCCTTTTTCATATGTTCCTTTAAGGTAGTGAAAGTCTGCAATGAGGTCTCCTTGCAGCCTTCTCTTTTCCAGGCTGAACACCCCCAACTCTCTTAGCCTGTCTTCATAGGGGAGATGCTTCAGGCCTCTGATGATCTTTGTGGCCACTTCTCTGGATCTGCTCTAACAGATCCTTGTCTTATGTTAAGGATCTAGAGCTGGATGCAAACCTCCAGGTCTCACAAGGACAAGTAGTAGGGTAGAGTCATCTCCCTCATCCTGCTGGCCACACCTCCTTTGAGTCTGGTGGGCCTTCTGGGAAGGATGCTGGTTCATGCCCACCTTTTAATTCACAAGAACCCCTAAGTCTTTCTTGGCAGGGCTTCTCTCAATGACTTCTCACAGTCTATACTCATCTGGGATTTTCCTGATAAAAATGTAGCAACTTACACTTAGACTTGGTGAACTCCATGAGGTTCTACAACTTCTCAAGTCTGTCTAGGGTCATCTGCATGGCATCCCGTCCTTTCATGGCAACTGCACAGCTTGGCTTTGTGCTATCTGCAAACTGGCAGGGGGTGCACTCATTCCCACGGTTTATATCACCCATGAAAAATTATATTTAAGAACACTGTGCCCAACACAGAACCCTGAGAGACACCACACATCACCAGCTGCCACCTGAGTATAAAGTCATTGGCTACACTCTCTGGTTCTGCCCATCCAGCCCATTGCTTTTCCATTGAATACTCCATTCTTTAAATCCATGTCTCTCCAATTTGGAGATAAGGATATGATTTGAAACTAAGGCCTTGTAGAAGTCTAGGAAGACACCATCCATTGATCTTCCCTTCTGTCCCATTAAAAGACCACCAGATTGGACAGGCAGGATTTGCCCCTAGCAAAGCAGTGCTGGCTGTCTTGGATCGCTTTCTTGACTTTCATATGTCTCAGAACATCTTCTAGGAGGATCTGCTCTATGGTCTTCCCAGGTGAGGCTCTCTGGTCCATATTTCCCTTGATCTTCCATTCTCCCCTTTTTAAAAATAGGACCAACATTTCTTTTTTCTCTGTCACCAGAAACTTCACCTGACCACCATGACTTTTCAAATATGATGAAGAGTGGCTTGGCAACAACATCAGCCAGTGTCCTCAGGAATACATGTCCTCCAATCCCATGGATTTGTGGCTATTCAGTTCCATCAGCTGATCCTGAAACTGTGGCTTGCTTACAGAGGGAAGGACTTCATTCTCACCATACCCATCCAGATGTCTAGGGACTTGGCAAGTATTGAAATCTTGACTGCCAGTGAAGACTGAGGTAAAAAACTCATGGAGTACTACAGCCTCTACAGTATCCATCACCACCAGTTCTCTCCTGCTTATTAGGGGCCACTCTCCTTGGCCTTTCTTTTCTGACTGTAAACTTACAGAATCCATTTTTGCTCATGTCTCTTTCCAAGTAATTGCCCAGCTTTGCCTTGACTTTCCTCATCCCTACACTTTCAAGCTATATCCTGTACTCCCCCAAGGTCACCTCTCCCTGCTTCCACTGCCTGTGCATTTCCTTCTACCTTCTCAGTTTGAGGAGTAGACCTTTGCTCATCCATGCCTTTTTCTGACCTGCCTTGCTCAAATTCCTACACATTTCTTTGCACCTACACATTATGGTATCATCATAATTTGTAAATTAAAACTTATTTTATTTTGTTATATTTTATTTTTGGAATAATGAGGTTTAAGAACCATGAAAATAACTGCAATCAAAAGTTTGAGAACAAAAGATCTACTGCTTTCACACATCTTTGGGCCCAGTCTTGCACTTTGTACTTGAATGAAATTGCCCATCACATAGGACAAAACTCTAATGTCAACAAAGTTAACCCGCTTGACATCTTTTCAGACGAAATGTCTGGCTTTTCAAAAATCAAGCGATTTCAGTTCTTAAACAAAACAACTGCTTCCTTCACCTGATTTCAAGAGGAACTTTGCCAGCAAAAAACCTGCACAAGTGGCCCCATTGTGTCTACTCACCCTTGAATGATTGCTGCTTAGCAGTTTCTCTTAAGAAAACTGTGCATAATCAAAGTTAGACAATGGGAAAAACAATGAATATGAATGACTCTTGGATCTCTGAGAGCCTTTGTTATGCTGCCACCAATGTACACAAGAAAAGAGCTATATATGGGACCATATGAGGTGATCAAAACATTAACCAGACATTGTAACCATTTTTCAATATTCTCAGCCCCGAGTGTGTGTTTGAAAGAAATGTGCTACTTGGAGCAAAGCCATTTTTTAGTGTGTGTGCCCTGTATCTTTGCTTACTCATGGCCGTGGTGGTGACAGAAGTGCTGACGCCGGTCCCAGAAGCAGCACTAGAAATACCTCCCTCTCCCTTCCTTGCATTCAAAGCTAAGGCAGACATCTGTGAACGAGAGATGTGTACTTTTATAGCAGCTTGCTTGTCCAGAAACTAGCACTGAAATGCATTATTTTATGGTTAGTTTTCCTAAAAGTACACTTTAAATGATAATTAAGTCATAAATATTTGAGGGCCAGGTTGCGATACTGTTCCTTGCCGTGACAGACGGTGCAGTGGAGGCTGAGCGTGCCCTGCTCCTGAGGGGCATGACTGTGCCTGGCCCAGGAGGGACCCCGACTGGCTGGGAGCCCAGCCCTGAGGGGCTGCAGTCCTTTGTTGTGCCTGCCTGGGGTGCCTCACTTTTCCTGAGCTCTCTGGGAATGCCATGAGCTAGGCTGCAAACTCCCACCCCAGCTTTGCCGCAGGTGCTGCAGGCAGCTCAACGTTTGAACCCACGCACAGCCAAGTGTACTGCCCCATCTCAGGGCTGTGAGCATCACTGCTTCCATTGGGACAATCATCGTTATTCACATATCTTAAACTCCCAGTTTCCAGGAACCATCTTATTTACTGGGTGGTATTTATTTATAGCTGTTCCATAAAGTGCAACATGCTATGTTTGTGTGTGCATGCCTGCCTGCCTGCCTGGGTACACATACAAATTGAAGTATTAAAACCCTATCTGGTAAGTATGTGAGATTATTTTCAATCCACGAACTGAATCTGAAATACCTTTAAAAATAAATAATGTTTTTCTGTAAGGAAAATTACTAAGTGGGTAATTATTGGAGGCATACTGCACAGTGTACTTGATGATATCAGAGTCAGGTTTATGAAGAATGCTATTTGTTAGGCAGTCTTTATAAACACAGTATGCTTTAGCTGCTGACCTACTAATTGCTAGGTCATGTATCATGTTAGTCAGGGTAACTTTCTTCCAGGTGATCCGTACGAAATAGCTGTTTGTGAGATCTAACAAGATCAAAAAACCTTGTGAAATGACCCTAAATCAGAAAAAACTGTATATCACCATGCCATGTGGGTACTTTGAGGTACTACTTACAGAAATAGGGCTAAATTAATAATTGACTGATACTACTACTGCAATTACTACTACTACTAATAATAATAATGATAATCAGCTTTAATGATGAACCTGATACACTGTTTACTGTGTGTTGGTCATGGTCTCATCATTTATAGAGATATTTTTTGCTATGATTTGACAAGGATTAGGAGATAAATCCAAATGAGAATTTTTTTTTGTTTTAGTGTCTCATGATAACTACCCTTTACTGAAGTTTAAAGTATTGCCTGAAAGTAGTCTCTGCATGTAATGCAAAGACAGTAAAGAACTTTTAAAACTGAGGTAACAATTTCATTTTTGAAATGTGTATTTAATTTATTAAAAATTAAGCTCCCCATAACTGCTGTTACAAAAATGAAGTACAATGTAAGCAGAATTCTCTCTAAATTGTTGTATGTATGTGATACAAACATGGCAACTAAATAGAGGTTTAAATGACTACCAGCACTCTTGATTGCATAGCCAGGTGCCAGCAAGCAGAAAATCCACAGACAAATTTGCATTTTTTTTCTACCTTGCTCCAAATTAGAAGGACTGTGAAAAAGTGTGGCTGTGAGCAAATCTAACCATTTTCATGACTGTTAGTGGCACAATCTCTGAGAACTTCTTAGTGTATTGTTATACCTAAATTTTTTTCCAATAACATTCTTTTGATAATAAATTTTAAGAAGAGTAACTGTGCATATTGAGGCATATTTAGTCTGGTGAAGTTTATATGAGACACTCTCTCTACTTTTTCACACAAAACAGAAGCCTGTGCCACAGGCTAGGCATGCAAGTCTCTTGGCTTGGCACAAAGAAGTGCAGCATTCAAGAACCATGGCAACCTTGCCCATTTACCTTTTCTCACTCATTCACAAACCCACATCTTAGATCGCATTCCATGGCTTTTTCTTGGAGTTTGGTGCAAAGTCTTTCCTTTTAACTCTGTTAGTGTAGGCATAGAGAAAATAACAATGAAAAAATGGAATTTGGACTAGGGTGGAAAAGTCAGTTGATTCTTTAAACAGAAAGTCAGGGAAAGGAAGAGGGCTACACACTCAGAACACAAGCTCAAGCAGTCACAATAAACTTTCCAGTCAAATTATTCAGATATGCTGAAATTTATTGGAATATGATGACTTGTTACTGAATATAGACATTCAAATTTTTATTCTATTTAGATCCTACTTTTAATTTTCTGATCTGATTGCATCAGTATGTCAGGGATACATCAAAAGCACCACACTGATATCAGAAGGAAAACATAATTTTTTGTCAGATCCCAAATTGACAATAGAGAAAGTATTGGTGCAAATGAAAATATAAATATAATATTAAAGTAGTCCAGGATCTTGTAGCTCATACACTGTAAAATTAATTTATAAAGCCATTTCAGGAGTGACCTAAATATCAAGCCAAGTACAGTTCCAAAAGCTTCACATAATCCCTAACAGGGAAGCTGGAGTAGCTGGCATTTTACAACAGTTACTACATGGTATTATTGGCAGCAGTTCTACAAGCAGCACATATTAGACTAATTACCATTAAACTATATTAGTTTCTGTTGATTTCCTGGCTAAAAGTTCAGAAGATCTTACTTTTTTCCATGTGATGTGCTTGCCAGGTTTTACAGATTTCTCAGGACTTCATAAGTAATATAACACCTTGTGTGATGGAATTTCAATACAGCAATTGTTTATCACAGAAATGATCCTCAACCTGGCTCAGATCTAAGAAACTTTTGTGAATGCCACTTTGCCCTTGCCCACCTGTTTTATGTTTCTCCTCCTCCCCTTATCTACCTTTTCCACACAACAAGACAATCCAAAGTGTGGGCCATTTAAGTGTCACCAGGTCTGTAAGGCTCGAAAAGCTCTGCCAGTTAACATAAAACAAAATCACTGCTGGTTCCATGGAATCACATTTCCCCACCACAAAGAAAAATGAGAGGAGAGGAAAGGTAGCTTTAGAGTGGGGGTTTGAATGAGGACACTTCGTGAATGTGAATGGAAACTCTACATTCTTTGTTATTTTAACAGGCTGTGTCTGTTCTCCTTGAAAGAAATTGTATAAGAGAAGATTGGACTAAGTAGTTTTTATTTTATTTCAATGCACTTGTGCACTTTTACAAAGATCAACTTACTTAGCCATGTAATAAACTCTTGTTTTACAATAGTAGTAGTGCATATTATACCACTGCAGGTATCTGTAAAGCAGGGGATCAGAGCAGAGAAACAAAACATTTGTTTCTTTGGTGAATGAAGCATATATCATTACCTTTAGTCAGTATGTCAGATATAACTTGAACCTTTGGCAAGCCAGTCAGAACAATGTGCAGGTGCCAGTTAATCAGCTTTGAGCAATTGTACCCATTCAGATCACTACCTAATTCTTTGCAATTAAACATTTGATAGGTTGGTGTTTATGATAAAAATCCTGAAATTTTCTTAGAACAAAATCCATTTTTGATCTACCTAATGCAAAACAAAATCCACCTTTTAGTGATCAAGCGCCTCTTCATTAGAGACATTTGCAATTTTTTACAAGTGTAATCCACAGAAACAAGTATAAATACTACAAAATGCAAAAATCATGTCTATTGTTATTAATTTGTGAAAAATTATGTTCTGTAAAGAAATCCTTTAATCTTTCATCAAATTATAAAACCTCTATTAAGAATTTTACTATTTTAAAATTCCCACTGTATTCCTTGTATTTTTGGCTCCATCTGAACTGGTTCCAGTAGAAAAAGGCTATTCAAAGTTATAATTTCAAGTTGCAAATGAATTTTACCAGTGTGATGTATTGGCTATCGAGTTTAATATAAGGAGGTGGACAAGAAACAGCATAGATGTCAGCAGCATAAGGAGCTTGGAGAAATAAGAAGGCATTAAAAGGTAAGAAAAAAATTATGGATAAAATATATATAAATATAAATAAAAATATATATAAATTAAAAAAATAAGGTTTAGTAAGTATTATAAAGATCATGTTTTACAAAGACGAATGCTGTTTTCAAGTTTTCTGTTATATATCCTTTGTTATATAGTTTTGGGGGTTTTTGTTGGTTTTGTTTTGCTTTGGTTTGAGGTTTTTTTATTTCTTTTTTTTTTGTGTTTGTTTTTCTTAGAATAAAATTCTTCCCTTTGGGATCAGAAATATCTACAGAATTTTAACCTTTTCAAGAAAACATTGAAAAGTTTCTAATACTATTCAATAATTACCCTTGACAGAACAGAAAATTTAAATCTAATTGAGCTTCACTGAAAATATTCTGAACCATCCACAAGAAGGTTTTCATTCAATAAGTTGCTCATAGAATTATCGTACAAGAATTGATGAATAAAATAAGAATGAGAAATTCCAGGAAGATATTTAAAAGACTATTGTGATAGGCAAAATTTTGTTATTGAGAACAGGAAAGAGAGAGAAAAAGAGCAAAAACTTGCACTTAATAGAAAAAAAGCTAAAGGAAGTTAATTTGGTCTTCCCCTAAATATGAGTTCTTCTATGGAAGATGAATATGCAGACATTGATCAGAAATATTTCACATGAATCCTGGAAAAAATAATTTATAGGATCAAATAGCATTAATCATGATAAATTTGCAGAGAAATAAATTATTAGATTCTATTAGAAGAGAGATTCTCACTGCTGTGGTGTTCTAGAAAGATAAAGTATCATATAATCTTATGAAAAAGAAACCATTTTGAATACTTTCCAGCATAATAATAGGTATTTTGAGAAATTCACATACTATGGAGAAGTATATATTCTGGATTCTATGGCCAAAGAAGGATAAAATGTTTGTTCCTGGGAAAGCACCAGACATAATATGTTTGCTTCCAGGAAGATGCAGCATAGGAAAAACATCTGTATGCAGTTCTCCACTTTTCTGAGCATCTGCTATAGTTCTGTCACTTCACTCTTAATCTGAAATGTTTTATTGAAAGTACCAATGTGCACAAGTTGGTCAGAGAAGCCATTTATGGATTTCACAGAAATCAGTTTAGTTGCTACAAATAAACCTTGCCACAGCAGGTTAATTCTAAGATAATTTATTTATTATATTTGAATTTTGAATTATTATATTTGAATAATTAGAAAAAACATTTACTGATGCATACAACTAAAATGAAATGTAATTCATATGAGAATATTTTAAGGATATGTTAGTTTTATGACTAGAAAAAACTGTCACAAAAATAATGGCAAGCTATTTAAAAAGTCATTAGTAGGTTAGAACCTGTTAATGTATTTGATATTATAAGAGAAAGTATAACCAAGTATTTGACTGTCTAAGGCTATAGCTAGGTTTTTATTTCTCAAGAAAACCAACTTTACATAATGATGACGCTTACTAGAGAGACCATTCACAGATCCTTTACAGAAGCAGTTAGGACATTACTTTTATTTTTCCTATTAATTGCTACAATTTCTTGTCTTTAATTTGTGTTTCCTTTTCTGTATGTTCTTGAAAAACATATTTTAGAATAATTTTCGTATTTCTGTTAACATATTGCTTGCCACAACACGATCCCAGGGTCATGATAGAACATTTTGCCACCCCTGTTCTTACAATGTACCATTTGTGTCACTTTCAAACTCTTGTTTTCTTGGTCTCACTTTCTGGTTTAGGGTACAGGCAAGAGTTTTCACGGGTGTGTGTGAACAGTGCTATCCTGAGCCTCTCTTAATTTCAAGGTTGAATGTGCTGTAGAAGTAGTTATTTAATGCCAGATGCCTTTGTCTCCACTTTTGTTTTAAAATGATGTTTGATACATTCTCAAATATGAGCACACCAAAGAGATATGCATCTTACCACTGTTGAAAGATAAACCAATAAATGGAATGAGTGTGCATAATATCATCTGATGGTAGAGAAAATAAAAAGGTCTTTTAAGGATAAATGTGAGGAAAACTTTATTTTCTGTAGAAGTTAGTCTCAAATCTTGGCATTTTTAAAAAGTGTCCTAAAACTTCTCAAAACATTTATTGAAACATTTACTTAACTCCCACTTAGTTAAGTGTTGCCATTCTTTTACACTAAGTGGTTATGACACTGTGTAAATAAGGCTAATAAAATCAGAATTAATAAGCTGAAGAGTTCCTCATTCAAAAAACTTAAGATATGCAAGTCTCAGAGGCCATTTCTAATGATACTCCACTGACAGATAATAACTTCTATTTATTTCTTGTTCTTCCAGGTAGAACTATATGCATAACCCAAAAAGCAATCCCACCCTTCATCTCCTAATTTCTTCCTTTATTTTTTTAATTATCAAATAATTTTATCACAAATTATTGTGACGAATTATTGCAGTTGGCTGCCACCAACTGCAGCCATTCCATCATATTGCAGCCTGTTCGGGTGACATTCAGGGTCTGTGGAGCCTGAACAGACACTATTAGGAACATGAAGCTGCAAAGTAAAAAGGCTTATTTTTTGTCCTATGTCTGCTGGGTTTTGTGCCATTGATGGTGGAAAGTCTCTCAAATGGATGATTGCAGAAGTTCAGAGTATTCAGCTCTGCTTTGCCTGTGGTCGTCCAAGATCTTCTCAGACCTTAGTGTTTACTGCTTTGAACCTGGATTTTTTACTGGTTTGGCACATATGCAGTAGAAGTTTTTCTTGAATAAGTGGCTCAGGATTAGCTCTAATATTAAGAATCTGCATAATGAACTGTCACAAAGAAATGCTGGCTTTGTCAACCTTGCACAGCTGTACTTTGCATCAGGCAAACAATAAAACAGTCCCTGTTGCCTGGTATTTATGCACTGAATGATGTCTGCTTGCCAATTATAGTGAGTGATGTGGTCAGAAGTGGCTGCTGCAACTGGTGTTTAGCAGAGCAGCCTCATTAAAGAAAAAAACACCATTCCTCATATATGTATTGATAACATTTTTTTCCCGAATCAAACTACTGCCGGGGCACAAATTATTTTTTAAATTAAAACTGCTTGCTTCCAGTTTTTAGCATGTACTCCCAAATCGCTAACCTTTTTGGTTTTAAGGAAAATAAGGATAAAAAAAATTCAAAAATAAATTTTTTCTTGCTGATTTCTGGATCAAATTGTTCATAAATACAGAGGAGATTTGACTTTTCAGTTTTAGAAATTTACCCATATTTATGGCATGGGAATGAAGATGATATGGGAAGCAATAGCACTTTCACTTTGTACTCTATTTTCCCCAGGAGCCCTGTGGCATTTGCTATAAAAGACCTATTTTATTTGTAAACAGAAGTACAAAGTCTGTAATTCTGTATTGCTTATAGTGGGACACAGTTTGTTGAGTGACTTTAACCACTGAATGTAAAAATATTTTCCCAGTTGTCATTTCACTAGGTAGAAAAAAAGGCTGCAAGTTCAAGTACTGTTTCTTTCTCTGATTTAATTTCACTAAAAATTAGAGATAAGTTCTGTACTCTGCTGTTTTCCAGACTGTCAATGAAGGCTTTCTCAAAAAATGTTTCAAAAACTAACATTAAAGATGACCAAAAAAACTAATACGCTCTGTTTCAGTTCTTTCTACTTTTCTGTTATGTCTTCAATCTCTCTCGCATACAGGTGCTTCATTGTACGCAGCTGTTTTCCAAGCCCTGGCAAAACAGTTGCAGAAAATAAAGATATTTGCCAGCTTTACTTTAGCAACAAGTGCTTTTACTTTTTTGCGTTTATTCCTTGTACAAGAAAGTACACAGGTCCACACTGCCTCCATCACAGGAATCTGGCACAGGCAACTGCTGTCAACTAGCAGCCAAGCATTTTGTGTAGACTACTACTACCGGTAACAGTTTTCATTGGCAGTGAATTTGTCTCCAGTCCAAAGTCTGCCACTTTCTTCCTTATATTGTGTCCATTAACCCCATCCTCAGACTCCCAACTCTTCTCAATTTCGCATATATAACAACATAGAAAACTAAACTCCTTTCATCTGCAGCAGCTCAGCTCTGCCTAAAACGACTTCACTTTTATTAAGACTTCAAATAGAAAGTAGCCCTCGGCTGTAAGAGTTTTCTGTTGTTGTAGCTATTGAAAAGAGATTTGAACATGAACATCACTTGTCTATATCAGACCAGAACACCAAGCTTTCTGATCTGCATAAAAATAGGTAAGGGAGAACAAATTAACAAATCCTTTTGACATAAAACAAGTCTTCAAACTGTCTTGATTCACTTTTGAGAATGAGAATAAATAATCTGTTATTAGACTGCTTTCTCCCTGTGGTGTCAAACTTGAGACATGGGCCTATGTCTTGAAGTGTTGCCTTTACCCTGTGAAATCAAGCTGTGTAGATATTTAGCACAGTTTTTGCAATACAGGAAACATCTTAAAATTCATAAACTACATCTTTTCTTCCTCTTTAAAATGCACAATGATTGCTTTCTCTCTTTCCAAGTGCCCTCTGTGGCTAAAAGGCTATTTCTGTAAAATAGAGAGCATTGGTACAATTTATTCCTGCACACTGGGATAAACTCCATGAGATGATCATCTCACCTATAATAATTTTGGGAAGGATTATTTTTGCCACTGAGGCTGCATGACAATTCATATCAAGTATATATGAATGTCTTGAGATTCGGGAACCTTATAAAGAACATTCAAAAATGCTCACTTGTAGACATGAATGGTGAATGCAATTAGTTTCTCTGTGCTAATGAAGGATAACGGAAGTCAGAAATCTAAGCTTATGTGTGAGCATGTTTACCCTGGATCCTAAAACCTGAGAGATTTATATTAGTAACTTTTCTGAAGCCAGAACTTTATACCAAAGCAGTTCCTCATGGACTTCAGGATGGGAAGCAAATTGTTCTCAGACATGCACTTTTTTCCTAGGCAAATAAAGAAAAAAGTATGTCTCTTCTAACTCATCACTTCTGTTAAAGAAAAAACTTCTTCAACAGATGCACTTTGACCCTATATCACCCATCTTAGTTGTTTACTGCCCATACTTTTATATTGACAGTGACTTCTTCTTCAGCAAAGGGCAGAGGAGCCTTTAAAATCACGTCTTGAGGCATCAGCTCTTGACATCAGTTGTGTCGACAGTACCAAAAGAAGCCAAACTGGAGAAGTATAAATCTGAGTGACAACTTTTTTTGAATAATCTATTTAATTGTTTAAACTCACCTAGGCTTGGATTTTTAGTTTCTAGTTTCCATTTCCCATAAGGGCTTGCTTTTCTTTTGTTTGTGACACTGAGGCACCACAGGTTATGAGAAAGGATGAGTCAATTTACACCCCCATCTCAGGTTTCCTCCCCTCTGAACTGGCTTGTCCAACATAATTATGGACTAGACAACTTTCGCAGGATTACAGATGTCATTAACTCTTATGATTCCAAGGCAAGTCTTAGCAAATCACAGAGAATCACATAGGTATTATGATCATCTAACTTTGATAATATGATACATAAGCCTGTTCTTGGTAATTTACTATACACTTGCATCCACAACACAAATAAGTGATCTGACACAGATGATATATACATACATGCTGTCCTGTTTTCAAGGTTACTTGCAGAGGAGCCCCCTAATTAACTGTCATAATTTTGCTATAGATTTGAACACATACTTTACTTCAGCTTTGAATTTGTGAGATATTACCACCTATTAATATGTTTATAGAATATGTTCATGTGGGAAATTTCAACTATAAAGCTTTCTTCTTCTGAATGATGAACTACAGACCCTGGATTTTGTTATGTGGAATTTGTTGATCCAGTTTAAAAAATTAAAATTACTTTAAAATACATTTACACAGTAATTACTCCCTTAATGTAAACATAATGATTTCACAAGATTTACTCATTGATTACAACAAAGTATTTCTTCTTATCTAGAATCTACATATATCTTAAATCCACAGATATCTTAAATGCATGTGTATCCAAGCCTAAAAACAATGTAATTGTATAATTTTTTAAAATAAATGTTTAGAAATTAAAGACTAACAAAACTGTTTTGTGTCTACAGAACCCAAATAATGCTAAACTCCGATTCTATATATATGGACTCTGGACTGCAAACAAATGTCATGAAAGGTTTTCCTTATTCCAGAACACAAAAAGCAAAGAAAGTAGTTATTTATTTATCTATTCTCAAACCAAGTTATTCTCAATTAACCATTAGTTAGGAATGAGTATTCAAAGCTGAATATTTTTGCTTTTACAACTTAAAAATACCAATAATCAGCAATAGTGTTTTACAACACAACTGACCCAAGAAAGCTGAAATAACATTCATATTTCAAATTTCATTGACGTGATTAAGAAATTAACAGCATTTCCTGAAATGCAGAAAGTCCAACTGAAGAGAAACTTCAGAGAAGTTTTTCTCTTACATGCGAGGAAGAAAATTTGAATTTTTCCACATTAAGGAAAGTTTCTAATAATATTATTTGGTAACATCAACAGATTTTAATCTAGATAAAAGGTTAGACATAAAAAAAGATTGAGAGATTTTATCAAAGTTTGTTGCAACAATTGAAAAAGCTAAATTTTAAATTGTTTGTGGTATTGCTTAAAGATCTTGGACATCCTGCATTTCTGTTCTCTATGCTGAGTCGCATCCTCAGGGGTGACTCTGTCTTCCATATCATATTCATCTGATCAGATTATTACTCACTTGAAATTATGGAGTACAAGGATGTGTTCTGTGATGTCTGCCTTTTCTACCACTGTGCGGGTAAAGAAAAATATAAGTTTTACTACTTATTAACTAGTTGAAGGTTCTGTGCTTTGGTGGAAGACAAGATATTATAGAAGATGGGGCACAAGCTGGAAAATATCACAATATTTTAAAGACCATAGGATTATAATTCAGGTTTTTAGGAATTTTTTCACAAAATTTGGTGTCGTACAATTAATGTGGTTGAATCTTTTAGCTTAATGTCTTATTTAGCTTGGATGATGGTATCTGACATCAATTTTTAGTAGCAAGCCACATTTCTTGTCCAGGAAACATTAAAAATACATCACAAAAGAATATTTCCTGTATACAACACTTGATTGCATCATTAACCTGAGGAAGTAACTCAAAATCAAGTAATATCTTAAGGATGGATTTTCCAACTGATACTCCACTCAAAATAATTTCTTTGGAAGAATTGTAATGTATAAGCAGGGAATAATTCAAATATTGTTTAGCTAGAGAAGACTGAGAAAAGGAGTCTCTGTCCCCATTGGTAGGTAAACACTGTGGATATGGGAAAATATCTGGGTCACGCTCCAATGATTTCCACAACCTTGGTGAAATGGAATAACATAAAAAGATAAAGTAAAAGTACATTAAAACAATGTAAAATAAATAAAACAGTAGTAAAAATTAAACACCATGAAGTCTAAATATAAACCTCTTCTCCTATATTCCCAATTGCTGTCCTGTGGACTTAGGACAACTCAGGCCGAATTTGGGGCTAGAAGTGATCTCAGAAGATCTCTAAAACACCATCCTTCTTAAAGGAGGGTTGATTAATGAATCAAACCAGATTACCCAGGTCATTCAGTGTGGTTTTTTAATTGGATCATCCAGTAATTTTATGACCTGGTGGGCACCAAGACATATCCATCTTGGATAGGAAAATACTGTGGGAGAGGGATGAGAAAATAAGGAAATAATATGTCTCTCATGGTCTTGGTAAGTTCCTTAATCACAAAACTTTCACATTTGGATTTGGAGAAAGTGGTGAAACCTGATAGCATAATTTCTTTCTTTAGTTATATTTTGAAGTCACACTAGCATAAATTGTCCCAAGCCACTCTGGAAATCCTTGATCTTGTCATCAGGCTGTGAGGAAGGAGCCTGTAGCTCCTCTGCCTTGGCTGTGCTCCTTATGGGCCAGGATCTGCCTTGTTTGTTTTTTTCAAGTCTGGAGATCCATTTGTGTGCACAGGGACAGAGATGCTAGTGTCTGAGGAGCTAATGTCAAAATGCTTGTCAGTGACAGCCTGGAGTGCCTTTGGATTTACGTGTTTTCAAGGTGGCTCATTTCAGATTGTGAAATTCGATTCACAAAGCGTTCTGCCTGTGGCACCAAACTGTGAGGAGAGGGCTTGTTCTTTGCTCATTGAATACCATTTTAGAATTTGAATAGCCTACAGGTGAAAGAAGAAAGCAATCACAGGATTGTCTACAGAACTGAGATTTTTAGTCCATTTTAGTGGATGTGTATTAATGGAAGATTTGTAGCTAAATGCTTATCAAGATGTTTAACTTTGGGCATTGATATTTAAAATAAATCTTCCAGGCCCAGATCTGTAACCAAACTGAGCTATATACAATATTATCTCTTTGCTGAAATGTTTCAGTATGAAAAGGAATGAGTACATTTCTGCAGGAGGAGTGAAACTGTAGTCCTGTCTTCTTGTAAAGAGAGGAAGATTCATAACGGGAAAGTTGCATTGAGGAATTTTGATTATTCAGGGGTCCATTTAATATGAAATTTCCATGTGAAAATGTCAAAATTTTGATTAATCAGGCTCTGGTTCATACAGACTATCCATACTTTTTTTTTCCAGAAGCTGTAAAAATTTCAGCAAAGATAGTGAGCTTTGGCTTTAAAGCCCAAAAGACTTGTAAAAAAAGGTTCTCCCTTACCTTACATATAATGCAACATGCATATGTTACAAATATATATTATATTGGTTTATGCATACAGTTGAGTTTATAAATGAGGTAATTTGCATACTGCTCCTCATTAAATGTCAATGTTGTTGTATTCCTTCAATGAAGAAACAAAACCCCCCTATATAATATTTATATTTTTTATTCTAAACATAAATGTGTCAGGAAAAATGTTACAAATCCATACAGGACTTCAGACCTGCCACAGACTCATAGGACTGTGTGCAAATCATACACAATCTTAGTTATTTGTTACTTGTTTTTCAAAAATCTTTGCTTGTTGTATTTCAGACGAGCTCAACTTTATGAATGAATACATGTTAATGCTACTGTGATGACAGTCATTGGCAGATAAGCTTTTTTTTTGTAATAATGTCTTCTATTTCAAGTTTTTTGTTCTCAACTAATTTTTCAAATTTTGATGTCTTTCTGTTTCACTAAGGATTTAGAAAACTTCAATAACTGCTGTGTTTCAGAAAAATACAACCTGAATATTTTATGTTTTTACATAAAGAAAAATAATGGAAAAATATTTGGAGAAACTGATACATTTTATTGACAAAATGAAAAATGCCTAGTTTTAACAACTTCTTTCAGTAAAATATTGCTTATTTTTAATGTTAAAATCTTCATGGCATGTACCAGCCATCTCACTTTACTTCTTCTAGTAGAATTAGACCTCTTTGACATCTAATTCAAAGAAAGAGTTGAAAACATTCCATTTCTAAAGTGGAAAAATGGAATTTTTCATTCCAGGGGTAGTAGATACTTTCCAATTTCTAATTTCTTTTATTTTCTCAGAATATACAAGGGAAACTGGCTGATTTTTGTGCAGCATTTGTGCTTCTATGGCACTGTATTTTCAAAGAAAGGACTGTCCAGACAATGTGGCTCTGCACATTGGGTGCAAATCTTGTCTCTGGGCTCAACCCTCTGTAATTCTTTTTGGGGTGGAAGCCAAGAGAACTTGGCATTCTTGGCTTTTTCAGGCTTGCCTGCTATCAGTAGAACAGAGCACTGCTTAAAAGGTTGGGCCTGGTTAAGGAACAGTCTTTATGAAATCACAGATTTTATTTTTTTTTCTCAATAATGTATAGCTGAGTGATAAAGAGTTATGTCTCAAAATCTAGAAAATTTTTGATTTACTCTGAAATCTATGATAGAGAAAAAGACCAAGAGCTAGTTTAATAGATTAAAGGAAATATTTGGTTATGGATGGAAGTGAAATTTCATTCAATTTAAAATGGGCAAGTTTAGGGTCTTACCATTCCAAATATTTTGTTTTATATATATATAGGAATTATGAAAAAGAATGCTTTGTGCACTGATGATATTTGCTAGGAAAAAGTGTTTGAAAGACAAGATTATTTTCAGATGGCCCCTTTCAAATTTGATAGACTTCAAGGATTTTGACCTACTTTAAGTGATGAATTAGATAAATTATGAAGAAAAGGTGGACACAGACTGAAGGGTAGTATAACTTTGCAATATGCTGTGTGGTTTAGAAACCTTGAATAAGGCTATTAAAACCTTTTGGAAGTCAGTTTAAGAGCAATTGAAAATACAAATTGCATTTTGAGATATATACAATACTTAATTTTGGCAGATATTTACTAACACCTGCTGTACTTAGAGCAGTTTCCATTAAAATTCTGTTTTCTCGTCTCATTCCTAAAGGTGCAAACTTTAGGATTAAATACTCCATCCTGTCTAAAGGATCCTTTTTTGATATCAACCATTTTAAAAATAATTAGAATATTTTTCTCCTCTTCCCTAAATGCCTAGAGCAGATAAACCAGCAACAACTTAGAGAAGGATAACAAACCTTTTCATTGAATATGGCCCTACCGAAAATGGGGAAAATGGCATTAATTAATTAATTTTCATTCTTCCTTAATGTTCTGCAGTGTTTTAGTTGTTTGTATTGCTTGTATTGTATTCTGTACCCCTTTCAATATGAAACCTTAAGTGGTAATTAGTGAAGATGGACAGGCATTATGGAAGATGACTTAGCAGCATGAAGGTTAACCAACCTGTTCTTATGACAATGATTGAGCTAAGAATACATCAAAGGATATTTTTTTAAAGCTGCATCACAGTATAGGCCAATATGGGGCCTTTTGATCTGATTGTGTTGAAAAATAATTTCTTCTCAGATTTTGTGTATGCATTTGAATTTTCAACGGTAGTAACTTCACTTTTTTGATCTTGTATTTTTCACATTTCTCCACTCAGCTGAGATTTTCTGAATCCTAATATTGTCCAGGAAACTGCCTCTCTCTCTCTCTCTCTCTCTCTCTCTTCTTTTATTACATGTTTTGAATTGTTAATGAAAGTAATGATAACCTTCAGCCATTTGGCCATACAGACCTCAACGTGGCCTCACTCAGACCATTATTTTGACAGGTTCCTTCTCTGTTCTTTGAAATCAAATCTGGTATCCTAGAAGATAGTAATTAATAACACTGGGATAGTGCTGGTTAGTTGTTTACAAATTCTAGAGTAAACTTTATTTGACCTTCATAACTGATTATCTCTAGAAGAAACACTCTTTTCCCCCTTTTTTTCTCCCTTTTAATCCTTTTTCTACTGTTCCTTCATGTAGAGTGCACTCAGGCCACACTAGGATTAAATATATAACTTACTTTAGACATATTAATTTGTCTATTTAGTCTGATGTTTATTAATAGATATAGAGCAGGAGCCAAAGTATCTTATCTAGATACATTCTCAATAAAATATTATGTGAGATATAAATGCATCTAAATTTCCTCCATAATTTTCTTTGACCATTGCATTTCTACAATCTTTTCTTCCTGCAATTCTTGCTCTTTTTCTCTTGCAAACCCTTTTGCTTCTCTATCATTCTTATTTTATAAACATTTTCTACTTATCATTCTCTAATAACTACTCTGGCTCTAGGTTTTCATCCCAATGTTTTTGTCTGCTCCATTTTGATTTTTGATTCTGTTAATACAACCATGGTGATTTTAAAAAATACTGATTCTTACTGTTCTTGTATTTGAAGATAATTCCTTGCAGTTGATTTTTTATATAGTTGATATAAATCCTTTCAGTAAGATGCTGTGTCTTACAGCCTGATTTCAATGAGATCTTGCCTATTGATTAACTGTTTTTACTCAGGTTAATGATCTTATTCTGGTGCTTCTGTGGTTTTTCTTTTTTTTTCTTTTTTTTTTTTTTCTGTGAGTTATGAAATTTATTCTTTACTTTCCTCCAAATTGCCTTCTGTCTTTAAGTCCTTATCAAGGTTCTACATATTAGCTAGAACTGTATTTAAAGAAGCTCTTCATAAATCCTTGAATAAATCCTTCATAAATCTATTTTAAAAGCAGAATTTTAACATTGGATGTATTTCTTAAGATCATACATAGGCAATGAGGCTAAAGTAAAATGGTGAACACTTTTTAATTTACTGAGAATGAGTGTTGCACAGTAAATGGTCTCAAATTTCTTAAAGAAAGATTAGAATGTGGTAATGAAACTTAGCACTGCATATAATGCTTACATACTAGAAGGTTAATCTAATTTCATAAGTTTTCATAGATAGAAAATTCTGGCATTTCTTTTTTCTCAGTAATTGGCACAAGTACATTAGAATTTTTAACCTATATTTAATATGTGGCCGAATTTATATTGAAAGAGAAGGTTAACAAGGGGAAATCAAAACCTTTAGATGACAGGAGAAAATGAAATAAAAGGACAACAAAGGTTAAGGTATAGAAAAGTCAGAAAGTGAAGCTTTTCTGAGTAATTTCTTTATACAATACCCATTAATGCATGTAGTTAATTTCCAAGGTCAAGAACAGAAATTAGCACAAACAGTGTCATAAAGGAGCTGAGCAAGAAGTTCTTGGTAGACAATGCTGTCTTTTTTGCTAGGAATGGCAAAGGACAGTTCAGGATATTTTCTAATGTTTCGTAGTCCTGTTCAAACCACATTCTTCTTTAAAATCCTCTGCTCTATAAATGGGTCCTTTCCAACAGTAATAAAAATCAATACAAAACCCATTAAAAATGCAGAATGCAGAAGATTAATGAATTAATAACTATAGTATTTTATGTAGCATAGAGAGCTGTCCTATATAGAGGCATAGCAATTTTGTGTGAGGCCAGGTTGCACTTCATATCTCATAGAGATGGGGACAAATTCCTTCTCTCTCTTTTCTCTCATTACTGTGAGGCAGAAGGTTTCAGTATGGGTGTGCTGCCTACAGGCCTCTAAAGGTAGGTGATTCTCTTGATTCTGGAATCAGGGCTTACTCTTATTATTTCTTACTTGGTATATTTTTATGGATTATTGAACTGAAATGGTATGTTGGAGCTAAAATATAGTTGTGGTTGAGGCACCCTTGTGAAATTTGCATTTAAAAACATTCTCTTTCCCCACAAGGTTATAGTCTAAATAGTCAAGAAAAATGGTGAAGTGACTTGCTCCAAGTTATATATTAGATGAGGCACAAACTGAGAATAGGGTTTTATGCACTGGAAATGTCAATATTTTTGTAGATAATTTGTCACTTTTGGGCCAGTGAATAAACTCATAGTTTATTTATGTACTACTAAAGAGTTTGGAGCTAGACCTTTTGTCATTCCTAAACGCCATTTTCTCTAAGCACAATTGGTATTGGCCGACAGTCTTTGCTGGACTGAGCTTTAAAATACCTCAGCCATGGAGAAAAAAGGTTGGAGGAGAAATAATTTAAATCAGAAAGGACTTATATGCAGTGAAGTGGGACATGAGCCACATTCAAAATGAATATATTCTTCCCTGGATGTGTAGGTGTAACTCCCTCGTGTATATTAAAAATGATCACTTACAAAATTATTTTAGATATATTAATGGACTTACTTCCAATCTATTTCTGCATGTCAGATGTGACACTTCACATCCTGAAAGTATAAGAATGGCAACACTCTCTTTGCTCTTGACAAGTGAACGAAAACGGAAATCGAAGTATTTCTATACAGATTTTCAAAGGAATTTTCCATTTTAACTGAATCAGAAATAGGAACTTTCTTGTATTCAGAAATATCTGCTGAGCTAGAGGCTATTCATAATCATAGACAAACCCACAAAACTTCTGATAAGGTAAAAATCAGTAAGCTGTGCTTTAACTGGCGTCATTTTTTGGTGGAGGGGGTTACGGAAGAGGATGCAATGAAAAGGTTTTGTTTAGTTCAGTTTTATGCCATTTATAGCAAAAATCCTTTCTGCTTACCATTCTAACCTGCCCTTATTTGTCTGGTTTAAACACTGTAATTAATTTTCCCAAAATCCCAATTTGTTCACTCTTTCCAGGTTTCTTTCTAGTAAAACTGATAGAAAAACAAGGTTGCAATTAGGTCATATAACTAGTGTTGCAACAGGTGTTGCATTAGCGAATGAAAGATCTGTCCTTGCCTGGCTCAAGCTTGTAACAAAGCTTGGAAAGTTTGTATTTGTAAAAAATACAAGGAAAGTGACTGGTTACCAAATAGATTTTCCTCAGGTAAGGACCGCAATGCGGCTGTGCTGCATCTCACTGAGCTAGTTTAAAAAAAAATCGTGTCACTATTGCACTTTTCTCCATATTTTTTTTGGTGTATCATCTAGGCGTTAGCCTTTGTTTATGGACACTCATGTTTGCTCTATGTACACATAAATGGTGTGAGATATTATTTGAAACAAATGGGCAACTCTCATGTCTCTAATGCATTTTATTGTGGTTGAGTAGTACATAATTTATCCTTTATAATTATAAGCAAATTATAATAAGCAAAAGCTTTATAATCTGTTAACAGAACTGTATGGAACAGTGTTTCAGCATAAGCTGAAAATGTATGTATATCCTGCATGAATCTGCTTCAATTCAGATTTTCTTATTAATACATATTTTTACTATATTGTTGAATATCAGTTTGAGTAAACATGCATAATCATAAAGGTAATAACATGAGGTATGAAATTGTTTTAAATGATTTACGGCTGTGTAAGAAGAGGTTGCGTCACCCCAGATTTAGTCAAATCATAAGCACCCAGGAATATGTATCCTTCTTTAGAAAACCTGTGCAAAAGAATTTTTGTTTGTTTACTGTTTCAAGTCATGGCTAGTGAACCAAGCTTTAGTAAATTATATCTGACTTGATATACTGTAATACAGTCAATATTTGAAGCTTGAACTGCTGTTCTATGGGCAAGTTTTATGGCAGGACTTTCCGAGTTCAGAAGAGTGAGAGGGCTATGCACAATAAAGAGGGAATCAGAACCCATCCTTCTGTTTTATTTGTCCAAAAGATTAAATAGTAATGAATCACATCAGGACATGGAATGTGATATTAGTATAATTATTTATTATTTTGTGAATTTGTAAAATGAATACATCATGCTCATTTTCATTTGGTAAGCCATGATTGTGGTGGTCACACCCTTCAAGAGATTAAAGGTTTCAATCAAGAAGGCCAAGGGGCTCCCAACTCTAACAGTTCAGAAATAGAAAAATGATGACAAATTTCTAGAATCAAGAATGATATTTCTTTTTCCATGAAAAAAGATCGACAGTGACAGAACAATGTGTAAATTCTGAAAAGTTTCAGCCTACACAGAACTCCCAATTCCCAGCACATATTGATAAGCGTGTACACATTCACTCCATGGGTTCAATAATTTCAGTTAGGCTGTCTTAATACCACTCAGAATTTCAGCTGAAGATTTCATCTATGTGGAACCTTGTTGAGACAGAAAATATAAATAATGGAAAACGTAAGAAAAATTAAATTCATTAAATAATTGCAATTTATGCCTTGAAGAAGTTTTCAGTATTCCAGACATCATATGAATCCACATTCAGTTGGATTAGATTACCATGTACACAACACATACTCATGGATTTGGATGTAGAGATGTAGCCATCATGAGCTTTGCATGCATAAATAGGTAAATAAATCACAGAATGGGGCAGGCAGAAGGGACCACAGTGGGTGATCCACTCGAACCTTCGTGCTCAAGAAGGGTCATCCTAGAGCACATTGTACAGGATTACATCTGGATGGTTCATCCCCAGAGAAAGAGATTCACTCAGTTAGAAGTACAATGTTTACCTTTCTTTAGGAGATTTGTGCAGTATTTCTAGGAATAGATTATTTGATGCTGTGAAGAATACATACAATTGCAAAATGTTGTCACTTTAAAATAAAATATGCTTAACAAACATGCATAATTAGCGCTTTTGACAATGACTTATTTTACATATTAGAGCACATTCTTCTGTAGGAATATATTTGTCAATTGAGAAATAGACTAATTATTTTGCTACTGGCCTCTAGAGAAAATAGACCAGAGTCCAACCTTTTGTGTTTTAAATTTAAATGTCCCAGATTGTTCAAAGACTGTGCATATTGAAGAAGTGACTTCTAATAGAAACTAACTGAACACATTAACGACTATAATGTGTTATTCAAAGACCTGTTTGGTGGAGGGACCAAAGGAAATCAATGATTCTATGGTTTTGTTAAGTCCTCATCAGGCTGCTCCGCCTTTTAAGGATGTCATTAATTCAGAGTACAAGTACACAACCTGAACTACAAACTTGGCATAAATTAGAGAAGGATGTACTAGATAACTTTCATAAAAATTAAGTTTTCTTGCACTGCCATTAGCATTCATCCAAAATATTTAATTAACTATCTTTTCTTACAGTCCAATTTCTCAGAATTGAAGTTAAGGAATTGAAATCAATCATCTATTTGTTTTTCAAATATCATAGTTTTAGGGAAGAAACAACCACTGGGACATAAAAGTATTTCTATATATTGTTTAGTTAAAAAATACACTACTATAATTTTTAATGGGCTAAGGAATTAAGTAAACAAATGAACATTTAAAAGGAATCTTTGTCCACAGTTTTCATCCCTTCTTTGATAATATGATATAGAAATTACTCTGAAGATCAGCTGATCATCACCATTTGTATTTCATGACAATGTATGCAACCTAAGTAAGCATGACTGTAAATTTATGTGGTTCCTAATTATCTCTTGTAGTAAGTAATGAAGCAATACCTGTGATCATATACAGTCTGTACCTAGGTATTATGTTTTTGATAAACAGTCAAGAGTCAAGATAAATAAAATTAATCTGGATACAGAAGATTCCAAATACCTTCAGATAGGATGTTCTGGCACTTTCTCAAATGCAGAAACAAGAATCAGAAAATAACAGTCAGTGAAGGAACCTTATGAAAAGGGTGCTCCTTAAGTTTCTAGATGGCATTCTGTAAAGCTGTAGGTAATCTGAGACTCCTCTTTCTTTCTTTTCTTTCTTTCTTTCTTTCTTTCTTTCTTTCTTTCTTTCTTTC
>JAODKT010001744.1:15162793-15188818 GCA_027576195.1 Cossypha heuglini
ATTATTATTATTATTATTATTATTATTATTATTATTATTATTATTATTATTTTATAAAAAAAAATATCAGTAAACTGTTCTTATCTCAACCCACAGTTTTTATATTTTTCCTTTCACCCCATCCTAGTGGGGCAGGTGAGTGGGTGAGTACTGAGGCAGCAGCCACCAAGTGGTACTTAGTTTATGGCTGGGGTTAAATCACAAGAAGATGTATCCAAAGTCTAAAACAACTTGGGATGGATTCTTTGTAAATGTATTGACTCTGATAATAACTTCCCTTGCTTTAGAATTTCAAAATATGTTTTCAAAACATTACTTTTGATGTTTTTTCCTGTGCTTTCCATTACTGCGCACTTTTCCTAGAAGGTCAGTAATGATTGTGAATCTCCAAAGGGTGCTTGTATCGGTCCTATGGAATGAATCCATGGACCTTTGAGGTGGTCAATCTTGATCAGATTGGATACTTTTCAAAAGATTATATTACAAGCTAAGGTATCTATCCAAAGTGTACAATGAAAGCTACATTAAGACATTTCAAATACTATTTTGGTATACTATGAATTGTCATTAAAATTCACACAAAGCATGTCAAGGAATGAATATTAAAAAATATTTTAAAAGTGAAAATGAAATGAATTATGCTAAAGATGAATGTTCAGGATTTAGACAGGAAGATTTAGGAATTAAAATTGTGCAGGCAAATTACTCTGTCAAATCCCTACAGTTTTCCCAGCCTTTTAAAGGCATCTAAAAGCACCTAATTTTCTCTTTTTAGACCAGTTATCTATTTTCCGATTGCCAATTTCACCAGGCCAAACAGCTGCAAAATTCAGAACCAAAAAAAAGTGTCTATTGGGAAACTGACACTTGGAAAGGCCCTGGGAAAGGTATTTGTGAGCAGGTTAACCAACTGCTTGTGTTGGCCTTCACGCAGTTTTTGCTGCTTCTTCTCTATCTCTTATGAATAGATGACTGGCACAAGCAAGAATTTAAAGTATTTGCATACCACTAAGTTTGCATCTGAACTCTTTTTTTAGTATTTTCAGTGAAAATGGAAGATGAAATTAATTTATCTAATTTGATTGTTGCCTATTATTCAGAAAAGCTTAGCCTCTAGCAGGTTAAAATAAGACGGTTAGAACTTCTTTAAAATAAGAGTTAAATTTCCTATTTTAAATGTTTCCATACCAATAGAAGTTTGGGTTTATCCATTTCAAGGCATGATGGTAGATACATGATAGATTTCCAACAAAAAGAGATGCAAAATTTTAAATGGCATGAAAATTAACAAAATGAAATGAAAAAAAACAAAACAAAGCAAAACAAAACAAAACAAAACAACTTATGTGATTTTTAAAAGGTATTTTCTGATTTAAATTGCAATGGAATTTAATATATTGTAAACACCAGGTTAAACTAAGCAGCAAATCCTACTTCCCTTACTACTTCCTCTTCCCTGCAACGACAACAACAAAAATTGAGGGGCAATATTCCAACAAAGTTACAAAATTCTGTTATTGTATCACTTTGACAAGGTCCATTTTAAAAACTATCTGTAAAAGTTTTCTTTTAAAGTGATACATTGCATAGCAGTAAGTAAACTCACTTAGTGTGGAACAGTAAGCAGCAATCACAGGCACAATTTAAAAATATTTAATCAGATTCTTCTGAATGAACAAAAATGCTCCTTTTAACATTAGAACAGAGAGAAAAATTAAACAGATGAGCTTTCAGAGAAACAGGTTCTCATGTTCTTGAAAACCTGGCCTCGACTCTCAACTACATTAGCTGATGACATTATAGGAAGAGGCCTTTCCTTTATTTGAGTAGTTTTTCTTTTAATGGAAATATCATTACAGCTATAACCAGTTTAATATTAAATATGTTTATTTTAACCATTCTTATTGAAGTAGCTGTTTCCCAGCTGCTAAATTGAAGGAATGACTGAAAAGTTCATGAAAACAATGCATTTAGTGTTGAAAGTAATTTAGTGGAAAAAACGGACAAGCAAGCAGGTGAAGTTTAGACACTGGAAAAGCTGAAAAATTAAAAGGTAAGATCAAGTTTAAACAAATAGAAGACACAGTTTTATTCAATTCATTATTTAAATGTATAAATAGAATAGTCTTAAATTGAATGTTTTAGAACAGAGGAGAAAGAATATAATTTGTATAATCCAGCTAATAGACCAAGAAGATACAATACCTATTTTCAAGGGTTGGAATATTCTGAAGCTTTATCTCTGAGAAAACCAAGGTAAAGTATATTTGATTTTTTTGTAGTGACAGCAAAAAAAAGGTATACCCTAAAAGTGTGAAAAAAGTGTTCAAAAACTATCTGAAAGGCTGAATGAGTTGGGAGAGAGAAGATGAAGAAGTATTTTCAGCTAGGGTCTTGAGTATTGGGGAAAATAAGAGAATGATTGCTGGCAACTATGAGGAATTTGAGAGCGTGAGGGCAGGCAGTTAAACAGAAGTGGATGCTGATAGACAAAATTATCTAATCTGATATGTTTTGGTTTTAGATTCAGCATTAGTTCAAAGTGTTCAGAGCCACAGAATTGTGTTCTATGCTTTGTGCCTTGTGTAGTACAACACAAAATCACACAGACAGTGCATGCACAGAGTTTCCTACTTTTGAAGGGACATGAGATTCATTGTCAATTACCTTGAATGTTCTCATCTTTTCCCATCATATGAGTGGTGGGTTTCAGTTTTTATGATAATGCTTAAATTTACCAGTGATTGCGAGGAAATGTTTTGCAGCATGTGGTGATAAGAGAGATGGGTGTCTGTTCTGTGGACCGTGATGACCAAAGACATTACCAAGAAGTTTTTCCCTACTACAAGAGGGATGATGTGTTCCTGCATGAAATAAACCCATACTCAATATAGACCAGCAGTGGGAGGACTCATGAAGGCATAAATGAGCAAACCTAAAAGGAAGAGAAAACGTAGGTGCAGTGATACATTCAGTGATGCACTAGTCATCACCTCATATTGCTAAGACTGGTGAAGATGTGGCAGACTCTGAAGAAGTGTCTGTGTGAGAAAGAGTTTCTGGAAAAGAAGATGTGGAAGATTTTTATGAAGTGAAATGCATAGAGTGAATTTGGAAAAAAAGACTGAAGGAATTAAACTGGCACTCTTATGAAAGGATGTCCTGATATGGAGAACAGCCATGGTGAAATTAAGGAAGAACCCTCCTAATCAGGGTTTTTAGTTTAAATATGGACTACTAGAAGATTAAAAGTTAGAAACTTCATTAGACTAAGAATCATGAGTAACGACCATAAATCAAAAACTGGTCAAGAGGAGAGATGGAGTTAATAATAGTTTATTTATCATTAATGCTGTGTCTGAATGTTCTTGCCCATTGAAAGAAATGCATCAAAGAAAAATTTAAAGTGTCAGAACTTTAAGGCATTGAACAAAGTCATTGAACTCAGACAATGTGAATCAGAAAGACGCAGATAATGGAATGAAGAGAGTATTTGGCATAGGTGTTCAAATTATGTATCTTTGATACCAAAACTGACAACTTAAAGTGAAAAGAGAATTAGTGGAGATACGTCCGCGTTTATAGAAGAGTGGTCTTTTTAGCACAGAGTCGTAGTTTCAGTTCACATTATTATTATTATTAGAAATTTTTTGAACTTTTTTTTTTTTACTATTTGTAAACAGATGTGCTTTATCTTGTAGTGCTCCTAGATTAAATGGATTTTACACATAAAGAAAAATATATGTGCTTTCTTCAGAAACACAATTTAAGATAGTGTAAGGCTAGGAAATTATTTTAGATTAGCAGTCTACTTGTTTCCAAATAGTACATTTCAAGACCAGTGGAGATCCTATTGCTTTTCTTTTCCAACTGTTTTTAGGGACATAACAACTTCAGTGGTTTTTGTCAAACTTTTCCATATGAAAGAGAGAGTAAAATTCTAACATGATCGAGTATTTCATGGTACTGTCTCACTAACAAAATGCCTAGCTACTTTCAGTAGCAAGTTTTATAAGTTGTAAGAAATTAATGACATTTCCAAGTAGCCTGCAACTGCAATTGACTAGTGGCCATACGACCATAGCCAGAGCTTGTCTTCCACATTGACCATTCAAGAATTCTGAAGTATTATTAGCTGCCAGCTGAAGGTAATGTTTGATATTTGGGTAAGGAAGATGTGGAAATACCTGTCTAGCTTTTTATTTTAATGATCACTGAATGAAAATCTTTAAGGGAGTTGGAAGGTGTTTTGGATCTTCAATCCATTGCATGAATGTTCTATACAATCATTTAAATCTCCTTCTAATTTAAAGTATAGATGGATGACACTGACAAAAAAAGTGAGATTGGCCTATAAGGTAGGAAAAGAGCTCCTAAAATTCAGAATTATTTAAAAAAGAAGTATAGAGAATTCAGAGGAGAGATTTCTCAGTGAACTGTTTTATTATTGTATTGCTACATGAATGCCAATCTATGTTTGTAATTTACTATTTAGCAACCAATTAAATTCTATCGTTGAGATCTTGAGTTTCTTCAAATATACTCAAACCATAGGACACCAAATGTACCTTTAAGGATGCAGGGACACGATTTTGTAAAGTCAGCAGAAGTTACGCAAATGATAGAAAAAGGACAAGCAGAGGTGAATGTGAGCAGAATAATCATTTACAGAGCTGAAACAAAGATCTAGAAAGGATCAGGAAAAAACAGTGCTATACCACGAGGGAATAAATTCAAAAATTAAAAAAAATGGTATCCTGAGAACTGCTGATGGCCATCCTCAAAGACAGGCAAAATTATTTTATTTTTATCTGTAAATGTTTGTGTATTTTCCTTTTTTTTCCCCCCTCTTCTTTCTTGAAAGTACATTTTTGTGAGTGGCTACCTGAGGAAATTTTTGCCGTTCCTTCATGATCACCTGCCCTCTGTGTTATGTAGGTACCCCTTTGTGTCACAAAAAAAACAAAACTAAAAATTGACTACTGAAGGAAGATATGGACTCTCTTCAAATCCCTGGCCATAAACCCATAAACCTATAGGTTTTCTTCCTTCATTTTGGCCTGACCTACCAGAAACTAAGGAAAAATGGATTTTGATGGTTGACTCAAGAGATAAATATTCTCTCTAGAAAAAAAAATAGAAAAAAAATAGATTTGTATTAGATCAGGGAGTTGAATCGGCTCACCCAGTACCCACAGAAGTAGCAGATCTCAAAGAAGGAAAATAGCAAGAATATGCAGACAAGAACAGGAGGAAAAGGACTATCCCACTGTGAAAGCATTCTGCCAGGTTAGTGTAAAAAGTATATCTTGCAGGGCAAACTGGTTTAGGATTAAACCTGTTAAAGGCAAAAAAGGTAGAAAAAGTCACATGGAATAAGATATATTAGCAGATGGTTTTACACTGTAATTTAGGCTAAAACTCAGACAAATCTTTTGGTGTAATTGTAACTTTTTGCTGATCTTAATGGTACATTAAAGTACTTTTGGGTAGAAACAAAGCAATGAGAATTTATGCTAAAACAACTTCTTCATGTACCTGTGGGTAGATTCATATATTTTCATTTAGTATAGTACAATTACCAGTCTCATTTATTACCTACCAAGATGTGAAACCACAAGGTGAGGTCAAAGTGTCATCAAGGGTATCTTCATCACTTCAATATCATTGCCTTAAAAAGCACTGACCAGGAGAAGTAGATGACCTCATTTCAAAATTATTACAGTACAGAGAACTCAGTTTCAACATTATAATTCATTTTCCTACAGAATATTTCAAATTTATGATCAGTTTCCTGACATATAATAGCTAATCGTTAAGGATAGCCACTTTAACATAATATGAATACGCATTTCTCCATAGGTAATACAACAGTTCCTACATTAGCATTATTGACTAAGGTGCATTTAACTTCTTCACTAATACTTAATGGAAGGTTAATGCATAAGTCAGAAGATTAAATGGCTTTTACTTAAAACAAGTATATTGATTAAAATAACTTAGTGTGGTTTTTAAAGATGATTATATAAAAGTAGTCACACTTTTTAATATTTTATTAAATATTATGAGCAAAATGTGGGCTTCACTGACCAAAATTACTGGAAGTTATTGTACTAATTGTGCCTTGAGCTAATTATTGCTCAGAGTTAACAAATGAATATTTTATTCTGAAAGGTAGCAAATCATTCCTGCTAAACTCAGCACTCAAAGTTAGCTTCGTTCCATTAGTCTAGGAATTGCTCTGCTACTGTAAGCACAGTCCTTCATATGCCACCTCATCTTTCTTATGCATGGCACTGGTGAACAACAGGGTAAGGGTAACCTTCCAATACAGATTACCTGCTCATGTCCAATAAAGTATGCTCATACTTTCTTTTCATGGGCTAATATTGCTATTCAAATGTATACGTTAAATTTTATACACTTGGTATCTCAAATTCCAACATGTAGCCATGAAGCTGGGGCTAGGCAAATTGTCTTATGGAAGGTTTAGTTTTAAATTTGAAGCTCTGTACATACACAACACTTAAGAGCTGGTCTCACAGTTGTATGAAATAAGATGCTCAGGGCAATCTTTCCATTCCTTCACTTTAGTTTCACCTCAGTTAAATGCTTGTGCTGAGAATTTTTTGTGTTATGCTATGCAGAGCTTCTCCTGAGGATTCTTGCTACCTGCTCTCCTGAGCCTTTTCACTATTGTGGAATTGTTTCCATCAAAGGAAAATTGGTAGTTTGGCATGAAATGTTAAAACATTTCTGCAAACACTGTGTATTAGTAGCAGTGTATTAAGTTATCCAGTGCCATTGATAACTATTGTATGATGCTGAGGTACAAGCTGTATGCCAAAGTAGATGAGCCTGGTAAAACATATTTTGGTAATGCCAGCTTTTTGATTTGGACCAGATCTAATCTTAGGTGAATGCTAATGTCAGTCTCTTTGTGTTTGACTGGTACTGTGATTCTCTTTGTTTCCTGAGAGGCACTGCACCTGCAAGACATCTCTCTTTACATCTTTCAGAAACACAGGTGACCTGTCACGGCTTTTGTTTGAACTAGATTTTCAAAGGCACCTTAGGTAACAGTAATAAGGGCACATGGTGTAAAAAATCCACTAATAACTACATTCCTCAAACCTCTGTTTGCTCACTGAGAAAAGAATAAGGATTGGCTGTAATGTTTCATGGCTCTGGTAGAAAACATTCTTTATTTCTCTTTCTTTTAAAATTTCACTCATGCTTCTTTAAGTCTAGTGCTTACTACACTTAAATGCTTACTAAAACTCAAGTGGAATAAGTAATTTGTATAGCAAAAAATAGATAAGATAAGATGGTAACTTTTCATGTTAGAAAAGAGATGACCACAGAGAGATAAGAGAGTCCGAAAAAATTTGAGTGACCTGGAAGACAGTAAACTACAGGCTACTCACTGGACCTCCCTTGGCAGGTACCAAATGCAACTAAGACATTGTGTTCAAAGAAAAGAAACATTTTTGATGAAATATAGTTGAGCTATAATAAAGCTTGCAACAGAAGGCTGCAGGTGCTGTAAGTGTAAATGGATTTGATAACTGATAGGATATATCCAAGGAAGTAAAATCCACTACGGGATATAAAATTCAAAACTCTGCATCTGGATCAGAAAATTCCAAGCAGAAGAACCATTCTGAAGAAATTCCCTTTTATTTTATAAAGTCAGTCCAAAACTCTTATGAGTGAGCGGCTTTAAACAGAGGACTGAAGGGACATAGTTAGGAGCAATTAGTATCATATCTTTGCTAATTTCCAGATAAAAATCTGAAAAAAAAAAGTTTCAAAGTTGACTTCATCCTTTCCAATTCTGTTCCAGGCACAAATGTATGTTTCTTTATGTCCATTTTATCTGGAGAAAAAAATTAGTTTGTAATACCAAAACACCTTCACACACTTTCAGTCTCACAATATTTCAGAGCTGGGCTGGAAATCCGGGTGGACTACTGTGGCAGTTATTTTAAGTTTCTCCTTTAAAGTCCCTGTGGGCTTGAGCAGGTAGCATCTGTACTACAGCACAACATTCTGTGTTTAATTGTTACTACATACTTAATCCATTAAATCTTGAACCAGCAAAAGATGATGTTATCATCCATGAAAAAGTGTAAAGAATGTTGCTATAAAAAGGCTGAAAGTACAAATAATGTCTGATTGAGTGATGGTGAACTGATTCAGTTTAAATTAAATTATAGTAGGTTTGCAATGAGAACTTGGGTTTCAAAAGGGCAAACCTTAATAAATTAAGGGAACTCATTACCAAAGTTGCTGACTACACTGACCTCTGAGATCTGAATGTGGAGGGGGTAAACATTTTAAAAAAATCTATCAAATCAGTGGTACTGCCATAAGATTACAGGATAGAAAATGTCAAGAGCTGGTATAAAGGAGCAGAGGTGAAAGAGAAGGGTAAGAAGATATTAGTCTGATTTCAGTACTATTCTAGGCTTTAGCTTTTAAAGGGCTGAATAAAATAATTGAGATAGAATAGAAAATGCACCACAGGTTTGATTAAGGCAAGACTAATCTGATATTCTTTTCTGATAACATTTTTTTTCTACAGAAGGAAATGCAAACTTGATTTACTAAAGTATTTGATATGGGGCCACATAGGAAATTACTACTTCATCTAGAGAGTGCAGGGATTAAGAAAATCATTGTAAGGTGGACGAAGAACTGTAAAGGACAAAAAAGCTTGTTGACAATTGGGTTCTATGGAGGATATTTGGGGAGTTCAAGTATCCTGGGATTGATCTGTCTATTCCTGTTAATGACATTTAGAAAGCAAAAAAATCTTGCACAAGAAAAGTTGCACAGGTAAAACTTACAGATGAGAAAAACTGAGTTATCAAAGAAAAATCCATGTGTAGCTATCAACTGGCCATAACTGATCTTGAGGGACTAAAATATTGGAAAATGTGTTTTGGGATGAGTAACAAGATTTCCTACACAAAAAGGAAGCATTAGCTGAAAAAGAGTGTTGAAGACATGGAGATTTTTATCTTTCTTAGACGATAAGAATGATTGGAAGGAGTTAAACTGTCACCCAAAGAGATTAAAGATTAAATATTTTTACTTCTTTGCACCAAGTAGCAATTTACTACTCAGAGGAAAAGAGTTTCTCTGAAACAGATTTTCTCTGAAATAGTATTTTCTTCTAACACACCAAATGCAGGCTTAAGAAAATATGTGAAACCTTCATTAAAAAGTTTAATATATATTAAAAAAAGCAAAGCCATTTATAATAGGTCTTTAAAAAACAGTGGAGAAACAATATCTGTTATGAGAGGCAAGTGGACTCAGTGACCCAGAAAGCCATTCCAGTGCTGTGTTGACATACTAGAAGGAAGAACACAAGCTTTCTAGGAGAGTGAAATGTATATATTAACACAGATAAAAACTAAAATAACTTTTATTGTATGATCCTTTAGGTTAAAAAAAAAACTTCAATAATGTCCTAATTTCTATTTTATTTTTTAGAATTAAACCAAGACTGGCTATGCTAATATAAATATTAATAATTAATAAGTATTAAGCAAACGTTTTCAAGAAAAATTAAGGTTCTATTTTTTCTTTAAATAAGAATGCGGTTATGCTTTTTAGCAGTTTTATTGTTAAAGGGCAAAAGACTAAAGCAATGTGTATCAGTAGTGACAAACAACCTGTTTGAAAGCTCTGTTGCAACCCCTGGGATCAGAAACAGATTGAATTGCATGAGTCCAATACAGGATGCATGTCATAACCAGGAAGGAGCAAATCAAGAGGGGAATTTGGTGCTCCAGTGAATGGAACATCTTCCTCCATCTGCTGCAAACATAACTTTCTCCCAAGCTAAAGCATACGTGAGAAAGAAAAGGAGAGAGGTTTTTTTTGTTTGTTTTGCTGAGGTCACAGCTTTCCCATGTCGAAGCAAAGACATGGGCCTGACACTGACTGGCACGGGCTGTCTGAGAAAAAACTGCAGCTGCCCTTGTGTTGATGCACCCCTGAGCATGCAGGCAGGGGTGGTGCTGCAAAGCCAGGCTGCAGGCTGCCTCTTCCCTCCTGTGTGTGAGCAGGCAGAATCACTGCGGCTGCCAGGCAGCCTGGGCTGCCCCGAACCCCCCCGGGACCACTTGGCCATGACCCGAGCTGCTGAACTGTCTTTGACTGTAGTTATAACTGTTATAAACAATAATTATTGATATTTTCATAATGACGACACTACTATTTGAAATATTCCTGAAGTGTTCAATTTCCTTCAGCTTCCTTTAGGTTTTAACTAGATATGAAATTTTACAAATCTGTAGAAGTTTTTTTTTTTCTCTTCAGAGATTCAGACTTTAATCTAATACCAGTTTACAGATAAGCAAACCATTTTACTTAAAGCTTGTGAAAATTGAGTGTTTCATAAGGTCAGCTTCTGTAATTCCAGAATGTTCAATGATTTTACTGTCCAACATTTAGAATATCTTTTAGAATAAACCCTGCCTCCCACCTGAAAGGAAATTTTTAGTACTGCTATATGGGTATAGGAAACACTCATTGCTTCATGCTGCAGTCTTCAAAGAATTTGTCTTGATTTTAAAGGACTTAGAGCAAAGTACATTCACCAGAGCCTAAGCTGTTATCTGGGTAAATTAGTGTAATAATTTATACACCTAATAATCAGTCTCAAAGTATTATAATAAATACATTTAGACTGATATTGTTTGGATTTTTGTACCAAATATATTTTATAAATTTAAAGGGTGAATTTTATGAGTTTAATTTAATTTTATGAAATTTAATATGTTTAAAGTCAGTAAGAAGAGTTCTGAAGACCCTTTTCCTGCAAAAAAACTCTACTATGCTTTTAAAATTGGATTTGAAAAAGAACTTCACTTTCTGTGGTGAAATGTCTGTTCTTTTTCAAGATCCCACTATCTCCTCAAGGAAAATAATAGTGTGAAACTCAAATTCTTCCTTACCTCAGTGCACGCAGATAATGACCTACTTTGACATTAAATAAGTATTGTTGAGGCCTCAGTATTTACATCTGGAAGCAGATCTCAGGAGAAGACTATAGTGCTCTTGAGTAAAGCTCAGCTCTGCTTGCTGAACCTTCCTGAAGGTCCAGCAAGATTTCCAAGGTCACATGTGTTTGAAAATCTGACAGCAGTTGAGCTCACTGGACAATGCAAATTCAGCTTTTTCCTCATTTGTGTGCAGAGCAAACCATCATAAAGCTAACCTAAGAATCCATCTATCCTTTTGATGAGAGAGGCAGCTGTCCTAAAGTAAGTACAGAGCAGAGATGCTGTGTGCATGGAGGCACTGTGTGTGGTGTCCACTGAGAGCAATACAGGCCAAGGTCCCACATCTCTGTGCCTGGCCATGACAATGAAAATCAAAATATCATATGCTGATATAGTTGCTAGTCAGCTCAGGAGAAGAGAATAGGCTGCCCACCATGGGCAGCCCCTAAAATCATGCTTCTTAATAGCTCAGGTAGCTAAATTAGGGATGGACACATGCACTTTTTTTTCCCTGGTACAGTTAATATCTGACCTTCATCATTTTGGCTAAAACTTGTTAATATATTTATTTACGCACACAGCAGTGGCCCACAATTAATTCCTCAGCCTAGTTAGAAGGGCAGGAAAGAACAACTGAAGCCCTTCATCTGCTCCTGAGGCTGTTGCAATGCAGCAGAAAAATGGTTATGAAATAAAAGTGACAGAAATATCAAGAGGGGAAAAAAAAAAGAGAAGAGTTGAACTGTAAACACTCTTGTCCAAAACGAAAGATTTAAATTCTGTTAGAATTATTTCATTACCTGAAAGACTAAAAGCTGTTAGAGTAGGGAGTGGAAAAAGTCCAGTGCTTCATTTGCATGTTTAGTGCTGCATTCAACCCTTTGCTGTCTGCAAAGGTTCTGTTTTGTTATGGCAAGCTACAGGGCTGGCAGGAGTAAGACTGAGAAGTTTCCTGTAAAGATGGGAGTTAACCCTGAACTAAACACCCTCTTGAGCCCTTCTGTTATACTAACAGAAACAAACACAACTTAAACATAAATTGTTTTAACTGCACTCTGAGCATATTGACCAGGTCAGATTAATCAGGACACATACCACTTTCTATTTTTAGTTCTAATTAATTTAAACAAGAAATAGATATGCAAACTGTGATCACTATGTACACGCCTGAAGCAGAATTGAAAGTACTGCAAGAAGCATTGAAAGAGGTTGTAATACTTATCTGGTATGTTTTTAAGTTCTAAGTTCTAAGGAAGAACTTCCCCATATTCTGGTTTTAGACACATCTTTTCATTCCAAGAGTGAGAGATTGACCCTGTTTGGATGCTGGCTGTACACCAAATCCCCTCTGTCACTCATCCTCAGCAGGACAGAGGAAAGAGGTTGTTGTGAAAGGATCATGGGCGAAGGACATGGAGAGATTCCTCACCAATTAAAGTAATAGGCAAAACAGACATCATTTTGGGAAAAAGCTGAATGTATTGTCAATCAAGTTAGAGCAGAATAGAATGTGAGAAACAAAACCCAAACATTAAAACACCTTCCTCCCACTCCTCCTTTCCTCCTTCTTCCTTTCTTCTTTCTTAATTTTGTTCATGATTTTCTCCCTCATGATGTGCAGGGGACAGGGAATGGGAATCATGATCATGAGTCATCTCTGCTGTTCCTTCCTTCTCAGGGAAGGGCTCCTCCTCCTGCTCCAGCATGGAGTCCCTAGCACAAGAGGCAGTCATCCATGAACTTCTCAAATGTGCGTTCTTGCCATGGGCTACAATTCTTCATCCCAGTATGGATGGTCACAGGGTCGCCGACCACTCCAGCACATCTGTTCCAGTGTGGGCTCCTCTCTCCAGAGGTCCACAGGGTCCACAGGTCCTGTCAGGCTGCTCCAGTGTGAGGTGTCCACGGTGCCACACCTCCTTCAAGAATGTCCAGCTCTCTACTGTGGGTTGTCTCTGTGAGCTGCAGGTGGATCTCTGCTCCACCATGACCTCCATGGCTGCAGGACACAGCTGCCACACCATGATCTCACAGGACAAGCTCTGCTCCAGCAGCTGGAGCACCTCGTGTCCCTCCTTCACTGACTGTGAATATGCGTGCCACTTGTCCTCACTCCTTCATCCTGCCTGCACTTGTACAGCAGGCTGTTTTTTTGTTCCCTGGGGAGCTGCAACCACCACCAATGGGCTCAGCCTTGGGCAAGTCCTTCTCAGAACTGGCTGGCACTGGCCCTGGCCAGCGTGGAGACAGCCCCTGGCATCTTCTCCCAGAACCTCCCAGGGCCTCTTTGCTACCAAGCCCTTGCTATGGAAATGCAATTCACCTAGACGTGTGAATTAATTGAATCTATACAAAAGAAGAGGTTTTTGTAAGAATGTACAGCAGTTACAGCTAGATTTCTGCTGGAAAGAAATATAAGCCTGTTAAGAAAACTAAAAAAAAAAATGCGTCATTGGTAAAAAGTTGTTTACATAGACACCCCCCCAAAAAAACTGAGTTAAAAAGTTTTTATCCGTTTCAGAATAAGTGGTACTAAGATAAAAAGATATCAGTAAAATAAGCAATGAGACTTAAAATGTAAGAAAATTAAATTCCATTTTTAATTTTGAAAATTTCAGGAAGAATAAAGATCCTCAGATTTTAAACAGTTAGTTTTTGCTAAAATCCTTTGTACTGATGGTATAAACATAATCATAATGACTATGTTGGTGATCTTCTTAAGTCTAATGACCAAGAGAAATTTTAAATTTCACCTTCCCCTCAGGTAAGCCTTGTTGAACTAAGATGGTGAGTCCTATGTACTTAGTATAGAGCACAAAGGGAGCTTGATCATGCTTGAATGAGAGTGCTACACTGACTTGAATAGGAGCAAGATTGCTCCATCAGTCTAGATTTTCTTTTTTCTCCTTCTTTTGTTTCAGATTGGCAACTCTGGCTTGAGCTGTCAGTCAAAAACCTTACTAGATGAGATTCAATGGCACATTCATATTTCCAATGACATTATGGATTTATATTATACATATATTTATGTTTCACTTACAGTTTAATAGCAATAGACCTTTAGAACATGAGTGCTGAACAAACCTGATTGATTTCCTGTATTAGGAGTCCAACTTTGCCTTACTTTTTTTTACATAGAGAATGAATGTTCCCTAAGTGTATACAAATTCAGCTTTTACCCTTACGATATTTACTATATTCTGTAAAAGACTTATAAAGATTTCGATTATATATGGTAAATTCAGGGAAAAGTTACCTATGGTTTTGGTTTGCTGCATTAATTGTCCTTGACTTTGATAATTAACTCTAATCAGCTACTCATACCTTGAAAGTATGTGGTTTTTAGGTGCCTCTCATAATTTTTTTCAGGTAAGAAAAATAGGAGCTTACTTTAGGCAAAATCTCAGCTCTGAAGGCGTGAATTGAACAGCCTCAGTGAGGTATCTTTATTTTGGATTCCATGTGATTTAATCTTGGCTTTAAAGGTATGTTGCTAATCTTAGACTGCATAGAATTGTGTAAAAACCTTCAAGGTTTTTGATTCCATTTCTTAAATATTACATCTGGAAAATTTACTTGCACTCTAAAAATATTTTTGTCAGTCTAATATTTTTCTTTTATCTGGACTGTGCTCTCAGTGAGGTGAATTAATTTCTGCGTAACCAGTAACAACTAAACCCAGTTAGCATGTTTTCCATACTAACAGGTTTTCTATTAAATCAGGCTGAGCCAAGGTATAGTTCTTGAATTATTTCCCTCAAAAACTTTTGCACAGGAGGCAATGCACTAGTTTTCAGTCTAACTGGTAAATACCTTTGTTTAAGACTTTCCAGCCAATAAAACTTATCATAAGTACTAAACAATTATTTAAATTCTTGACTCTTGCAATATTCCAGTACTCTGCAAATCCATCCCTATCAGGCTACAGGATGACTTTCTAAATTATCAGACTAAACACAGGGCTGAAAATGTTCTTTTTTGCAGCTTTAGTGTCCCCAGAATCACACCTAACAGTTAATTAGTTTATTAAGTCTAACAGGTTTTTTGACTTTAAAATCTATGGTTGTGAAAACTGCTTTCATCACAAACTGTCTTTGGTTTACTGGAGTAAGTAATATAGAAGAATAAAATATAGAATATAGAAGGAATATAGAATATATATAAAATGATATCTCACATGATATTTCTTGCACAACATATCCTGTATTTACTGTGGTTTTTAAAATATACATTGGATGCATTTGATATTTTCAGTCTTGGCTTTTAAATGCCATGGTCTTTGAAGCTGCTCCCTTAAGCAGCATCAGTGTGTCCAAAACCCTACAGGAAATGTAGTTTTAGCCTTGCATTCATTGACATCTCTCACCTGTCTTTTGTTCACTTTAGTCCTCTGATTCATCTGTGCTCTCATTTTCAAATTATTACTGTGGTATTTTCTGTGATCACTGATTCTTTCCCACCATCCTTCTCCTTTTATTCTCATTTTTGTTCTCATTCTGTCTTTCAGAACTGTCATATTATACTCTAAATTACAATTTATAATTATTATATTTTTTAAAGTTTTCTAACTATACTTTACTTGTCTTTCCCCCCCTTCGATATTCTCCAGCTCTTAAAATTACTTCTCAATATATTTACTTTTTCATTTTTTGAATGTTAGCTCAAGTAGACATTTCTTTATTTTTTTTAAGTATGTTACCTTGTTCTCACTCAAGATAATCAGGGATTTGCATATTTATTTTTGTATTTAATTAAGAAATTTATTTCTTTTATTTGTTCATTTTTTTCATTGTTTTGGGCAGTAATTTGAATGAAATTAACTATGTGCACCTAAAATTCATTATGATAATGAGTATAAAAGTATGTCTTAGGTGATTTTGTTCTTTGCACTGTTAAACTTTGCAAAAGGTGGTATAGTTTTATACCTTATAACATGTTTCATACAAATTTCATATTTTGCTATGATCCTTTGAATATTCTGTCTTCCCTCTTATCTGACAGGAAGTATGTGCAATTTCTGGGTCTTTAAATCTGCACTCTTTTCTGAAATTCAGAAAGAAGGATGAAGAAATTTGAATATAATCCCGGTCTAAATTAAAATCTAACTCCAGTTATGGAAACTTTGTTGTGAGAAATAGGAAATGGGAAGACCTAGGTTCTGTAGAAAGATGAGGAAGTCGCTATGTCAGGTCAGCACTTCTTGCAAAAATACATCAATATATTCATTTAGTTGGATTATTATAGCACAGTACACATTCTCTCATTCTCTCCCATTGGCCATGCAGTTGTGCACTGAGGAAACTTTTAGCTATTGATGGTATTGTTAGCATTCAGTCTATCTAAATATTAACTCATCAAGTGTAACACTTCCTAAGATCCTCCTTCAAATTTTTGTGGAGATAGCTCTCTCGTGCGTTCTGTTACTCCATTCTCTCATTCATATTTTTTAAGAAAATGCCCTGAATTTCTGCAGGATGATGGAAAAAGGAGCAACCTACCAGATGGCTGTCACTCCCCAGTAGCTGTACTGCATTCCCACTAATGCTCACACCATGAAGGAGTGATAGTTTTGTAATTGACTCATGTTTTACTACCCAGCTATGTCTGTATCAATAAATAAAGCAGATCCATTCTCCAACCTCAGTCTGAATGGTATGGCAGAGATCACATCCATAGGTAGAAAATAGTAATTCCCTCTAATTTGTTCATGTAGTAATAATAGATGTTGCAAACCACTGAAAAGTAGAGAGACTAAGAGGACAAGTTGCAAAGCAACTGAGTTGCATGAGGGTAGGATGCCCAGAGGCTTTTCCCAGGAAGGATTAGTGATAAGAAGATTCTGGAAATAAACATATGAAGGGAAGCAGAAACTGAAAGCACCCTCCACTGAGATTGCTTCCTCCCTTTTGTTGTGACAGTTTTTAATGTGAGCATAAACTGGCTATGTGGTTTGCAATTTCCATCCCAGGGGCTGGGACTTCAGATTGTATATTGTTAAGAAAGCAAAGCTTGGTATTAGAGCTATTTGGGAATGCCAGCTTTTCCTTAAAACACAGTTCACTCACTGGATTGAGAAGAAATTGGCAAGAAAGACACAAGATTATTCTGGCTCAATATAATTACTAGATCATTCTTGCTGTGGCACAATTTACTGGGAGGAGCTTAGATACAACTTGGTAGCTATATGCATTCCCTTATGTTCCATTGCTAGCTCAGTATAAATCTCAATGTTTGTAGACAGTACTTTATATAACTACAGTTCTAAGCAAATATTATGAAAATAAATTTTTAATTTCTTAGCTGGTCCTGCATGCTTTATCCTTAAAAGGAGATCCAAGACTTATTAATCCCGGAAATTTTGGTTAACACCCCTCTGGAAGATAATTCAGACTGGCAAATGCATGCCAGTCCCCACATGGATCAGCAAAAGCAAAGACTGTTTGCTGCCTCTTTTCATCTGTGATCCCAACAGAGTCCACAGAGCTGTCTACTTGGATTTTCCCCCAGGAGAACACATTTGCCCTCCTCAATGCCATAGATCTACAAATGTTTTATGGGTGGCTGGGTGTGCATTGAGGGGGGAGCTTTGCTCTTACTGCCAGAAGTAGCATACTCAAAAATTCCTGCTCTGCATCACTCATGTCTTCCTTTTTGTCCTCAGGGGCCTGTAGTGGTTTGACATTGGCTGGATGCCAGGTGCTCACCAAACCACTCTATCTCTCCCTTTTTCAGTGGAACAGGGGGAGAGACTAAGATAGAAAACAACCCGTAGGTTGAGATAAGGCAGTTTATTAAAACAAAAACAAAAGCAAGCAAACAAAAAACAACAACAACAAAATAGTGAAAGTTTGCACACATATGAGAAAAGGGAAAAGTTAAATTGTCATTCCCATCAGCGAGTGGTATTCAGACACTTGCTGGGAAGCAGGGCCTCAGCATGCAGAGTGGATCTGCTGGAAGGCAAACATTGGATTACAAATGCCCCCCCATTCCTTCTCTCTCCCTTAGCTTTTATGTCTGAGATGATGTCACACAGTGTTAATATCCCTTTGGTCAGCTGGGCTGGTTGTGTCCCCTCCCAGAATCTTTCCCACTCCCAGCCCTTGATATAGTTGAAATGGGAAGTCAGAGGGACCACCCTGCCCAGCAGTAGCCAAAACACTGGAGTGTTATCAACAGCCCTCCAATCAACTACCAGTGCAAAGCATGGATGCCATGGAAAAATGAGCTCCATCTCAGTCAGACCCAATACAGAGCCTTGGGCTGTGGTCTCTGCCTTGTCCCTCCCACTGAGCCCCCACTCATTACCTCTTGTCACCTCTGGTGAAGGCTGTTCACCTTTTACTGCACTGCCACAACTGTCAGAGCTCACTTGGGACAGGAGAGACTGCTGCTATCACTCCTGGCCCAAGGCATTCCCTGCAGACCATGCCCAGCACAAAATCATTCACAATCAGTATTTTTCAGTGACAGAAACAGCTGCACAAGCAGCATAGGACATACCCCAAGGCCTGACCCACACTTCACACAGGAGCATATCCCTTCCACTAGCTGCACTTCTGGAACTGCTATGGACCCCTACATACCAGCTGCCCCTTTAGCTGCTTTGCTTGTGTTTGCACATCCTGCTGGAAATGCCCCTGACCGTGGTGCTCCTTAACTATCAGATAAATAGGAAGCCTGGAATCAGCCTGCTCTATCTTCTGTGAAGTCTCACACTTTCCAAGGAGCCTTCTACTCTGCCTTGTAATCCTCCCATCACACCTCATTTGCCTTGAATCACTAGGTGTACTGTGCAGTGATTTATTTCACACCTCAGTCCCAAAACTGGCACTAGGAAGGGAACAAAGGATATTTAGCAGTACTCATGAAGCCTGGGCAGGTCATGGGGTATTTCAATGGTAAAACTAGGCTAAGAGAAAACTCAGTGAGGAAGGAGGTTTTAAATGAAATGTGAAGACAGAAATGCTGAACAGGAGAGATTATAAAAGCAAATGAGATTACAGGGAAGAGGTAGTATTAAAATAAAGAAGAAAAAGTGGAGGAGGGATTTCTTGGAGCAGATTAAACAGAAGGTACAATGTAGAAGGAAATTGACAGAGAGAAAAGAAAAATCTGTGTCCACTACAGATTGCTCTTTCAGATCTTGAAATCAGCATTCCTCACTCTAATCTGTATTCAGCTTCCAAGAAATAGAAATCTCTCTGAGAAAACAATTCTTTGGTCCTTGGCTTAGCATTCGTACAAAGAAAGTAATAGCCTTTCACCTGATAAATTAGACCACCAAAATTTGTGAGGCACTTAAACTGATGAGTGTTGAAAAAAGTCTGAGTTACGTCTGTCTACAATGCTGAGGATGAATTGTGCACTGGAAAAGCATAAGACATCACAAACAACAGAGACAAGAGGTAAGAATTTCCATATTTTGTACCAATAGCTAACTGATTCAGGGGAAAAAAAAAAGCAGTCTGAGCTCAGGAGTTGAAAATGGTGTCTTGCTGCACAAACCCTGACAAAGGGAGGACAACATAAAAGTTGTTTTTTGAATGGTTAATAACATCCCATTAACAAGATACTTTTTTAGCATTATAAATATTTGTCATCAGTGTATTTTTCTGAAACTTACTGCTCTCTAGTATTCTGCATAAGTTAATCAATATCTAAATCAATTTCTCAAGCCCTTAACATCAAAATAGCTATTGCAGCTATATGAATTAAACATCTTCCCCTCTGTTTCCCTTCTATTTGTTATACAACTCTGAATTTACACATTTTCCCATTTTTTTCAGCCTTTTGCACAACTACTCTCTCAGTTATCTGGACTTCTCCTGCCTCTAATCACATGTCAAAGTGAAACAGTACAGCTATCACAACCTAACTTGGGTTTACTACTTTCTACCAGCAATTTCAGTGTCTGCTTCAATACTTTTTCTTAAGCATGAAGATCTGCTTGTGGAGTAGCTACAATATTCCTGTTCTGGATTCATAAATGCCACTGACGTTCTTGGTTCTTTTATTGTCTGCTTTAATCCCAGCTGATACTTCTTGACTTGTTGGAATCTGTTACTGTCAAGCACTCCATGGCATCTCTCTCCGTGACATTCTTCAGAAATTCCATGTGGTTTTTTCCTTTGTTGTTGTTGGTGGTGGTGGTTGTTGCTTTGGGCTTTTGTTTTTGGTCATTTTTTTCCTTTTAGATGAAAGGGGATTAGCGCTATTGATTATTCTTATTCATCTTATTGTACTTAAAAGATAGACATTTAAGGAAAATTCATTAGTTTTTCTTTCTAGCTGAAAATATAGAACTTAAATGGTGCAATTCCTCTGGTGCCTTGATATGGAAAGGAAAACTCATGCTATGATAATGCGAGAGTTTTCACCCTTTTGTTTTCACCCTATTAAAAGCTTAGGTTCTTCTTGACAACATGCTTTTAATTTACACAAAACTTAATTCCTTTTTTATTTTTATGCCTGTATAATGTGACTAGGGCACACACAATATTATACAACCAATGATGACATTACACTACCAGTATGCTGGGGGCTGGGGTTCCTGTTTATGGTTAAACCCTGATGTTAATTGATGAAAATAGTTCAGGAAACAGAAGCTCATGCATTTTTATCAGCGCAGCTTGCATAGACATCATACAATTTATTTAAAACCTACATTCAACATATTGAAAAGTGATAGTAAATCCAGCTTTAAAACCTAATTCTGAAATCCATGCTATGCATGAATAATTACTGTTTAACAAAATTATAGATGCTGGGATAAATGCAAACCAATCCTTCATTGCAAACAGCAGAAGAGACCTAACAGATAACACAAAGAGATACCATATACATCCACTGAACATCCACTTAATTTGCAAGAGTTCAAAGGACATTCAATCCCAACAGAATGACATCAAAAAGGATTGTAAAAATATCTTGTCAAGCAGCATTGTTGTGCTGTCTAACTTTTTAATCGTAGCATAATGTTAATGTTATTAGAGTTTCTATAAAGACACACAGGGGTCAAGGATGCCAGATGGAAAAAAAAGAAAAAGGGGAAAAGAAGAAAAGGTTACACATGCTAATTACATTTTCTGGAGCTTAGCATGATGGTGTGATCTATATTTACGCATTTGGGCCTGATTATATTATTTTAAACTATTCTTTCAATATTAACTGCTTTTAGAGTGGGATATGAAACCTCTTATAGAATATCAGGCAAAAATAAAGTATCCTTGCACTGCTTAAAGCTGATTCCCCCCATTTCTTCTTACTGGAAAATCTTTTATTTTCAGTCTATCCAAATTTATGCTTCAGCTCTTCCATACACAAGAAGATGAAGTAAACTGCATATTTGCAGAGGTACATATATACAGTGGATCTTCAGTAAAACTTCATACCCATTTAGATCTGCAATTGCATGTGCTGAGGAGCAATAGGCTGTTTTCAAGTCTTCATGTAGCAAACATAGATATCAAATTGGTTGCCTTATTATCAAATAAAAATTAATGTCTAACTGCAATCTGCACTTACTTTTAGGTATCTTCACTTTGTTTCAGATAAGAATGCCATGACCAACACAACTAAGTCCAAGAATTTAATGTCTTTCATGGTGCCAGTGACAATGGGAAAATCTGCTGTTATTCCTGGGCATTTTTTTACATCATTATTCATATTTGTACAAGCTTGTGCTATATTGCAACTTTTTTATTAAATAGTGCCTCTGACCTGTAGTTAGCATGGTCTATTTAAATTTCAGTTGGAGAAAAAGACACCTTCTTTTTGTATTATATGATCAAAATTTTGAAGCTCTGTAATTTTCTTCCTGCTCACAGAAACAAAGCATCCAGGCCAACTGAGAAAGCCTTTTCTATAAGCTATAAATATTTGCTATTTGTAAAACCTCAATGAAGGATTTAGTTATTAAAAAACTAAAGGAAGAAAATTACTAATAATGATTGGTTTGAGCTAATGAGATGTTTTTATGCAAATATATGAACCTTAAATATGACCTGGAAACAAAAGACTGCTTAACAGTTACTATTAAGCTATACATTAGGAGATCAATTAAAGAGAATTTCTTCCTAATGATCAAGCTGTACAAGAGTTGCTATGGAAACCTGGAAAAGGAGAGATTCAGAATGCAAAATAGCAATAGAAACAAAACCAATATTTGTAAACATGTATTGTAGAATGTGTATAATCAGTTAAATAATAAAAGACTATTTTTTTTTCCACTCCAATATATTTGAAAGAAGGGCATGTTTCCGTATGAAGATGCCAGTTTAGTTGATATTTGGATGCCACAAAGAAAGATGATGCCAAGAAAATGTTTCTGTAATCAATAACAGTTCACTAAATAACAAAATAGAAAAGCAGAATGACTTTAAAGGTCTCAAGGAATTGCACAGTCATATCATTACAAATTGCTGGCAAATTAATAAATGTATCTATGGCAAAAAAAGTGGATACAGAGGTGGTTAAAAGCAAGACTAATTCCTTCTCCCACATCTTAAAATAACATGGTACTTGCATCAGAAGTAGTTTAAAATGTTCAGATTGTCTTATATGAAGGGTGGCGACCACTTCATATGTTTTCCTTTCATTTTTTCTCTCATCTATATCTTGTGAAATTGGTGAATACCCATAAAATACATATGAATATAGTGTTAAATATAATTTTGCGTAAAAAAGAAAAAAAAAAGTTCTATCATTAAGTAGGTTTTTTTCAGCCCAAGTTGCAGAAGGAAAAAAACCAAGAAATCAAGTTTTCCGGTATGCAGAACTTGTATTGCCAATATGTACATGGAGAAACGCTCAAAGCAGGGTTGGTAACTGGAATTTCCTGTCAATATCTAGGGGTCTTCTTGCAATAAACAACAGATACAATGGACTAGATGCACTCTCTCTCCCCTTTGCTCTCCTGTTTTCAGATTGTCCATGGATACAAAGGTTTAGCTTCTTTGCAAATTAAAAAACACCAGAAGTGTTTGGGTCTGATGGACCGGGATCTGCAGTCTGCTCTCTGGACAATGCTGAGGGCAGGAGGACCCTGAGCCCAGAGACCAGTCTGGCAGCACCTACCAACAGCTCCAGCTCCACAGCTCAGGCGTGGTGTGCTGAGGAATGATGTCCCTGCTGGGATACGCCAGTGCGGCTCAGCGGGTGAGCTCGGCATTTCCCAGCTGTTCCCAGGGCCACACGGCCCGAGCGTGTGAACACACTCCTAAAATTACACCTTCATCTAAGCTGTTTTTCAGACCATTCCTGACAGTCTTGAAAGCAATAAAGGTCAACCTGTTCTGAAGAACATATTCACGCGGATGAGTACATTTGACAATAAATTTGAAGGACTCTTTCATTGTGGAACTTGAAAAAGCTGCATTAAACAAGTAACATAAAAGAGTCACAGGAAAAGTTTCATGAAAAGTTAAGTAAAGCGTTATCATCAGTACTACAGAGGTAGATGGGAGGCTTTCTGATAATTTTTTATGGTTCAGGTTTAACTTAATGGAATAGGTTTTTCCTAAGTTATAATTCTGCTACGGTCATGTATGATAGGACTACTATAATGATCTAGCTATACATATACTTAACTTGATAATTAATTTCTATGTAAACTTACCAAGACAAATATTTTCAAAAATCCCCTTCTATGCTTCTTCCTGTATATCATGTCATCTACTGGTAAAGCTGGTAATAATCCTGTTTTATAAATGTTATGCGAGGCTTGTTTAACCAGGTCTTTGAAATAGGCATTCTAGGATAAAATTCCCTTAAAATGTTTGCTTCTTACACTCAAGATCTTACTTTTTGTGGCAAATTACTTATAGTCCGGAAATACATTTTTTGAAAGTGCGACTGTAGAATTGTAACTCTGATTAGAAGGCAGATACCCTTCGGGGATAAAAACAGAAAAAGAAAGAGAAAAAAGGAATATTTAGCCAACCTGAAAAAATAAATATTTATCAGGAAGAAAAGACTATTATTTCTGAAAGAAAATCTTTTAGACCTCCACTTCATGGGAAGGTCATTTTGGTTAGCTTCAATGAGATAATCAAGAAATCCAATTAGCTCTGTATAGAAGTTACAAATCTGTTCTCATCAAAGAGCACATAGCCTACAGCACAAGCAAACAAAAAGCTATTAGATTGGACCATTAAAAGAAGAGTTGTATCTTGCTAATAAGAGAGGACTTAAAAGATTCAGCTGGAGAGTAACTAAAGAGAAAATAAATTGCAACCACTTGTCAGATCAATCCAAGAAGCTGACAATAAGTCATGGCTCACTAAAAATAAATTTTAAAAATATATGTTTTATTGACTGATTTGTAAAATGAGCTACAGGTCTTACATTCATATATTTAAACTGCAAAAATCAGTGAAATCTTAAGTGAACCCAGTAATCCTTCACAATGGAAGTACAGACTCCAACTCTCTCCTGCGGGATTTCTTCAGACAGAAGGCAATAAATTTGTATTGAAGAGTGACCTAGGGCCAGCTAACTTTTGGGATCAATGGAAGAATCAAGTTCCAAAGTCAAGGACTCAGAGAAAATACCACCTGGAATTTGAGTTTTCAACAAGATCAGAAATGTACTCATTTGCTCAACAAACTTAATGAGATATTTGGACATACAGTCCTACAAATATTCCAGATTCAGAAACTAGCACAGTCCAATACCCATACCCATATGTTACAATCAAAAGTGGCTGTCAGGATGTTACAAGCAGTTACTGTGTTATGTCTACGGTCTCAAATCTTGCTATAAATCACTGTATAGGACAAATTAACTTCAAAGTAAACTGTTTGGTTTTTTTTTTTAACAGAAAATTAAACAAACTTCAGAATTCCCTTGTTTTATATTCAGTTAATTACTTGATTAAAATGCACATTGAGATCCCAGAGTTCGGTCCTGGTAAGCTTTGCTAAGTGTTCAGGGAAGAAAACAAATATGATAAGATCATAGATTGGAATAAACAAACTAGTTTTTGTGCTAACATTAACTGCAAAATTGTGGTTTTTAGGGATGTATTTACTCCATATTTTGCTAGCTCTACTTGATCTCTTGCTTTTGAAATGAGAATTTCTCCCTCCCTTTTCTTTTAAACCATCTGACCACTACTATATGGAAATAACCACTTTTGCTAATTACTTCACTGAGAAAAAAAACTATAGAGAAAATCAAGATGAATGAGGCACTGTGCTTTGCACAAATCAGACAGACAAGCTGTCAGCGCTGCCTAACCCATCCTTAGAACAATTCCCTTTCCCCAAGGAAGTTGTCAGGAAAATGGAGGTCCTTGTCATTTCTCCGCTTGCAATTTGGGACTTTCCTTTCACACCTAGTTTATTTCTAGAATCTTTTGACACTATTCTTGCAATTAAATGACAAAATAATTTTTTTCTTATTTCTTCTTTAAGCTGGCATATATATCTCTGCAGTGCTATACATATGGGGCAGGGCATGGTTAATAAATGTGTTTCTTGCTATTTTGTTCAGTCTCTGAAGTGCATTTGTCCCACAGACATGTCAAGCAGGTAGCTCTGCGTCAGCCTCAAGTGACTGGGCAAATTACCAGTGCTTGAAGACCCCTGGGAGACTCATCAGTGCTGGAGTGCCCTTGAGAGCACAGAGGAGCGTGCAGGGTGTCAGTGCAGGAGCTTGTTCCCTGGGAGCCTGTCGAGCAGACCTGCTTCTCCAACGTTTTATGCACAGGCAGCTTTGTGCTGGAAGATACTGGAGGTGGAGAAGTTTGTGAAATTTATTAGGACCTCAAACTCACTGGGACCATTTCATTCTGAAGAGCAGAATTAATTTGTTATTTGTTATTAATTTGTTTATATCTATATATCTATATATCTATATATCTATATATCTGCATATTTATATATCATCTATCTATATCTATATATATATCTATATCATCTATCTATCTCTATCTCTATCTATCTCTATCTATCTATATCATCTATATCTATATCTATCTATATCTATATCTATATCTATA